>BLYE01000030.1:0-325000 GCA_016586335.1 Nitzschia putrida | reverse complement strand
TTGGCTGCAAAGAAGACTTCCCCTCTTGGGTTGAGCCAAAGATCAGATCCACAGTCCGTTCAAGTGGTCCTGGCAGAAGGCCACCCCCCACAAGCACCACAACTTACCACCAACGCGGCATACAGACCTCGTGACCTCTCACCAAGAGAGCAACTTGTTGTCACGCAGGATCCACAAGCCGATTTGCCTGGATATGAGATGACAGCTGCTGACCAAGCGCTGTTCAATCTCATGGGCGACCATATCCACTCCAACCCAGGCCTGCATCTCGACGGTGGGATTGCAGATGACAAAGAGTGGCAACGTCGATGGCGGAGAACTGTCCAGCTCCCATTGCGGAACTACGAACTCCCCCATGGCAAAATTGCAAAACGATTCTTGGCCCAACTTTCTCTGGAAACTAGAAACATTCGAGAACGTACGTAAGTCAAACAGCGAACGTCTCATTGTCTTTTCTGCAGTGATACTTCACCGAAACACGGAAATCAAGCGAGCAAAAGACATTCGCGCTGTAATCTCTGCCCGTCTTGACTTGTGGCAAGCTTCACAGTTTGACACTCTGATTGCTTCGTTGGAACACTCGGCTGAGCTATACATTGTCTCAAAAGAGCAGAAGAAACAAGCGGAGCAGAATGCCAAGACACAATTGCAAACTATTCCGGAACAACGATCTGTCACCTGGGAAGATCACGTCCAGGATAAGAGCAAGCCCACCGAATCTGAGCTTCGAAGATTTCACGAAGACATCATCGCAGGGCGATACTTCACCGAAACACGGAAATCAAGCGAGCAAAAGACATTCGTGCTGTAATCTCTGCCCGTCTTGACTTGTGGCAAGCTTCACAGTTTGACACTCTGATTGCTTCGTTGGAACACTCGGCTGAGCTATACATTGTCTCAAAAGAGCAGAAGAAACAAGCGGAGCAGAATGCCAAGACACAATTGCAAACTATTCCGGAACAACGATCTGTCACCTGGGAAGATCACGTCCAGGATAAGAGCAAGCCCACCGAATCTGAGCTTCGAAGATTTCACGAAGACATCATCGCAGGGCGGGTCCGACAAGCTGTCCGGCGACTAACCAATCGCCATGGCGGTGGAGTAGTGGCCCCTGAGGGCCTTTGCACTAAAACGGGCCGTCCAGTTATTGAGGTTTTGGCAGAGAAGCATCCTGACCTTCGTGAACCAGAGAGACTCAATCAAACAGATGGGTCATTCGAGCCGTATGCGACAATTCCTACGGTGCCCCCAGTCCTGATCACCGAGGACATAGTCCAGAAAGTCGCAAGGCACTTGTCAGGCTCTGCAGGTCCAGGTGGAGTTGACTCAACTTCGCTCACCAACTGGCTGCTCCGGTATGCTGGGGATCAGTCCAAAGCACTCCGAGAGGAGTGGGCTGCCTTCACCACATGGCTGGCTACTTCCCATCCTCCATGGGCAGCTTACAGGGCATTGATGGCTGGTCGCCTAGTTGCACTAGACAAGTGCCCCGGAACCCGACCGATTGGAATTGGTGAGATCTACAGACGACTGATGGCTAAATGCCTACTAAAGACTACCCGAGCTAACGCAACCAAAGCAGCAGGAAACCACAACCTTTGTGTTGGTCTAAAAGCAGGCATCGAGGGTGCAGTACATGCCGTGCAAGCCCTACACTCCCGAGTTATTGAAGAGCGAGGCGAGGAACGGGATGACAGCAGCGTGGATTCCGGAACCACTGGGAGCAGCACAATCATCCCGGGGGACAATGTCCATACAAAAGGTCGTGACCCTAACTCAAATACAGAGGAGTCTCCAAACCTATTGGAAGATACTGAGGACTCCAGCTCTGTGTCCAGTATTGAGGTGGATTGTGAAACCAGCATCGAAGAAGAGGATCCTGTTTCTTCATCCCCAAGCCTATTGGGTGACTCTGAGGACAAGTCACCCCCGCCAACTGATGAAGGAGATGATTCCATGCCAGACGCTCAGGATCACAATGATGCGACGGTTCGAGCCAAAATTCAAAGCGAAGAGTGGCCAGATGAGAATGATCCACTAGTGGCGACACTTCTTGTCGACGCTCGAAATGGATTTTATGAGCTCAGTAAATTTAGACAGTCCGACATCGGTGGCCAGAGTGAGCAAGATTCAGTTACAACTGCTACCGTCACGCTGCTCTTCTGGTATTGAGGCGCTCCGAAACTCCCAAGGCATCCTTCCTGGAATCGAAGGAAGGAGTGACGCAGGGAGACCCCCTCTCCATGGTATTATATGGCTTAGCTCTAGTTCCATTGTCCGAGGAAATCAGACGACACGTTCCTGGGCTCCTTCAGCCATGGTACGCAGATGATTCGTCATTTTCAGGGCATCCTCTTTTGATCTCCAGAGCCATGAAGAAGCTTCAAGAGATTGGTCCAGCTCGCGGATATTATCCCGAGCCCGAGAAGAGTGTCGTTGTTGTTAGACCCAAATGGAAGAAGCGAGCTTCTCGTATCCTTGCACCCTTCGGATTCGAGTTCACCTCTGGTCATCGTTACATGGGCGGATTCATTGGATGCAAAGAAGACTTCCCCTCTTGGGTTGAGCCAAAGATCAGAGCCTGGTGTGACCATATCCGAACGCTGGCAATAGCCGCTAAGAAATACCCACAGTCGGCACTTACAGCTCTGACCCTCTCTTTACAGAATGAGATATTATATAGCACTCACTAATTTAGACCCCTAATGGGCATATGCAGTAATGTAACATGTAGTGTACTCTGAAGACAGCAGCACGACAACGCAAAGCCGCCATTTCCAATCAAACTTTCTCAACTCCAATTCTTCAACAAATTACTCCACGAAATTGTAGAGAGACGAACCCGCACCAGCCACACAATCAATTTGGGGATTGCGGAACCGGCCGGTGTCCCTCGTTCCTCGTAAACATTGTGTAGTAGATCGAATCAACGCGAATGAGAGGCGGGAGCGCACAAACTTGCACATCTGCGAATGTTCGCGCTTCCACTTGCTGGAAAGCCCTGCTGCCAAGCGGCGAATAGCCGATCGGGTCTCAGAACTCATCAGTCCCAGAGAAAATCAAGGGTGTGAAGTGGCTGTGAGCCCGCTTGCATGCCTCAAGATACTTCTTCTTCTTGGCTTCCTGTTGGGACTCCAACACCTTCAAAGGGTCCCTGGTGACATATGACGGAGCATCTGTATCAGATATACGAATATCGAAGTATGTAGTCGTGGACTTCGCCCAGAAACCACGCACTGCCACATCGCCTCGTAGATCAGGTCCTGGAGCTGTGGCAGTTTCCTCCAGAGTCTCTCCTGAAGGAATGATAGGTTCATTCATCACAGCTGAAGGGGGATACAACTGAGAACAAAGCTCCTGCCATTCAGCCGCCAGGTCGTTGTGGCGGAGAAGGATGAGGTGAGACCTCCTCTCTGGCATTGCAAGGCATGTTCAAAAGAAAACGCCTCATTGGGACATCCATCACACTTCTCTGGCAAATCCAAAGGCATCATCCTCCCATATCGAAGTCTGAGATTGTCCCGGAACTCAGTCACAGTCAGAACTGTGTTGTTCAGTTTGTTCGGTGCAGTCGTCAACCAAATTCCGGTCTCCCTGGCTCGAAGAATCTTCCGAACCTTCTTTGCTGTCCTGTCAGCGTCGATTCTTTCTCTTCCTTCAAATTCCTTGATAACTATGTCAAACTTTTCTTCCTGCTTCTTCTTCCTTGCCGTCGCCTGGCTCTTGAGTGTCTGAACCGCCTGAAGCTGATACCGGGCTGTGTCAAAATCATCCCCAGCATCAAGAGAACTCACGATGGGTAGGGTTAGGGTTCTGGAGTTCATGTGCTGTGTCCAAGCCTGTTGGGCGGGGACTGGGATGTTAATACCTGCTTGAGATGTCGACAGGGAGAGAAGGGTACGGAGTCGGGGGCTGATGTCAGCCATGTCCGTGCCCAACAACGCTGGTAGGAAGTCTTCAGCGATTGCTTGCTCCAATGGAGAAAGCAGAGACTTCGTTCCAAGGTGTTGCAAATCTTGTGTAGGGCTTTCCTCGTTCAGAAGCCATAACCGGGGGTTGGTGACTCTGAGCAAGTACAACCACTCATTCTGTAAAGTGAGGGTCAGAGCTGCATATGCCCATTAGGGGTCAAAATTAGTGAATGCCTGTATCAGAGGGTCAGAGCTGTGAATGCCGACTGTGGGTATTTCTTAGCGGCTATTGCCAGCGTTCGGATATGGTCACACCAGGCTCTGATCTTTGGCTCAACCCAAGAGGGGAAGTCTTCTTTGCATCCAATGAATCCGCCCATGTAACGATGACCAGAGGTGAACTCGAATCCGAAGGGTGCAAGGATACGAGAAGCTCGCTTCTTCCATTTGGGTCTAACAACAACGACACTCTTCTCGGGCTCGGGATAATATCCGCGAGCTGGACCAATCTCTTGAAGCTTCTTCATGGCTCTGGAGATCAAAAGAGGATGCCCTGAAAATGACGAATCATCTGCGTACCATGGCTGAAGGAGCCCAGGAACGTGTCGTCTGATTTCCTCGGACAATGGAACTAGAGCTAAGCCATATAATACCATGGAGAGGGGGTCTCCCTGCGTCACTCCTTCCTTCGATTCCAGGAAGGATGCCTTGGGAGTTTCGGAGCGCCTCAATACCAGAAGAGCAGCGTGACGGTAGCAGTTGTAACTGAATCTTGCTCACTCTGGCCACCGATGTCGGACTGTCCAAATCATAGCTTTCCTACTGAGCTCATTGAATCCATTTCGAGCGTCGACAAGAAGTGTCGCCACTAGTGGATCATTCTCATCTGGCCACTCTTCGCTCTGAATTTTGGCTCGAATCGTCGCATCATTGTGATCCTGAGCGTCTGGCAAGGAATCATTTTCTTCACAAGTTGGCGGGAGTGACTTGTCCTCAGAGTCACCCAACAGGCTTGGGGATGAAATAGGATCCTCCTCTTCAATGCTGGTTTCACAATGCACCTCAATACTGGACACAGAGCTGGAGTCCTCCGTATTTTCCAATAGGTTTGGAGATTCCTCTTCTACCTCAGTACTGGGATTTGAGTTAGGGTCACGACCTTTTGTGCGGACATTGTCTCCCGCGATGATAGTACTGCTCCCAGTGGTTCCGGATTCCACACTGCTGTCATCTTGTTCTTTGCCTCGCTCTTCAAAAGTTCGAGAGTGCAGGGCTTGCACGGCATGTACTGCACCCTCGATGCCTGCTTTTAGACCAACACAAAGGTTGTGGTTTCCTGCTGCTTTGGTTGCGTTAGCTCGGGTAGTCTTCAGTAGGCATTTAGCCATCAGTCGTCTGTAGATTTCGCCAATTCCAATCGGTCGGGTTCCCGGGCACTTGTCTAGACGACCAGCCATCAATGCCCTGTAAGCTGCCCATGGAGGATGGGAAGTAGCCAGCCATGTGGTGAAGGCAGCCCACTCCTCTCGGAGTGCTTTGGACTGATCCCCATACCGGAGCAGCCAGTTGGTGAGCGAAGTTGAGTCAACTCCACCTGGACCTGCAGAGCCTGACAAGTGCCTTGCGACTTTCTGGACTATGTCCTCGGTGATCAGGACTGGGGGCACCGTAGGAATTGTCGCATACGGCTCGAATGACCCATCTGTTTGATTGAGTCTCTCTGGTTCACGAAGGTCAGGATGCTTCTCTGCCAAAACCTCAATAACTGGACGGCCCGTTTTAGTGCAAAGGCCCTCAGGGGCCACTACTCCACCGCCATGGCGATTGGTTAGTCGCCGGACAGCTTGTCGGACCCGCCCTGCGATGATGTCTTCGTGAAATCTTCGAAGCTCAGATTCAGTGGGCTTGCTCTTATCCTGGACATGATCTTCCCAGGTGACAGATCGTTGTTCCGGAATAGTTTGCAATTGTGTCTTGGCATTCTGCTCCGCTTGTTTCTTCTGCTCTTTTGAGACAATGTATAGCTCAGCCGAGTGTTCCAACGAAGCAATCAGAGTGTCAAACTGTGAAGCTTGCCACAAGTCAAGACGGGCAGAGATTACAGCGAGATGGGGGAGTTCATAGTTCCTCAATGGGAGCTGGACAGTTCTCCGCCATCGACGTTGCCACTCTTTGTCATCTGCAATCCCACCGTCGAGATGCAGGCCTGGGTTGGAGTGGATATGGTCGCCCATGAGATTGAACAGCGCTTGGTCAGCAGCTGTCATCTCATATCCGGGCAAATCGGCTTCTGGACCCTGCGTGACAACAAGTTGCTCTCTTGGTGAGAGGTCACGAGGTCTGTATGCCGTGTTGGTGGTAAGTTGTGTTGCTTGTGGGTGGCCTTCAAGCCGGGACCACTTGAACGGATTGTGGGTCTTCTTCATCCGATCGTTGTGGTTGGCGAATTCGAGGTGGGTGTTGTGGGTCTGATGGTGCTGTCAGGTTCCGCCCATTGTTAGTGCAGTGTGCAGCTGCGCCCATTGGTCAAGCATTCGCATCCTGCACCTCTCCTCTTCCCATTTCTACCTGTGCTCTTGTTTTGGATGCGTCGACAGCATTTCGCTTTCTCTGAACATTCACAACACCTTGGAATTTCGACACAATACTGCAAATCGTCTCCATCAACACTATTCGGTTGCCAGCTATTGTCGTCTTCTACCTCCATCTCCTTATCCAAGGAGGGTGGTGTATTCGCCTCCTCCAGATCAAGACCATCTCGATCATCATCACTGTGTTGTTCCTCCCTATTGCGCGTAGTCTGCTCAGGGTTTCCTACAGCTTGAGTCAATCGGGTCAAGGAGTCGCAAGACTGAATGAGTGGTTGTACTTGCTCAGAGTCACTAACCCCCGGTTATGGCGTATGAACGAGGAAAGCCCTACACAAGATTTGCAACACCTTGGAACGAAGTCTCTGCTTTCTCCATTGGAGCAAGCAATCGCTGAAGACTTCCTGCCAGCGTTGTTGGGCACGGACATGGCTGACATCAGCCCCCGACTCCGTACCCTTCTCTCCCTGTCGACATCTCAAGCAGGTATTAACATCCCAGTCCCCGCCCAACAGGCTTGGACACAGCACATGAACTCCAGAACCCTAACCCTACCCATCGTGAGTTCTCTTGATGCTGGGGATGATTTTGACACAGCCCGGTATCAGCTTCAGGCGGTTCAGACACTCAAGAGCCAGGCGACGGCAAGGAAGAAGAAGCAGGAAGAAAAGTTTGACATAGTTATCAAGGAATTTGAAGGAAGAGAAAGAATCGACGCTGACAGGACAGCAAAGAAGGTTCGGAAGATTCTTCGAGCCAGGGAGACCGGAATTTGGTTGACGACTGCACCGAACAAACTGAACAACACAGGTCTAAAATAGTGAAGAAAGACACAGTTCTGACTGTGACTGAGTTCCGGGACAATCTCAGACTTCGATATGGGATGATGCCTTTGGATTTGCCAGAGAAGTGTGATGGATGTCCCAATGAGGCGTTTTCTGTTGAGCATTCCTTGCAATGCCAGAGAGGAGGTCTCATCCTTCTCCGCCACAACGACCTGGCGGCTGAATGGCAGGAGCTTTGTTCTCAGTTGTATCCCCCTTCAGCTGTGATGAATGAACCTATCATTCCTTCAGGAGAGACTCTGGAGGAAACTGCCACAGCCCCAGGACCTGATCTACGAGGCGATGTGGCAGTGCGTGGTTTCTGGGCGAAGTCCACGACTACATACTTCGATATTCGTATATCTGATACAGATGCTCCGTCATATGTCACCAGGGACCCTTTGAAGGTGTTGGAGTCCCAGCAAGAAGCCAAGAAGAAGAAGTATCTTGAGGCATGCAAGCGGGCTCACAGCCACTTCACACCCTTGATTTTCTCTGTGGATGGACTGATGAGTTCTGAGACCCGATCGGCTATTCGCCGCTTGGCTGCAGGGCTTTCCAGCAAGTGGAAGCGCGAACATTCGCAGATGTGCAAGTTTGTGCGCTCCCGCCTCTCATTCGCGTTGATTCGATCTACTACACAATGCTTACGAGGAACGAGGGACACCGGCCGGTTCCGCAATCCCCAAATTGATTGTGTGGCTGGTGCGGGCTCGTCTCTCTACAATTTCGTGGAGTAACTTGTTGATGATTTGGAAGTGAGAAGGTTTGATTGGAAATGGCGGCTTTGCGTTGTCGTGCTGTTGTCTTCAGAGTACACTACATGTTACATTACTGCATATTCCCATTAGGGGTCTAAAATAGTGAAGAATTGTTGGCGGGGATGCTCCGTCATATGTCACCAGGGACCCTTTGAAGGTGTTGGAGTCCCAGCAAGAAGCCAAGAAGAAGAAGTATCTTGAGGCATGCAAGCGGGCTCACAGCCACTTCACACCCTTGATTTTCTCTGGGACTGATGAGTTCTGAGACCCGATCGGCTATTCGCCGCTTGGCTGCAGGGCTTTCCAGCAAGTGGAAGCGTGAACATTCGCAGATGTGCAAGTTTGTGCGCTCCCGCCTTTCATTCGCGTTGATTCGATCTACTACACAATGCTTACGAGGAACGAGGGACACCGGCCGGTTCCGCAATCCCCAAATTGATTGCGTGGCTGGTGCGGGCTCGTCTCTCTACAATTTCGTGGAGTAACTTGTTGATGATTTGGAAGTGAGAAGGTTTGATTGGAAATGGCGGCTTTGCGTTGTCGTGCTGTTGTCTTCAGAGTACACTACATGATGTTAGTACATTACTGCATATGCCCATTAGGGGTGTTGTCTAATTGTGCTGAAGGGGGGTACAACTGAGAACAAGCTCAGCCGCCAAGTCGTTGTGGCGGAGAAGGATGAGACCTCCTCTCTGGCATTGCAAGGCATGTTCCACAGAAAACGCCTCATTGGGACATCCATCACACTTCTCCGGCAAATCCAAGGGCATCATCCCATATCGAAGTCTGAGATTGTCCCGGAACTCAGTCACAGTCAGCACTGTGTTGTTCAGTTTGTTCGGTGCGGTCGTCAACCAAATTCCGGTCTCCCTGGCTCGAAGAATCTTTCGAACCTTCTTGGCTGTCCTGTCAGCGTCGATTCTTCCCCTTCCTTCGTATTCCTTGACATCTTTGTTGAACTTTTTTCCTGATTCTTCTTCCTTGCCGTCGCCTGACACTATAGTGAAAGGACTCTTGAGTGTCTGCTAGCTTGCTCGCTGCACCAACAAAAACGAGAATGCAACACAAGTGAAGCATGACCTAGAGTAGAACAACCTCTAGTCATGAGTATGTAAGAGATAGTTGCACCTACTAACGTTAGTGCGTGGAGTAGTACAAAGTACGTGATAGTAGTGCTATTTGATGATGGACATCAAGAGTTCATGCAGCCATGAAAATATCATGCTGGAGAATGGCGTTTTATTTCAAAATTTAGGCCCTGGACTAGTGGGTATGTGCAGCAATGACATGTGTAAATGCGGTCCAAACTACTACAGGAAAAACTACAAAGCACGATACTGTGTACTTCCTCCATCCTACTTGTTTTGCTGTTCACACTCCCAGTATGTCCATCAATTCTTGTGTCGACGTGAAGCCACCATCGATACCCCCCGCATTAATTGTGCATTTTCTTCCTTCTATCATCATGTCCTCCAAAAGTTCCTCTTGATGCTGTTGTCGAAAATGGTCAATTTTCATCTCAATTGTATCCTCCACCAGGTAGCGATGAATAAACGTCTTTCTAGTCTGACCAATGCGATGACACCTGGCAATGGCTAAAGATACAACGAGGAAATGAGACAGTAAAAAAGATTTTGTCAAACCAAATGCAGTAGTCAAGAGGAAACAAAATGGCTCGTACCTTGACTATCCAGCCCATAGTTAAGGAGTGGTTCAATCATGAACACATGCGTTGCTTCGATCAAGTTCAGCCCTTCGGCACCATTTTTTACGTTCAACAGCAAGACACAGCAACCTGGAGCTCGAAACTGTTTCGCGGCCTTCCCAATTTGAGACTTACTGGAAACTCGTACAAAGGAAATACCATTCAACTTCATAGCTTCCTCCAAGATGTCGAGCATGTCTTCCCACATACTGAAGACAATGCATTTATCACCCAACTCGAACACAACAAGCAAATCAGCTACTATGGCCGTCACCTTGGTTCCCCAACTGCCTTGGACTTTCCTACGAGTTTGACTGCCATCATCTGTCCGTTTGTTAGAAGCAATCATGACCTCGTCATGTTTTGTCAGTACAGTGCACCGAAGCGGACAATGGATCACACCCGTCACGTTTCCTTGCCGGCGTCTCAATTGTTCCAAACAGGGTTCCATGTGAAACGAGTGCCCGCAACGAAGCACAGCCTGGTCTCCATCAAAATCTGAAAGACACACCATACAGCTTTCTTTCTCTTTAGAGTTCGGACCATTGATTGATTGCTCGGAGCTTTGGTTCTTCAGGAATGTGAGGGTAGCCTTGTGTCGACGTAAATTGGATAGTGCCATGGCTTGCTTTGCTGCGTGCTCATGATATTTGGTGCCAACATCCTCCGGGAAGAGAACAGCACCCTTTTGTTCCTCCGTGAGCTCATCATAATCCTCGCCCTGTTGAAACAATCGCATGGATGTCTTGCAAGAATTTAGCTCATCAATCACATTCAAAAGGTCCAAGTGCACCCTCCAAAGTCTCGAGGCTGCTAGAACTTCCTTTCGAGCGGCCTCAAATACTTCAAAGAACTTGGTGGCGACCTGGGTAGACTCCCTCAGGTTGGTGGAAGAACGTATTCCCGTCCTTTGCACCTTCAACCATTTGAGAATGGCATCGAGAACCGTTCTTGTCATTTTTTGATGATCCAAGTCCACATCCTTCAATTTGTCTCCGATTTCACAGTGGCGGCATTTTGGTCCCACCTGACCCCAGTCGGCCTTGCAAACTCTACATGTCTGATTTTCTTGAACTTCGGCCATGGTCGGATTGGCCGAAAGACTAGAAATAGCCTCAATACAGCTATGGTAGAGGCCTCGGCCCATTTTCGACAGCGTCTGCTCCTCGATGTAGAGCTTCAGTGCAATTAGAAATCCACTCAGATCGTGAAACGGCGGAAAAGCCTTTGCCCTGTCCGGCTCAAATGTGTTGCAATCCGTGATAGCCTCTTGTACCTTTTCGAACAGAGATTGCTGCTCGGTTGAGGTTGCATGTAATATCACTGACGAGAGAATATCCTCCCACCATGGGACGTCCCAGAATCCTTGTACTCGTCCCTTCTTATTTGATTTCACCAGTTCCGATTCCAATTCCTTTCGATGACATGCAACAACCTCAAAATGCCGTAGGCATTTCTCGCGGGCACTTTTTGCATACCCAAGGTGATAGTCTTCAATGCGTGAAGTGTCATGTTCCATTTTTTCTAGTTTGTTCCTCAGTTCCTCGCTGCTAGGACCAGGTAGCTCATCTTCCGTGAAAGTCGTGAGGTCGCTATTTTCGCAGATACTCAGAAATTCCCGGAAGGAAATGGAGGCATTGTGAAGAATGTGAAGACGCTGAAGAGGGTCACTGGCGATGGAAGGTTCAAACAACTCAATATCCATTCCAATATAGCAGTGGTGATCCGCTTCAGGATGACGTGTTTGGCGTTGCCGTTCCATCGAGTGAAGAGACTCAACTTGGATGCGCCAAATCTTGGACTTGTATACCCAAAACCCACTGTGTTCAACCCATGGTTGAGTGTGAACATCAGACGATTCAGGAGAAGGAAATGAAAACTTCATGATGTCGACGAATTCACCTCCGATGGCTGAGTTCGATGCCTGCAACACACACTTTTTAGGGTGCAGGGGCATCCATGCCGATCCATCCGTCTCTAAATTCGGTGGCAATTCCGTGATTGTTCGAAACCTGACTTGGCAAAGCCTCTTTGCTTGTACTTCAAACTCAAAACTTGTCCAAATGGATTCACGGTCAGATATATGGGGGAATTGCCAGTAGATTGTTGCACACCCGTCCCGTGTACTGTGTTTTGCGGGACGGAATCCCGGGCTTCCGGTAATGGAGACATCTCCAAGGGCCGGACTGGGTTTTGCGTGTTCGTCGGCAATGTCGAGTGCCTCTTGGTAGAGTCTGCAGCTCTGAGCATACAACTGTTGATCACGCTCTGGGAAGGTTGCAATGCCATGTTCATGTTTGGCCTCAACCTTAAGCCTGGCTATTGCTGCCATAGGGTTGGTATGGAACAGCGCCACACGAAGGGCTTCCTCACATTTGTACTTCGTTTCATCAATCAACCTATCAAGAACTTGTTCCATCGAAAGTACCTTTGCTTCGACACATAAACGCCCCCCTCCTCTTGATTTTTTACCCAAGCCTGTGATACCTCCCGATCCCACCTGAGGATGACAACATGCAGCTCGAAGTTTGTGTAGCTGTCTAGCCAGCATATCCAACCGTGAGCTCGTGGCTTGCTTCCGATTCCCATTTGCACCATGGGTTGATTCAGACACGTCGCCCACCATTTGCAATGTCTCTTCGAGCTGTCGGTTGTAGAAATGACGTTCGACACTAGAAAACTGTGGAAAGATACAGTCACGTTAGTGTGTCTGTTTGTTTTGAAACCATGGGATGTTTGCCAACCAATCGTACCTTAAGTACAACCCTATTCTCAACCTGACGAGGGACACCCATCTGAGTGGCAACAATGTCAAGGGATTTGGTGGAACGCCAAAGGACATGTCGAAGCAAGTGTTGCAACCTCGCGCTGAGGTATTTGTCTTTCCGAGTCGCCAATAGACACAGCCGAAACCAAGCCTTGCGATCAAAAGGCGGAGCAACGTTGAGAAACAAAAGAAGTCCAAACAAATCATCAAGTTTTCCGCGCCCAATAGGAGTTCCGCTGATTGCCCATCGATATTGTGCGTGTAGTTTCAAGGCCATTTTTGCCGAGCCTGCAGTTGGCGTTTCCACCCGTTGAGCTTCATCAAGGCATACCCGCCACCACAAAATAGAAGTGAGGGGTGACGGGACCACCCGGTATCGCTTTCGTTTCCTGAGGCTTGTCCTGCCTGAGCCTCCTGCAAAAGGATTGGAATCCGAGTGTCCTAGGTCCTGATGGAGCGTATCAAAGGTCATCAAGACGATATCTGCATCTGCGAGCCAACGAGGGTGCAGCAATCGCATGGGTTCGTCGCCACCCATTCCATGCGGCTTTGCACACAAAGCCTTGACACCATCGTACACAAGTACCTTGAGACCATTCGGTTGGGTTGGACTTCTGGTATGACGCTGAATCTCTCTTTCCCACTGATTCAGAATTGCAGGAGGTGTCACAATTACCGTTGCCCTGCTGTGGTACTTGACAACATGATTTATCGCCTCTAACTCATTCGGATTGGACACTTGGCAACAAGGGCAATATTCACTGGGCACCAAAGGGCACCAGAAGGTAGTCGAGGAGAATCTCTTTTTGTACATGATCCCTGAATTCCATTCCGACAGTTTTTCTCTCTCATTGTGGAACGCCGCGCACCCCCAATGCATAGGTTCCTGACAAGCCTCACAGAGGACTATGGTATCACGCATGGACGATCGAAATGCAGCTATGGAGCGTCCACAAATGCATGCCCCGAGTTCTGACTCATCGTTATCTACCCACACTGTTCTCACCAAAGTTAAGTTGGGAGTGTCAGATCCTGTAGGTGCTCGTTTTGGCAGACTACTTGTACCACTTTCCACAACAACTTCCTTTTTCGCATAGGATTCGAGTATTTCGTCACTTGTGTCCATTCTTGATTCACCCACTATTTCCGAGGCAGTGGGGAAATTCTTGCCATTTGCCTCATCCTGATCGATAGCAGAAGGCGGGCGCGTAGTGGTCGAAGACGTGGAAGATTGCGCACGGTTTGGGGAGACATCTTTTCTTGTACCATGTGAGGGGACGGGATCTCTATGTGCCATGATGCAAGCTAAGACTTCCACAGTCTTGCCCAATCCCATACTTTCCGCCAAAATGCCACCTCGAAAGACATTGGTTGGAGAAAGTTGCTTGGTGTTGGAAGTAACATCAGTCGAATACTTCATCGTCGACGCATTTAATCGGGGAGGGAGAGAAACCGTGAGATGGTGTGCTTCCTGTACCGTATGGGCCAACCACCCAGTGAACGGATTGAGATAAAGCGTCTGCTCGTTGTCATTCACATTGGTTGTGGCGTGTTGATACCGTTCCACGAACTCCGGAAGCGCACATATATTCCCTCGCTCGGCCAAGTCTACCTGTGTCGACATTTGGAGTACAATCCAAGCCAGCTGCCACTCATTGGAAGAAGCACCCTCAATCGTTCCTACCACGTCGGATTCATCGTTCTTTTTTCTTGTTGGATCATGAAGAATCATTGGTGTCATTTCTCGTTTCAGCATCCATCGAACGGCAGCTTCTTGGTAGGGGCGCAAAGTAGGAACCAATCCAGGAATGACCAGAGGTTGTTCCATGGTAGATGTACTACAGGACTCCCCTTCCACAGATGCGGCGGCAGCAGTCTTCGTCTTGGTGGCAGCCAACAGCTGGACATTGTCCACGAGAGCATACAGTTCCTTGCCTGTCATGGCACGCCCCGACAGAGACACTGAGTCACTAGTGTTACTTGTATTGTTTTCATCAGCATTTTCAGTAGGCCATGGCAAGATCATATCCTTGTATTGAGGAAACAAGACAGCCAATGATTGGTACAAGGCTCGCACGGATTGTTGCGCCTTGGATAACCGCGTTGTACGGGCCGCTGATTGAATGGGCAAGTTGGAAGGGTGACAAACCTCAAAAGCAGTAGGAGATAACGAGAGTGTCACAATGTAGGTACAATATGATTCGGAAAGGGGATAGTCTTGGTTGGAAACGTTCGAAGCACTTGATGATGGTGTTAGGTGCAATGCCAACAGTCCATGCGCCAAAGATTCGGCAAGGATGGGAATATCATTTGACGGAGAGGTAGAAATGGGCGGGATACAAAGAGAAAGAATGGCTGATGCTCCCTTGGCAGTGACAATGCGAAGGGGCCAAGACGAATCATCCGCGTTGGTCGCCGTGGCAGAGACAACCTGTAGTACGCAATGCGACGGCAATTTCCAACGTGCCATGCGAAAATCGGTGTGTCCCAAAGATGGATCCCTCGCGATTGACGAATCCAGACTCTGGTGAACGAGAATATGTATTTTTTTGGAGGAACCTTCCAATATCTCACATTCTGGAGTCAGAGGTTCAATGGGCAATGCATTCTTGTTGGAGGCCAGTACGTGCTTCTTGGACGTCGTTGTCGCCTTGGACCTCGTGCTCTTTTTTGGTAAAGGTTTCTCTGGCAAATCCTGTACTGCTGCATTCTCTTCTTCTTGTGGTATGATGGAATGATTGGGGATTCTCGTTGGTACTCCTTTCTTGCGGCCCATGATGAAGAAGTATGTCGATTTTTCACACCATGCTTGGAAGGGAGGAGCTCACGTTTGGTTGCAACCATGGTACGGTATAACAAGCCATACATATACATATTATGTATATAAGAATATACTTAATATAAGAGCACAAGAACAATCTATAAGATCCTGGTACCCGGTAGTACTTTTGTGTTCGTATCTACTAATAACTATAACACCGTAATTGACGTGGAGTCGTTCTCGGATCACATTCTATACGTTTTATGACTACGAGCAACTGCATACGCCCACAACAACTAGAGAGTGGGGCGGCATGGATCCTCGTCACCACTATGTTAGGCCCCTCTAGGTTTCTTGATTCCGCAAACGTTTGGGTAGATGGGAAAAGATAAACGTTTGTAGCTGTTCCACTGCTTCTTTTCCGTGAAAGTGTGGTGCGTTTGTTGGATGTTTTGGTGGGCTCGTGGCTCGCCCGAGTCAATGCTGCCAATTTAATACATGGAATAGGAGCGATGAAGCTATAATATCACATTTCTAGAGAGAGGTACTACTAGTAGTACTGCTAGGAGTTGGAACAAACGTACTAAGTTAGTACTAGCTAGTAACAAGCAAGGTGCAGGTGGAATCAATTCAATACACACGGGGCTCTACGGGTATTCCACCACAGGTGGTCACATTATGCTGCACTACGGAAGGCGTTGTATTTCAAAGTACCCTCACAACATCGGTGTCCCTACTAACTCTAGACATCAACCTCGTCCTTCTCCTCAGCGAGTTCAATCTCCTCCACCATTTGGACCAACACTTGCGGCCATAGCAGGGTGGAATACATGAAGTCAGCGACCAAGTTACCTTCGATACCATAGCGAGCACGGAAATTACCTGGGGGGAGGAACAATTTGTAAGACTCAGAGAAATCAACATACATCCTGGCCGTCATCGAAACTATACTCACTTCGCAAGGTGGACAGAATGCATCCATTGAAAAGCATGAAACACCAAGCAAACGCTCGGAATCCTCGACTAACACCCATACAAGCAAAGAGTACCACCCAAAGAATGAAACAGACAGCATAAACGCCAGTGGCAAGCATGTTTCCATTCTTGCTAGAAGCCTTTGGGGAGAATGCAGAGTACACCTTGAAAAGAGGAACAAAAGGAGCGAACGTCGCGACAGCAAAGTTCACAAATGCGGCACTTGTAGGAGCAGGCATGTTTTCAAGACGACCAGGGTGTACTGCACCAAACGAGCACAAAACTTCAATGCCATTGAAGACTCCTCCAAAAATAGGGATCTTGAATCGTTTCTCAGTTTTGTAATGCTCCTGTAGTGTAACTTCCACTCCTGATTTGTCACTGCTATCGGCCAAAGCACACATTCGATAAATTGAGATGCACATCAACACCAAGAAAAGGGTGAATGGTAGACCTGAAAGAATGGATGCAGCTCGTAGTGCCTGCAAGGCACTGTTCCCTCCTGCAACCAAAAGAGCCGTAGCAACGGCACCCTCTGTAAACGCCCAGAAAACTCTTTGGATCCAATGGGTTTCTTCGAAACCATTGGATGCGAGGTTGTCCACAATGAGGGAACCGGAATCAGACGAAGTGATGAAATAAATTGCAAGAGTGAACAATGACAGCCAGCACAAGAATGGTCCAAAACCAGTGTCAAAGTCGTTCGGGTACGAGAATGAGTTAAGCACGTTGAACCATGCCATATCAGATTCACCTAGCACATCAAGGTTAGAAAGCACATGGCAGAGTCAATGTACGAATTGCAAGTTTCACCTACCAGAGTTGAACGTGCACACTGGAGTCACACCAACCAAATAATTCGTGAAAACAGTGTTCCCGTCTACCACGACATTCTCTTGGGGAACGTCGTAGCAGTACGTGGAGCCTTCAGCCAAGTAGTACTCGGAATTGTTGAAGTATTCCGATCCGAGGTTTTGTAGCTCATGCGCTTGACGGGCCTGGCGGATACCAGCACCTCCAAAGATGCAGAACCAAACAATGGTGTATACGAAGGGTGCGACATAGGAATTGAACACAACAGAGCGGATGGTGCGGCCGCGAGAGATTCTGGCGATGAAAAGACCAACGAAGGCGGCCCATGCCACCCACCAGCCGATGTAGAAAATGGTCCAGGCATCCATCCACCAGGTTGCGGCAGATTTTCCGTCGCTTGCCCTTCCTTCTCCTTCACGGAGTTGTCCGAACGTATCCGTGTGGAAGTTGAGGAGCAAGAGAGACCATTGGAAGTAGTAACCAGTTTCCTGTACCACAGATACCAAAGGGTTAGTATAGTGTATCACACTCTACGACGGTGGTGCGACAAAAACTCATACCTGGACAATGAGATTCAATAGATAATTGGTCTTTTCCATGATGAAAACCAAAATCATGAGAACGAGCCCAAGCCCCATTCCGAGCTGAGAAAGGAACTTGATTCCGACATCAAGTCCCGAAACAACAGAGCATGTGGCAATGCAAGTGATGACCCAAATGGAAATGACATACACTGTTTGCAACTTGTCTGCACTCAAATCGCTGTCAATGGCACCAACATACTCCAATCCCGCAGCAAGTTGGAATGCACCGAGACCCAGAGAAGTACAAACTCCAGCGACTGTTGTGACGATGGTGAACCCGTCAGTGATGTCACCCATCCAGCCCCAAGCATAGTCTCCAATGATAGGGTACAGGCAGGAGCGGAGGGTGAAAGGGAGATTATAGCGGAATCCTGCTAGGCCGGCGCACAAAGCAACGACCAAGTACTGAGACCAGCCAGTTACTCCCCAGTGAAAAACAGTGAGGTTAATCGCAAACATGTCGATTTCATCCTCGCTACGGTAACCACCGTTGGCAAACCAATGAGAATCTTGATGCCAGAGGGGTTCGGAGACACCGTAGAAGAAGAGACCTACTCCAATACCTGCAGAGAACAGCATGGTAAAGTAGGTCAAGTCATCAAAATCAGGTTTGGAATCAGGAGGACCGAGTCGAACGTCTCCGAACTTCCAAGTTAGCCACAAAACGAATACCTACGCATTTGCGCACAGAAATGGTTAGTTTGAATGTGGAGTTGTCTGCCATTTGATTCTTTTGGTACATACCATGAATGCTGGGTTGGTGCCGATGTAGAACCAAGTGAAGAGTTCTGCGATCCTTCCACGCCAAGCAATGAGGGTTGTGCTTGCATTTTCAGGATCCACCATACACCAGCTGTGGAGCATCAGAAGCAATGACTGGATGAGTGGACTCTCTTTGACAACAGATATAACTCATTCACACAGCAATAAAAATACTTACATAGCTAGACCCCACAACAACAAGGTGGCGAAGGCACTGGCAAGGGGGTTGAAACGCATCTGAGCTCCACCAGGAAGATGGATCACAACTTCGCGCATGTTGAACTGCTCATGGTGGAGGACAGCTTCCTCCATAGTGGGCTTTTTCTCTTTCACATCCTCATTCTCGTCGTCATCAGATTCAGGGACAGGTACCCTTTCCAAGGCTTCCTCCTGTGCAGAGTCCTTTACCTCCATGTTTTCTTCTGTGGAAATCCAACAGTAAGTTTGTCTGAAGGTGTCGTGAAGGTGGGTGAGTGGTGCAACTATCAGTTGTGGCGGTGCCAAAATTGTGACCTCTCACTGGAATGACAAGCATTCTCATTTTTGACGCCACGTAGAGCGTGTACTGAAAATACGTGGATGTACTAACCGGGGGTACTCACTGTACGTGTGCACCACCACCACCACCACGTCGACGGAGGGAGGATCGACCAGCTTCTCCTTCATTCCGAACCGTCCCGCCACTCACCTTTTCCGCCAATAATACGCAGCTCACAGAAACCTGAGAAGTCCAATTTTTACTTATTGACACATTCCCGGAGTGTCCGAATTCCACGGTATTCTGGGCCTCACACGTGAAAAAATGTATGGTTCGGTACCAAATCCTACTGCACTGTACAACATCATGGGTTGTGTGGATGGGCACGAGCGTTTTGCTCATAAGGTACTGGTATGACGATGATGTCTCAACCCGCTGGCAGATTTTTGCATAGTAAAACCTCCTGCGTCCGGTGGTGTTATAGTAGTAGTTTCGCAAGAAATGAAACACTAGTATATTATACGACCTCGCTTGTTTCTTCTTCTCAATTTATGATTCATGACAATGGTGGCACGACGCCGAAACTGCAAACCTGCAACCTGCTGGTGCTGGTAGCTTGAGTTGTACTAGTACTGTGCTTGAAAGCGAAAGTGCGTTTCGCTTTCTAGAAGGTAGTACACCACCCTCTTGAGAGGTAGAGACAAGCCTTCCTCATTCGAGACGCTGTAGTTTTCGCAACGGGCGCTGCTCGTACCGCTAGCGAAATCTTCAATCTTATTAGTTGTGAAAGAATGCAGTACGAGTTGCGCAGGTACCTGTGCAACAGTACCATTAGCAATGTATTATAGCATTCTCTTGGCCAGGTCTATGACACCTTCATGCAGCCCTGTACTCGTAGTTGTTTCCTAGCTAGTATGCACACCCCTCAAAATGTGACACCATAATTTTTCGCCGGGTCCTGTATTCATGTACTGGTGCAGCCGCCACTAGTACAGTAATACACTTCTTCAGCGTTTGCATAACTTTAGTGCTCTTCAGTTTACACTAATTGTTAGTAGTAGTATTCTACGGCGGTTTTATTGTATTAGTGCAAAGATCGGCTTCCTGGGAAAACTACACAACCGTACTGTACCTACAATTCCGAACTCAATTCATGATGACATGATGATAAGATAGAGAGGAGAAGGAGTTTTCCCGCTGTTTTCCTTTGCTGTTTGACATAGAAGTGCGTCAACTTTCTCTGCGCGGCAGTATATTTGACGAATCTGGATATACTAAACTAAAATTTCTCGTCTCAACACGCACTTTCATTTTCCGTGAACTTCTGATTTCTCAATCTCGACGTGATGACACGTTGCTGTGCACTCCAAAATGAAGGCCAGCGGGGTATTTGTACAAATACAAAACACTTGAGACGAACAGCTGCCGCAGACTATTTTGAGGATTGCTCTTTCTCCCATGTTTCAAAGCGTTTGATGTGCTTGCTCCCAACAGATTTCGTTGCCCGCAGAATCGCTTCGTCGAAATCATGGAACGACAGTGGTCGTATAGAATTTTCAGGGGCTGTGCGTATGGCTTCTAGTCCACCCAGTGACCGTATAGGTCCGAAGGAGGCATCAGATGCAATTCCGGCAATATCCGACCCAGAAAAACCGGAGAGCCTTTTCACGACAACTTTAATTTCGTCCTTCGACAACGAGTGTTTACCTGATGCCCCCAAAAGGCTTTTCAGCAATATTTTGCGTGTCTTGGAGTCTGGAAGGGGAATGTAAATGCGACAAGGAAACCGCCTCAACACCGCAGGATCAACATCCCAAGGACAATTTGTACAGGCAATAAGGAGAAGATGGCCTTTCTTTGTTGTGTCACTCCGATGAACGACCCCATCGACTTGAGTCATGAACTCTGTCTTGAAGCGGCGACTCGCTTCGTGCTCCCCATCCGATCGGTTGGACAACAGGGCATCCATTTCATCGACAAATATGATGGAAGGAGTGGCTGCTCGAGCGACCCGAAAGAGTGCCCTCAACAACTTCTCCCCTTCACCATGCCATTTGCTAGTAAGTGCACTTGCCGTGCAAATGAATAACAAACAGTTGCTTTCTTTGGCAACAGCCTTGACAAGCATCGTCTTCCCTGTCCCAGGAGGACCATACAGCAAAATATTCCGTGGCTTCCGTAGACCAGTGAAAAGATCAGGTCTGATCATTGGCAAAATAGCATTCTCTTGAAGGCTTTGTTTTGCCGTTTCAAGCCCTGCAATGTCGTCCCAATGGACATCCTGAAGACTGGAAGGATCGATATAGAGGTCACTTTTTACAGATTTTACCAAAGGATCATTGTCATCAGGGATTTCCGAGGCGGGGTAGTCTCTCGTCGGGATCGTGGGAGTTGTTGGCTTGCTTTGTGCTTGGGGCGTGTTCTTGTGAACTGCTTTAGTTGGGGAAACCCTGCTCGTTGCCGTTGCAGAGCTTGGAGAAATCTGACCAGACGATACCTCCGATTGATGGTCACCGATTGCCAGCTTTAATTGTTCCGCCTGGGTGAGCGCAACGTCCACTCGCTTGCTCACATTGGAACGATCAATATTCGGGAGAATTGTTGGGTCTGAACGAAGGAAACGAATCAAAATGCCAATCGCCGCCTTGCATATTCTAAAAGATTCCTGTAGTTGCCCTTGATCTCTGAGAGTTTCAGCTCTATCCAGGCCTCTGAGACCTGCGAGCACATCATCCTCAGAAATTGGTCTCACTTGGTCTACTCCATTTCCTAACTGGCGTTTGCTCATTGCTTGCCGCATAAGCGTGGCCTGCTTGATGTCATGTTGATACCTGTCCACTTGCTGAGGCTGGTTCATCGAGGTAATATTATCCACTGGTAATTTGGTGGTTGGCTGCACTCCAGCCCCAAGGGGAAGGACGTTTCGTAGCAACCAGTTGGGCTGATCTTGATTTGCTTTATCTACCTGATCCGATTTCTTCATCCACATTTTGCTGTTTTGGAGACATTCAACCCAAGCCGTGTATAAAAGGGAGATGTTGTATCGATTGGTATTACTGATGAGTTCTTGCTGGGGCAGATTTAAAGTGATGTGCAATGGCGCGATGGAAGACCAACCGTTGTTTTGTGTGAGAGTGTGAGTTGTGGTGTGCAGGCCACGAACGAACCGAACGTTGCACGAGTCAATGTTTGTTTCGTCGAAGGGAAACCATCGCGACGTACTTAGAGTAAGTATAATAATACGTACTTTCAAAATAATCGTTTTGAGTCATGTCGCACATTCACCACAGCCACCAAAAATATTCTGGAAGAACGTTTTCATCGTTATTGTAGAGTGCATTTGGCCTTTGGCTTGTTTTTAAACTTCATCAACATTGAAACCATGCCCAATCCAGGACAAACAAAAAAGAAAAAAGGCCACGCTCCGGCCCATCAGAACAAATTTGCTTTCACACACAATCCCAAGTCGAAAACCACTGCTAAGATCCTAGCCAGCCCCAACATTCACGTATGTCGTCGTTGCCACGAAAAAATTGAGTGGAGGAAACAATATCGAAAGTACAAACCAAGAACCCAACCTGGAACTTGCAATGGATGTAAAAAGCGCAATGTGTTGGCGGCGTATCATACAATATGCGAAAGTTGCACTCGGACGTCGGCTACTGCCAAAGCTGTCATTGAGGCGTACCTTGCTTCCGGGGAAGACGAACCAGACACAAATGCCACAGTCAGGGCCTGTGCGGTATGCGTGAAGGAAGTTGCTCTTCCCGATCCTGATGAGGATGATGAGGGTGCCGATGCCGCCGACGGTGGACGACGTCTACGGCTTCGCGAACGACGAACCCTAGAGAGACAGCAAATGAGAGAGGCAAACGCTTCCAAGAAAAGCGATAGTCCTGACGACGATGATAATGATGATGAGGACTTGGATTACTTGCAGGAACACACCGGGGACCTTTCCATACTTGATGAGGAGCTGGATGACGAGGAGGACCCTTTCTTGAAGGCTGTAGGCGGAGCCGACAAACTGTTGACAGGCAAAGCCTATCAGCAGAAGCTTTTGGCAGAACAAGAACAGCAGAATTAGAAACGGTTATTACGCACTATAAACTACTTGTACGGACTTCATGATAGTAGCGCATCCACACCAATTGACTGAAATTATTGATCCGTGTTCCATTGAATGAGGGCATCCGTGAAGAAAATAGTACAAGCCACGGGAATGGCTACGGCTACCATGTTCTTTCCTAGTCCACGCGACAAGAAAGAATATCCCAATTCTCGATGCAAATTGCGCACAGTTTCAGGGAGCGATTTATTGTGCTTGAACATTTCGTTTCGAATGACATCAAGAGGGTTGGTCAAGGCGGCCCCCGCAACACCAGCCGCTGCTGATTTAGTAGCTGATCTCCACAACCGATCCCGGTCATACGTAGGCGACGTTGGATCTGCTTTGGGAAGATATTCCTCCATGTAGTCTTTGACAATGATAGCAGTGCAGTACTTGGGGACCGATTTGAGAATTCCAGCAGACGTTCCATGCCATAGTCCAGAAATACCATGCTTGTTGTAAATGTGCTGAACAGACGCAAAAGTGTTTGGGATTCCAGATTGCGGGTTTTGCAACGTAATGGTAGCTCGTACGATAGGCATGTTGACACATTGAACCAAAGTAGAAACAATCAGGGGTGGAAGAACCATGGCATACCCTTCACCACAGATATTATTAGTCAACAAATACTCCCGGCCTCGATCAGATCCCCAGAAAATTGCAGCTCTAGCCCAAGTCATTCCCAAAACAGTGGCAACAGCACCCTTGTAAGGTGGAGCGAAGGCGTAGACGTAGGGGCTCAAAAAAGAAGGGAGAACTGCGAGAGGGCCCCGTGCAGTAGCTACGGTGAATCCGCTCTGTCCAATAGCAGAAGCACGCCACAACGGGTAGTTAATCGTTGCTGCCATAGCAGACGCTGTGAAGTATTCCCAAGGATGATCCTTGGCGACTGATCCTCCTCCCATGGTCGAAAAACAAAAATGACGCGGAACTTCCACTTTTTGTGGTCTGCCATTTCTTCGAAAGCGCTCGACCGTGCGGGGAGGGGAATGGCAGGCGACATCGCCGCCATGGCGAGCTCTGATTGGCTCATCAATTTCGTTTCGTGCCAACGATGCGCGCAACCTACCATACTACTACTAAGTATGTAATATCATAACTATAATACTCATACATAGATTCTGACATACGTACGATAGCAGTTACCGGTTGTAGTGGAGTAGTGCGAAAGCGAAGAGGAAGAATAGCATGCAACTACGAGTACAGTAGGAGTATGTATCGGTATCCCCAGATCACTACATCTCTCCAAAAACCACTCCATTATGCAAGATACGTTAGATGTATATATTTAGGTGTATAAATACAAAGGGAGACACCTCTCCACTTGATCATGATGGTGTTGTTGTTCCAAGAGCGTAGCAGTAACAGTCCATGGCATAGAAACTGGCATGTAGTTTACACTAGCGTCCTGTTTGCACCGCGACCAACGTCAGTAGTAGTAACGCCAAACAGATCCAAACAGAATTCGTAGAGCTCTTGTTCTTTCATATTGTCGGTACCCCAAAACTCAATTCCATATTCCAAGCTGCAGAAGTTACTTGTTCCTGGCATAAAAGTTATATCTAACCAGTAGAAATCTGGCCCACAACCAAGAAGGATCAAGTCACAATCGAACTTCTGAAAGTTCGACGTCCCGCAATGCGGAACTGCCTCACACGTGAAGTCATCTACCTGTCTGTAGATATTATCTCCTGTTTGTACGGGGAAGAACAATAATTCTTCGTTGTGTACAACCAAACCGCATTCCATATCTATCAAATCACCTCGTGATGTTGCCAGGGAGCAGTTACATGAGTTGCCCACCAATTCCCGCCTTTCTGCGATGTTTTCCAAGCTGCTCTCCACCTCGTCCGGGGCAAGCTCTCGAGACGATGACAGTGATACCAATTCTCTTGTCATGGGGCTCATAGCAGTTGCGTATGTGCTGTCTTCGTCATGAGTCGTGCTTTCAGTGATGCGGCCAGCAATCTGATCTACCGTAGGGGATATGGCGTCGTCAGGTAGTTCTTGCAAAGATCGATCCTGCTGATAGTCCTGCATGCAGATCCTATACAAGTCTTCATCATCCATATCTCCAGCGAGCCAGTCACTCACGGCATCCATGAACTCACAATGTTCCGTGTTTGGGAATATTGCAGTATCGAACCATTCTCGTGGATTCTTTGACTCCTTCAAGATTTTGGCACAAGAAAATTCCTCTACAACTGTTGGCCTGGTGCAAAAGGACGCCACGCATGTGTTTTCATCCACTTGATCGTAGCTGAATCCAGAATACCCTGGGATGAACCACATGCTCGTACCTTGGAGTAGTAAACCACAACCCATAGTGGCCAGGTCGTAGCGTCCTCTTGCAAGAGAACAGTTGCAAGTGGTAGTAGAATCTCCAATTGCCCATCCATTGTCAACGGGCGAAGGAGCTTCCGTTTGAAGTGATAGATCAAGAGGCGAGGAATCATCCCGCCCCTTGACAATGGCAACAGGAACTGCAATGGCTGTCGCAACCAACACGATGCCCAATACTACAACAAGCATAGAGGGTATGGGAGTAGATCGACTTCCGTCGTCCTTGTTCTTTTCGGGCTCCATGGCGATGTAAGGATACTCGTATTGCTACTCTAGGTAGAGTGATGATGGAAAGGAATTGTTTGAGAAGCTGACTTCCTCTCCTACGTTTCAACGGAGGAGGGGTGTTCACATCGTTGCAAAGAACACCGACGAGCCTATGGATTCGCTCGAATGGCGGCATAACGTATTGAATGGCGCGTCAAGATCGATTCAAGATCGTTGCAAGATCTGGGCTTACAAAATAGTGAGAAACACGGCAGCTGGTCAGTAGAGCGAATACCAAATAGACCTCCACGTGGAATACCATGACATGTTGTTGTTGTTCTGGTCAACGGTTCAGTTGTTCCAGTGTTTTTCAGCTACGAAATTGATATGAAGACGAGTACTCGTACCTACAGTTGTTGCTGGTGTAGTAGTCGAACAGCACTCGTAACCATAAAATAAAGGAACAAAATGAGTATATTTGAACAGGACAACAACAAACTGTGAACATTCTTATCATTTTTCCTCGTTTCTTCAAGAGGCCGTCATAGTACAACATACCAGTTCCAAACAGAATCACGTTGATGCTTTTATTCTCTGTCCTATTTATCCCATTGTATATATCGATTCGTATGGGTCGTCGAGGCTTGAATCATCCAAAGGTCCTTTGTCCATTATTTATTCTAAACTATAACGTACTAACGTAGTTCAGTGGAAAAAAAATTACCACCACCAACCAACTGTACGAGTTCGAGTAGTACGGTACTGGATACTCGTGGGAGTGACGTGGGACTTGAGAGTTGGGAGTCGATCTTTGCTAATAACCCGGAGAAAAGAAGGCTCCACGAACTCCTGCGTACAAAAAGTACTGTACCAAGTTCAGGGATATAGGTTCCTGGCACGGACAGGCCGCCGGTCTCGTCATTGTGTGACACAAACCCATTCCCTCCCCCCGAAGAGCCAAAGGTGCGACGACGGCAACTCGAGCCATTGACATAAAACTGGACGGCAATCTTTGACAGTTGTTGCACTGGAAGTTGTTGGTCCTTGTTTCTTTCGGAACTCGGTAAATTCATCTGTTTCTCAACTGACAGCCAGTCAGCCAGTCTGAACTCCTTTCGCTGTAAGCCAAAGATAGCGTCATTGTACCCAGTCCTATAGAATCGTTGAGTCATGACTCCTACACCTCCCAAGCGAGACCCTTTTCCCATGGTTTCTACCGAAGCCAAGGCACTCGAAGCTAGTGTCCCATCGGGAAGTGCTCAAGATTGGTCCAACATGGACACGCAGTCTCAACTAGACACTTCAAACATTGGCAAGGATCCAGAATTGGCGGATGCCAAGGGGAGTTTGACTTCTGGAGGAGCCGCCGC
This sequence comes from Nitzschia putrida, assembly GCA_016586335.1. Classification (NCBI taxonomy): domain Eukaryota; phylum Bacillariophyta; class Bacillariophyceae; order Bacillariales; family Bacillariaceae; genus Nitzschia; species Nitzschia putrida. The sequence goes on along the minus strand of BLYE01000030.1, from coordinate 298,040 downwards.
TGCCATGGACGATGACGATGATCAAGCTGATGTGGAGGATCCTGTCCTCGACGTTCCTCTGGAGGAGCTTCGAGGGACCGCCTTGGACAGGATGTGGGGGTCCACGAAGCGCAGCCTTTTGGCACTGTATCACCGTTTGTATGGTGACAAACTTCCTCTTTCCGAAATGGTCCGAACACTCACATTGGCAACCACCCTCTTTTTCATGATTGGTGGGTATTGGCTTCTCCGATCTTTGAAGGATTCGGTCCTTATGGCCCTTTGTGGAGTCAAGGCGATTCCAAAAGCCAAGATGCTCTCTGTCTTTGTTGTCCTAGGTGTTGTTTCTATATACAACCATTTGCTCGATTCGAACATTCCCAAGCACCAGCTCTTTTACATCTTTGGGACATTCTACTTTGTCCTCTTCTTCGTTATTTCATTGCTTCTTATGAACGAAACAATTGGTCTGCCAAACAAATACCAAAGCGAAGACAGAATCCTTGGATGGGTCAGCTATTGTTCTATTGAGTCCTTTGGAAGTGTTATGGTCAGCTTGTTCTGGAGCTTTGCCAATTCCAATATTTCCCTCGAAACCGCCAAATCTAGCTACGGAGTCATGGTGGCAACGGCACAGCTGGGCTCTATTTTGGGACCTGCTTTTGTCCAATTGTTTTCCAATTCGTGGGGTTTGGCACGATGCTACATGCTTGGTGCGTGTGTTATGCTCTTGCTCCAAGGAACCATGTATCTATACATTAAGAACTACGGAACTGCAGAGGACAATGCCAAAAAGGCAGGGGCCGAAGATCCACCAAAGAAGAAAAAGGAAAAGGCTGGTATTTTGGAAGGTCTCTACCTCTTCTGGGAGCACAACTACGTCAAGGGTATCTTTGCCATTAGTTGTTTGTTCATGGTGGAAGTTACGATTGTGGATTTTACCCTCAAGATGTTGGCCAAGGAGTATTTCTCGGAGGAGCATCCCTGTGAAATGACAGATTACACATGCTACAACCCTGCCACTGGCGAGTTTGGACTCACCGAAGATGCCACAAAGGCCATTGCCTCCTTCATGGGATTCTTTGGTGTTGCAACCAACAGTCTCTCCTTTGTCTTTTCTCTCTTGGGTACTTCCGCAGTCATTCGTTACCTTGGTTTGAGACTTACCCTTCTCCTCTTCCCCTCCCTCTGTCTCGTGGTAATCATTGTTGTCCGCCTCCATCCAACCCTTTATGTGGTTTTCTTTGCCATGATCATGCTGAAGGCTAACAGCTATGCCTTGAACAACCCTACCAAGGAACTGTTGTACCAACCAACAAGCTCCGCTGTCCGATACAAGGCCAAGTCTTGGATTGATATCTTTGGAGCACGTGGATCTAAGGCCATGGGAAGTCTTGTAACAAACGCCTTTTCCGATTCCGCCGAAGGGCTGGTGGCCAACGGTAGTTTGGTGGGTATGGCTGTGGCGTCTTTCCTGATTTGGAATGCTCGTTTTATGGGGAAGATGTTTGATGAATACACCGAGTCGGGGTACATTGTCGGTGAAAATACAGACCCAGAAAGCAAGAATATCGCCATGGCAATAGAGCAGAATAAACAAGAGGATACAAGCTGCGGTGTCAAGGACGACGACAACGATGACGAAGATGGCGAAGCGGAAAACGATATTGAGGGCAACGATGAACCCAGCGATGTCTCTCCTGCTGAGGATGTCGATACGTCCTTTGCCCAAAAGCCCGAGGAAGATCCCAAAGAGGCAAAGATTACCCAAGTTTAAAGGCACCAATGTGTATCGCCAATAACGTAGAACCCTATTTGGTTACATGATGTGATGTTGTGATATTCTCTACGGCATATTCGAAAACGCACAGAAAGCTGCCTACCAGGCCATGCCAGCCTCTTGTAGTTGCTCTTCTGGCTCGTTTTCTTCCTCATATTCAATTTCAATCCTTCCAGCCTTCCGCCGGGCAGGTTTCTTCTTTGGTTTTTCATCATCCCCATCTTCCGAATCATCGTCTTCCTCCGATTCGCCATCTTCGTCATCGTCTCCTGAACTGTCACTTCCTTTTCCCCATTTGCCGTCTCCCATGTATTCAAGATCTTCCAAGTCCTCCTCTTCCATCTCCTCTTCCTCTGAGTCCAAATCTTCAACATATTCCACAACACTCTCCTCTTCACTTTCTTCTTCTGTCTCCACTTCGTCTTCTCGTTGTTCCAGGGCCTTGTTGTAGGTTGTTTCAGCAAAGGTGTACATGTCACCATATGTACCCTTGGCCAATCGATCCACCAATTCTTGTTCAACCTTTTGTGTAATCTTGGCAGCAACCAAGGCCTTTTGTTCTCGTCGTGCCTCACGCTGGGCAACTTTCCTGGTAGGAGCCTGTACAATTTTGGCCTTCTTTCCGGCCAACTCCTTCAGCTTGATTTTCCTCATTCGCAGGAGATATTGGTGAATTTTGGTCAACCTTTGCTTGTTTCTATGCATCAGCACTTTGGGGAAATACTGAAGGTGCTCATCAATTTGGGACAAAGCCTTGGAATAGTTTCTGCTCAAGAGAACTTTTTCCCAGAGATTCTTTGGAGAGTGAGCACGTTCGACCGTCTTCATACACAAGAAAACCTTCCCGTTTTCCTCTCGTAGTGTAGCATACAAAGAATTGGCGAGTGGGCAAGTGGTTCGATTACACAAACCTGTGACGGAATATGGGTGTGAACAAAACATGGTCTTATCGGACTTGGCATTTCCAAGATTGGTCTTGTAGGAACAAAATTGGTGGTTGATAACCTGCCAAATCATGTCATCACTGTGTGCCATGGTAGCTGGATTTTTGGGATTTCCCTTTTTCAATGAGTATCAACGCAAAAGGTTATTCCAACTATCGAACAAGTAGCTGTTCAATGTTGGAGACAGAACACCGAAAAGTGGCCAAGAAAAAGTGGTTTGGCAAGAGGAGAGTGATTGGCGGTGGTGGGAATTGCCTCGTTTTCTACGACTCCATTGAATCAAGATTCCCGATTCCATACCCGACAAGGAATCAGGAACTTTCGCCTTTTCACGGTTTGATCGCTTCTCCATTCCAACGTGCGTTTCTCGCAGCCTCACAGGTCGCTGATTTGTGGATCTGAAACGAAAACTACGATACGACACGCGCTATCATCACACAACCATCGAGTCGTTTTGTTGTCAACAACAACTGATCACTTGCACCTTTACACTTTAGCAAATCCACCCACAACTTATCCCACCCTTTCCAATAGTTGTTAAAAGAAAATGATTGCACAAAAGATCATGAGTCGCCAAGTTTCTGTCCTCGGACGCAAACTTCTTTCCCAAGTGCCAATCGCTGCCGGCATGAGCCCCATCAGTGTTGTTGCCCCCCTGGCTGGAAGCAACCAAATCTTTGTATCTTCTGGGCGATTTTTCAGCTCTACTCCCGGAAGTGACGCAAATGAGGAAAAGAAGGAAGAGGCAACTGAGGCCAAGGCCGAGTCGACAGAAGAAGCTGCTCCAGAGCCAGAGGCCGCTGGACCTTCGCGTGAAGAGGAGTTGGAACAACAGGTAAAGGAATTGAAGGACCAATTGTTGAGAAGTTATGCCGAGCAAGAGAACACCCGTCACATTGCCAAGCGTGATATTGCCGAGGCTAAGAACTTCGCTATCAAATCATTCACCAAGAGTTTGTTGGAGGTTTCTGACAACTTGCAACGTGCGTTGGATAGCGTCGACGAGGAGTCCATGAAGGGGGATGCCTCTGCTCACCCTGCTATCGGCCAACTTCTTACTCTCTACCAAGGAGTCCAGATGACAAACGATGGTCTTACCAAGGCCTTCATGCAAAACGGCGTCAAGAAATATTGCGAGCAACCCGGGGAAAAGTTCGATCCTAGCCTCCACAACGCCCTCATGTCGTACCCTGATCCTACCAAGGAGCCCGATACCATTGGACAAGTCATCAAGGTGGGATACACATTGAACGACAGAGTGCTACGACCTGCTGAGGTTGGTGTCATCAAGAAGTAATCGTGTACTTTTCAAACATACTGCAACACCGGTAGCCGACGAGTGAGGACGTTAGAGAGGAAACAATGAAATAGGGCTCAATGTATCTTGTAATCGTGTCATGAGCTTGTACGATACACACCAGAAACCACACCCATAGTCTATCAGTACGAATACTGCACAGTAGGAGTACGAGCGTGTTTTCTGCTGAATTCAAATATTCTATTGACGCACATTTACGGCTACAAACTGTCAAGCCATTCACTGAACACAACCATACCACAAATAAAAGTACCCCACACACAAGACATGAAAATCATGTCGTCACCATTAATATGGGTACTGAAAAACTGCCTCGACTACAATATCTAAGCAGCGTGTTGTTTCTTCCCAGATGCCTTCTTGGCTTGGATTTCTTTCTCAGTATCTCCCAAAAGCAACATTTTGCGCACGGGGGCTGGCAAAAGCATCGTTTGGTGAACAAACCATTGCATAACCGTTCGGCCAGTTACTCGTTGGAACACAGTAGCAAAGAGATAGAACAAAATGAAAAGGACTGGAACGAGTGAAATCATTGCGGAAGTGATACCTTGAACTTGCAGGGAGCGAGCAGAGTTGGTTTTGGGGAAAGGGGTTGTTGGACAATCGGCAATCTCCAAGAAATCGCAGAGAGGCTCCCATCCTTGCTTAACGGAGTACTCCAAAAGCTGACCAGGTGGAATCAGCTCGCGAACACGACGGTTGTGGGTTTCGTAGCTCTCAATGGCGGCATCCTTGCTTTGTTGGACTTTAGGGATACTGTTGGTGATGAACTCGTCGTCCTTGTTGACAATGGCAAAGAGCCACCGCAGGTATGTAGAATATTTGTGTACCTCCGAAAAGAAAACCCCTCCAATATTGGCAGCTCCAGAAATAGAAGTAGCCAGAGTGTTCCACGATCGGTACCAAACTTCAGAGTTCTCTCTAACAGTAAGAATGAACTTGCAGTCAGGATATTGCTCAAGGATTTGCTCATAGTACAAGGCAGTGGGAAAGTCCATGGTGCCCTCATATCCAGCACCCGTCAAAGATGAAAAGTCTGGGTAGCCGAGTTCGGCGTGACCCGATTCCAGGGCAGGCCTGAAAATCTGCTCAGTCCACATCTTGAAAATGTGGTCATTCTCGGCTTCATACAGATGCTGAGTGTGAAGCGTTTTGATTCCCAATTCTTCCAAAGCCAACTTGACCGAGTACTGTAAAGATTAAAGATAGGAACAAACGAAAAAGGCATTCGTGAGCTAAAAATGTCGCGCCATCGAAAATGCTTCTCCAACCATCATGATTCACGGAGGCAACAATGGAAATCAACAGCCATGGACAAACCAAAATCTTACCGTTCCTGTTCGGCCGAAACCAACTCCAACAACCTTGAGCTTTCCCGAACCCAATTGCTGGTAAGGATCCGTTCCAAAAAGCAATTTGTAAGGCATTTGGTAGCAAATCCTGAAGAAATGTCCAAAGCCAACAATCAAGCCCATGTAAACGTCATGGGCAACTTCTTGCCAACTTCCATCCTCAAAGCGCATAGCGCTTCCGCTCTTCATTGTCATCGACATGTTGATTCGTTGATGTTGATGTTTCTCAGCACGAGTAGTAGTGAAAAATGGAAATAGAGACCTTCCGAAACTTTTTATTAGAGAAGAAAAACTGCTGTTTGTGCTTCCCCAACGGTACAGCACGAGTAAACACCGGCACAGCCTTTTTGCGAAAAGTTTGGGCGGGGAGCGGGCACCAACCTCCTTGCACATGTTGTGCCACCAACAACTGCAACCGCGGTCGTGACAAACATGCAGCTTTGAATAACTTCATACACATACAAAAATACGATCCCTAGTTGTCTTTGGATATCTAGAGAGAGTTCACTTAACTATCGTAGTCGGACAAAGTCAGGAATTCTAAACAAAAGCCGGCAGGCGCAGCTCTCAACCGTAGGTATCCGGAGGTTAGTCACAACAATCGAAACTCAACGTTTGTGGCTACCACTGGCCAACTGCCAAGGAATCTGCCTTGTTGGAGGTAGAACAAGATTTCGCAGAAAAAATTCCTCATTCCAAGAATCTCCAAATTCCACCATGCTAGCATGACCGATGACTCCCACACCGCACGTTGATGTATAGTCTACCGGTAACTACGTACCGGTTGTTGGATTGTGGTGTCTTGCATTGTTGTAGTACTGGACCGTTAGTAAGTAGAGTTGTTTACAAGCACGTAGAACGATGATAAGCACCAGATTATTTCTCTCAAACGATGCCTCTAGGGAGGCACTCTTTGATTTCAAATGTTAGATAATGCACTACTAGCTAGTAGTCATTTTCAACATGTTGTTGACATACGAACACACGCAACATCCGTTCCATGAGATTTACTTTATACAGATCCAAAAAGTGCATTGTGGTAGGCGGTTCATGGGAGTAAAGCAAGCAGACGAGACGAAGCTTAGGCAATTGCTAACAACTGCATAAGCAACCAACCACATGCCCCCTTCGCCCCTTTTAGCAAGTGATGAGCAACTGACGCATACTAGTACCAGATAATGCCGTACTGGTGTGTGCTGGTGCAACCAACTGTGCTGTGCTAGAGACGTACTGCACATGATATTGAAACTTGTACACTATCAGGGGTTATAGCGATTATGCGGCAACCAAACACCGAGGACAAGTCCCAACCTTGTAACCCCTTTTACCACAATAAAAATCATGCTTACTTCAACTTCTGTAGAGCGGAGGACAACCAGTCTAGACCCTCGTACAGACCTGCACCGGTGGTCGCTACACATGGTTGGATGTACCACGGGTTGGTGCACATGCCATTGAGGTTGAGCTGAGTAGCCATTGTCTTGACGTCAAGCGCCCCGGCTAGATCTTGTTTGTTGGCCAAGACTAGCAAGATAGAAGAAGACATTTCTTCTGCTGCCAACAAGGCCTCCAATTCGCTTTTGGCAATGCCCAGACGATCCGTATCGACAGAATCCACCACAAAGATAAGGGCGTCGTTGTCTTTGTAGTAGTGTCGCCAAAGCATTCGAAGCTTCGATTGACCTCCTACATCCCAAACTGTGAAACTGATATTCTTGTATTCTACTTTCTCGACGTTGAAGCCAATTGTAGGAACCGTTGTCGTGACTTCACCCAACTTCAATCTGTAGAGGATTGTGGTCTTTCCTGCAGCGTCCAATCCCAGCATCAGAATACGGTACTCACGGTGGCCACTCATCAACCGGTCCATCAAGGGCCAAACGGATGCCACGACATTCCCCATGGTTGTTCTTCGTCTTCGCTTCGCTAGCTATCAGTTGTAGGAAAGCTCCTTCAAAACGAGCTACACAAGCGGTCCTTCTCGAAGATTTGAGGAATCGTCGATGCGGCTGCGAGAGGTCATAGTGGGTGCCTCGTCCTGCCAAAATTCTCGTGTCGCGGGAGTCAAGTTACACGGACATCTTGTCGGTTTATCGGACGTCGGACACATTATGTTGTATGTATGAAGACTGTACATAGATATGACTCATCGTACCCGTGAGGTATGTCTCGATTCCGTCTCGTCTTCGTCGATTCTTATGTTGTCGACGACGCAGCAAAATTGCCCAAGACTTGTCAAAAGCAACCAAAACTCGCCCAAGGCTATATGTAGAACTTTCTGAAGGCATTAAAAAGACTTCTACGGATGAGATGCCATATTCCAACGGCAAGAATCCCCCTACCTTCCCATGTAATACATAGGATTCAGCGATGGGGCAATGTCACATCACTACAAACTATTAGCAAACTTCTCGCCCTTCGATCGCCTCCCCTCACCAAGCGTTGGATGGATCTCCTCCCACCGAAGAAATAAACTCTATGCTCAAGGCCTCATCAAGTTTGTGATCACCGAAACCAACTGGGGACTTTGAAACAAGATGTACTCCAGTAGAATGACTCCTGTGCAAAGGATGCGGAATGGAGGAATGGACAGAAGACAGTCTGCCACCCATGGAATCAGCCCATCCCCCAAACGAAGGAATATGAACGGTGGAAGCTCCTTTCCCAAGATGAATGGCGACTACCAAGTGCTTCGAACGAGCGTGGAGAAAGAGCGAAATGCGGTTCAACAGGCGAGAGTCGCTTTGGCAAACTCCTTGGATCAACTGGGCGAGCACCATGTTCGGCAACAAGAATATGATGATGCAATGGATGCCTTCACAGAAGCTCTGAGAGAGAAGAGGAGCGTATTCTGGCATATCACGAGTCCATCAAATGGAGCCACAACAGATCGTAGCACTCGTTCTCGAATCAGTTCCATGTCTTCGGGGTTCTTCAGTGCTGCTGACAACGCAAGCAGTGTCTTCAGTACAGATGGGGTTAGTGAGCCTCCTGAAGCGAGACACGATCGTGCTATAGATGAAATTGTCAACACGCTTCGTAACATGGGGAACGTTCATTCCCTCCGGGGGGAGCATGACGAAGCTATGAGATACTTTTCTGAGGTTACAAATCTTCGAGCACAGAAGAACAGTAGTCAACTTCCAAATGATTTTGACAACGCTGGTGAATCTCGCTCCATACTTAGTGGGTTAAATAATGACGATACATCCACCCTCATGAGTGAGATCAATGAAGATGTTAAGGCTTTGGATGACTTGTTTCGTTCCATTTCCTTCAGAAACCAAGGACAAGGTGCCCAATCTGGCGAGAAGGGTGGTCGCAGTTCCAAGTCCTCCAGCGGAAGTACTGAAAAGCGCAAATCGAAGAATGGCAGTCCTCCTACATCTCATTCCTCAACGAGCAACAAACGTCGAAAGAGCAGTCCTTCTTCTGGAACAGGGAATAATATCGTGGAGAATGAACCATTCAAGCGATCGACTTCGAGTCTCAGCCAACCAGCAACGGGCAATGAAGTAGCAGAGGCTATCGAAATGTATCGCAGCTTCTTGGAAGAGTCGTATGCTGGAACTCAAAGAGAGCAACACAACGAGTTGCTCAATTCCTTGACCTTGAGAGCCGAACTTCTCAATGAGTCTCGAAGAAGCTCTATATCCGAGTCACAGGGAAGGGGCAACGAGCAAGGCACAGACAAGGCAGCCGACTTGGAGCTGGCGTTGGAAATATACAGTCATATCCTCACTGGTCATGAAGAGTCTTGTCAGTGCCAGAAACAAGATAGGGAAGTTCCAATCAGTCCTTCCGTTGAAGAAGCCGAGCTTCAATCTGCCTCATCCCTTGTTGCTTCTACTTTGATTTGCATGGGAAGCATTTACTACAAGCTTGGGAACCGAGTGGAAGAGCTTGAGATGTATCGTCAGGCCAAGGGTGTGTACAAGAAGGCTTTCGGAGATCAACATGTTTTTGTTGCTGGAACACGAAAAAATATCGGTATGGTCCTTGCAGAGCGTGGAGAGTATGACGAGGCAATGGAACAATTTGAAAAGGCTATGAACATCTACTTGGGAGCAAACAAGGGATCAAGAATCAACCGTGATGTTGCAAGTGCCATCAGCTGTATGGGAAACGTGAAGAATCGAGTCGGGGAACTCGATGCGGCTCTGGATCAGTACATGGAGGCACTTCGTATTTACAAGACTTTGCTAACCCAGTCCGTGGAGGGCACCTCCGAAGGAGTTGTACACTATCCTGTAGGAGAGGCTGAGTCAGATGCTCTTCGAGATGTCACTTCTACCCTGAAGGTGATTGGTATGGTGCATGCCAAAAAGGGAGATCTAGACACGGCGATGGGATTCTTTCAAGAGGCCATGACCCTTTTGCAGAGCCCAGGCATTGAAAGTACCTCTGCTGGCAGAGAGACAACTGCCTCAGTGCGAACGCGAATTGCAAGTATTTACCTGAAGAAGGGAGACTTGGATCAAGCCATGTCACATTACCGCGAAGCTTACGACTTGACGGTCCGAAACCGTGGCACTACCAACCACCCAGAAGTTGCCGGCATTCTCCATTACATAGGAGGAATCTACCACAAGCGGGCTGAATATGATGAGGCCATGGCTTGCTATCAGGAAGCTATCAGGATCTACCATGCTACTCTTGGACCTGGTAACCCCACCGTAGCCGGTACACTCGTGATGGTTGGCAGTATCTACTACAAACGCCGAAACCTGGACAGTGCGATGATGTTCTATCGTGAAGCTCTCAGACTCAATCGGGACGCATATGGCATGCATCACCCAGACGTAGCCCCTATTCTGAAGAGTATTGGAACTATTCTGACGAAAAAGGGCGAATACAATGAAGCGTATGACATTTTCCGAGATGTTCTCAGCATCAAGTGCACAGTGCACGGAATGGAACACCCGGAAGTCGCAAGTGCATACAAATCGTTGGGAAATGTACATTACAAGTTGGGTGATTTGGCCGATGCGGAGCGTCAATATCGTCATGCTTTGAGCATTTACCGCCGAACCAAGGGAGAAGATCATCAAGATACAATTGCCGCCAAGACAACCATTGAACATTTGAGGTATTGGATGCGAGAGCGTGAACAACGTCAACTCGAACAAAGACATACAAAAAGTTCACCCAGGAATGCTAATGGAACAAGAAGTGGAGCTGATGATGAGCGCAGCTGCTAAAATAACCGTACGATGGAGTGTAGTCTTCCGGTGTTTGTAGAATCAAGGCATTTCGCTGTCGTTATCGACAAGTCAGCCCGTACATCCTAGACCACAAAAAAATGAAGATTCACAAACATGAAAACTACTTCTCATTAACCCATTATTCGAGTGTCCCTTGGTTGCACCAATCCATGTGATTGCACCTCTGATTTACCACGTCAATGTTGGTCAAATTAAGATACGCCTCTGCAGTACGAACGGTTCCCAAGGAGAAGTGCTCAAAGTCTGTTAGGACAACGCCGTCACCCTCGCCTTCGATAGCCTCCACTGTGTCTGTCGGGTAGCCAACCATGTGTTTGATACGACGGATCACATGAGCCTGCAGTCTGGTGTTCAGATTGGGTCGATGAGAATCGCGACCCACTGATTCCCAGAACTTGGGGAGACCGAGACGACCCGGTCTGTACTGGTGAGCAATCAAGTTTTGTCGTGGTGCATAGATATCCCATCCTTGTGTCCAAGCACGCATACTCAATGCAATTTCTTCTCCCATGAAACACCAAGGTACATAAGGGTCGAAAGGAACATCTGTCAAGAATTCAGCACGGGCAAAGAAGAAACCGGCGGCAATAAAGGCAATCTGAGTGGGCCGAGGTTCATTCCCCTTGCATCGTTTTCCAGTGTTGATACGAATGATATGAGACTCCACTCCATTGGCACTGAATTCACAAGTGCAAAGCCTAGCTCCAGGAGTTCCTCCAGTGTAGGATCCAAAATCTTGGAATCCAGGAGGGTAGGCAGATAGAACAGCCTTTGGATAATTCTTGGCGGCCTTAACTTCCGCAATATACTTGGAATCCCACTTAGGAGCAAACTCCAAATGCGAGTCCATTTGAAGAAAGTATGTTTCACCACCCCACAACTTACTGGCGTAGTATCGTGCCACGGCAGGACCCAAGGCATCCGTGTCGTGCATATATAGGGCTCGCACCTGTCCCCTGTCGCAAAACTTCTTGTAGTTGACATCACTGCAAAAGTCTTCGATACCATTGGCATCTGGAGGGGCATCAAATTGCTTCACCTGATCCTTTCCTTGTTCGTTCTTACCAACCACCTGTAGTCCTGTTCGACATTGGCGACCATCATTTCCGAAACAATTTTGCACAATGGCCCCGATAAACAATTTGCTGGGATCCTCTGCCGTGTCGAACGCACTCTTGAGTGTTTGATACAACAGATGCTCTCTGAATGCTGCCAAACTAACATAAATACTGCCATCTTCACGAACAGGGAAAATAGACTTGCCACGGTAGGCATCCTCCAGTGGACCCAAGTGCTGTTTTGCAAGCTCGAAATAGGTCGTGACGAGTCCTTCAACCTCTTCTTTGGCTTGCGAGTTCTTGAGATTGTTCTCATGCAAGATCGAAATAAACTTGTTCAAGACAACAGCGATTCCGGCAATGGTTGGTTTGTTATTGTGCAATGTATCCTGTTCGAGCTGATCCGCATTGTCAATGGTGGCAAACGGAGGTAGATGCGGAAATCGAGGAGAGAGATGTGGCCCATCTCGAAGACTCTCTAGATTCTGTTGAACAACAGGTTGAGCGGGTTGATCAGGAATCTTTTGAATTTGTTCCTGTTGCAACGAGGCGCCACCGTTGTTGTTTCCCGAACTCGAGGCAGCATAGAAATCAGCCTCATCTGGATGTGTCAAGACGAGCCAAAAACTGATGCACAAGGCAAGCACAAGCAAGCCAAACAAACCCAAAAAGACAGGGTGAAAGATCAAAGCGGTCAAGGCAGGGATAGAGCGCACTTGACGGTTCCTACCATTCCGACGACGTCGACGATCGGAACGATCGCCACGGGGAGTCTTGGTGACTGCAGAGGGATCGGAGGAAGTCGTGTCTCCCAAGGAGCTGCCTGATTCCACACTTCGGGAAGTTTTTGCAGGAGTCGTTCTCGGCGTGGCACGAGAAGAATTGTTTGTATCGTCTTGCATGGTTTTAGTAACTCCAACGTGCAAGGGATCTACAAAGTGTTGTTTTGGACACTGGACCTGGCGTTCACACCTTGGACAAAGTCTTTCTTGTGCCTGTTGTACGTATCCCAACGGTCTCTGGATTTTGCACGACGAGTTTACGCGCCTATATCTACTCATCCTACAATATTATATACCGTCCGTATGTATAAACCAAACTAACGCAAACTACCGGTAGAAGCTCGTACAGTACATGCCAGGGATAATCTTCCAAGTTGATTTCTAGCTTACTCCTTTTCGTTGCAGTGGCTACTCAACGTCCACAGCAACACCCTTATCGGCATTGCGACCGCGCATGTATTGAGCCGTAGGGAGGTCTACGTCTACCTCGATGGCTCCCGTCACCTTCTCCACCAAAAGTGGCTCGAAAGCAGTGGCGGGTTGGGTGCAGTTAGGGTCAAATGTCAAGTAGTCTTCCCCATCAAACCAAGCCTTCATAAAGGCAAACGTTTCCTTGGGTTTGTAGGTAGGGACCATATGACCAGCACCTCGAATGGTAACAAAGTCAAACTCTCCTTCGTAACGAGTCACATAGCCACCCATTTCTTGGCACCCATCCACAGTCCATGGCCTCCACCGTTGGGTTTCCTCCAGACCAAGATGGCTCGTCCAGTTGGCCGTTGCAAAGGAAGTAATGGCAGGATCAGTGTCACCGTTGTAAACCAACACCCGAAGGGACGTGTTTTCAGCCACATGGCGGTAGAATCCGGAAAGATCCGGTTCGGTCGGAGTGTAGTCAAAGTCACCCTCCGCGTTGTCCACTTCAAAAAAGGTAGAACGAACATGCAGAGCCTCCTCGACTTCGGGAAGGGCTAGATAGCTTTCCAATACAGGGCCAGCACCACAAGGATAATCGTTCAAGGCCCCCTTGGGTTCACGTAGTAATCCGTTGCGGTAGGTACAAGTGTCATACAGAGCGTACTCGAAGTATCCGCCCGCTTCGGTGTGAATCTGCTTCAAAATCTCCTGACATTGATCATTCTTGATCTTCAGCTCGGAAACATCCTGCAAGATACTGATATCAGAATCATCACCCAGATGAGCACATGCCTTCATGACTTTGTGAAAGTCCGAAAGTGGGATCTGGTGGTGACCGGCCAAAAAGAGGACATCCCAGTATTCCCGGAACAGCTTGGCATCATCTCCACGAGACAAGCTACCGCACATGGTAGTTTCCACTCCCAAGCAGCCATCTCCAACAGCGAATCCTTGCAGAGAAATAGACGAAGCAATCGTTTGGGTAGTCTCCTTGGCCTCTTGCTCCTGGGCTTCCAAAATACGCCTTGCCAAGGTAGGAATATAGATACCTCCATAGGATTCACCAGTAAGATAAAAGGGAAGATCAATCAAACAGGGAAACTTGGTTTGGAAAAACGTCTGCAAGGCCTGAAAGGCATTGAGGCTGGTCAACTCGTCCGTCCAAGCAATGCCTCCACACGAATGAGAGTCTTCGTCCTCGCCGCAGTAACTGAAACCAATCGGAGCTGGTTGATCAATGATCAAGAGATGTCCAAATCGCGACCATGAATAAGGATTGTATTGAGGAGATGGAACTCCGGTCTCATGGAATTCCTTGGTGGCCAAGGAGTCATCGGAGAGCAACAAAGGACCCAATTCGGTCAACAATCCAAAGAGCGAGGATGCTCCTGGACCTCCATTCGACCAGTAAATAAGAGGCTTTTCACCATCCAAGTCATCTTCTGCCTGAACAAGAACGTAATGAGTATGAACCGACCGACCCATGAACTCATAGTCCAGGTATCCAGAGAACCAGTGGGTGGGCATGGGTTGATCCCACCCTGGCAGGTGAGTCACAAGATCCTCCATACCAGCTCCTTGAAAACGGTCACCATTGCTGGCACAAACTGTTTCCTCGTTCCTTTCGAGAGCTGTTGCGGAACCAACCAGCAAGAGAGAAAGAAACCCAATTGCCACTCGCATCATGGTAGAGTGTTCGATGATCCGATGTACAGTACGAGTAGTTTGGAATTGTTGTGTGAAAAAAGAACAAAATGGATCCTTCGGATGATATTGGGATTGGACTCTTTCGAGCAAGAGGTCTGTTGCAGAATTCCCACCTTCACCACAGACCTCGCATGCGACCTCGTCCTCATCAGCTTGTCGAGCCGTACGACGGAGAGGGACTGCGGTAGCTACGAGAAACACCTCTCTACTCTCTTCATCCCTTGCGGCACAATTGCAATCTTCCATCAATCACAACGACACCATGGAAGACCGAATTACAGCCCTAGAACGTAAATGGTGTCAATGTCCCGACAACGTGCCTGTCGATGAGTCAATCCGCCGAGCCCGAGCTCACGTCGAGTCCCTCGGCTTGTACTCGGCCAACTGGAAATGGGTTCCCGAACCGTATTACACTTTGACGTTGGAACAAAGAGCCGAATTGCTTGGAGCCAACGACACTGCCATGCTATGTAAATCTCTACTGTTGGAGAACAAGAAGGTTAGCAAAGATGAGACGGATTTGGAGACCAACCCTCGCTTTTTGATGGTAGTGTTGCAGTATGAAGCCGAGTTGGACGTCAAAAAGTTGGCCACTTCCATCCGAAAATTGCGTCCCGTAGACAAGCGACTGGATGAATCTCAATTCAATTTCCAAGTAGCAGATGCCAGTGATAACGATCGAATTACCGGATATGCCTTCAACTCGGTGTCTCCGTTTGGACTCAAGGAACCTATTCCCATCTACTTGAGTGCAGACATTGTCCCTCTTTCATACTTTTGGATGGGTGGAGGTCATGTCCACCTAAAGTTGGGAATGTCCGTTTCAGACTTTGTAAAACTACCACATGTCAAGGTAATGGATTGCAGCGTGGAACGAACTAAATAAAAATATAAAGGGCCACATTTTTCCATACAACGCTACTACTTGGTCTCTACTACTAGAGGTTTGTTTAGTAGCCTATTTGTCGGAAGACAGCTAGCCAATCTCTCTATTTCATGTCAGCGAGAACCTTTCCAAGTTGCTCATCAGAGTTGAGCAATTTGTCGAAAGCATCAGTCTCAAGGAACTTGTCGAACTCAGGAGTTCCAACAGCAGGGACACCAGCATCCGTAGGAGCAGCAGCGGGGGCGGCAGGGGCAGCAGGTGTGTCAACCTTCTTCTTTCCTCCCATGGCACTTCCGATCTTGGCAACGACGATCAAACCAGCGTAACCTCCCATGATAGCCAAGGCCACTGAAAAAGGGAGAAGAACGGTGAGGAATCTGGAATTTCAGTCGAATGGATCCAACCACGCGCAGACACGTACATTGGTAATCCTTGGGGAAAACTCCTCGGACAACCTTGTCAACACCCTCCCATTCTGGAGCAGGGGCATGTGCAAAGGATCGCTTTTGCACTTGTTGCTTGGCAATCAAACCAGCTCGGCGGCGGGCCACATTCGCAGCGATTGGGAAAACCATGGTCGAGGTTGGATATGATGTTGTCGATGGTTTGCGTGCCGATCTGCTGTTGACTTTCCCCCGCCCATATCCAAACGATCCTGCGCGCTTGGATCGTGCGAGGGGGAAGAGTCCGTCTGCCGCCGCCATCAACGACTCGTCAGACTACATCACATCGGCTGCGGTGATGTGTGGCCTGTACGACACGAACGCGAACCAAAGGATCCCAACAACAACACGAACGCACCACGCAAAACCTCGATCCCGCAGAAACGTGCCAGGACAACACACAACACACAAACGTACCAGTACACATTGACAGCGTACTTGTACCTTTTGTTTCGCTTTGGACTCCACATTTGAGAACTTGTGTATATTCATATTCACAGTCACCTCCTTTTTTAGATTCATCCATTCATCTTCATCATCATGGTACACGGACGAGCTGGTTTGTATTTGGAAGCCTGGAAGTTTAGCATTTATGTCTTCCTTCCCATTGGTGCTTCGGTCTACTTTTCCGATCCTTCGGCGCAAAAGTTCTGGGCTGATTACTGGCAATTCATCAAGTATCCCGAGAACCCAAACACCCACGTCAAGGAGCAAATTGAACAACTTGTCAAGGAGAAGGAGTTGCAACGCGAACAACGTGCTGCTTATCAAGAGCAACTGAGGAAATTGCAAATCGCTGCCGAGCGATCGTCTGCTACCATGGACGAAGATTCTAATGACTCTACTGAATCTCTCTCTTGGTGGTCCAAGGCAGGAAGATGGATTACAGGTTAATTTTAGACAAGCGCAACCCACCCACCAAACCAATCAACCAACCTACAAATTAAAACACTACCAATTCGAAATCTCCCACTTCCGTGTCGAATCCACTGACCAGCAAATGGTATTCGACCTCTGCTTCTGCTTGCCACGAAATTCGGCTCCGTGTTCCACAGCTATCGTCGTTGAAGGCAATGCATTGTAGTTCGTTGCACGAGTCACCTTGGAAAACATATACTCGAGTGTCAAACCCTGTCCCCTGCCCGCACAGCGATGCCGTAGTCATGGCGCCTTTTCCGACCACAGTGTACCAAACGCCAGGGGCCGTCACAGGGGTTCCACACAAATCGTCCACACTATCGCTTGTAGCCAGACTTGTAGATCCAAGCGTCGTGGAAGGAATCTCCAGTGTGGTAGCAGATCCACAAAAGTCGTTGACGACTCCCAAGGATGCTTCCGTGATGGTCAAGTGAAACCGACCGGCGTCATCCTCGTCTTGCCCATGAACATAGACAGAATACGACTGACCCAAGGTCGAATTCCAAAATGCCACGGAACGTTCTCCATCGCATGTGATAACCGTAGCGTCAACGCACTGGAATGCACCACATTCACCCTCCAGGATTGTGATTCCTGTTGAGTAGTTGGTACCAGTGTTGCAAGTGGAGGCTTCCATGGGCCCTCCCGTTCCTTCCACAAAGTACCATACCCCTGCAGCTCCAGATTCTGGGCATCCGTCCAAATCAGATGGGTTGGCTCCAATCGTTGTTCCCAAAGTTGATTCTCCAGTCAATTCAATGTCAGTGGCATTGGCACAGGTATCCGAACCTCCGGGGATAAACTCTTCGAGGGAAATGTCAAACACCGCAGACTCGGAACTTTGGACAAACAGGTAGTAGTATTCACCGGCTAGCGAGAACCATTGTGATGTAACTTTTTGGTTCCCGGCGGTACACACCAAAGACTCAAAATCGGTACAACTCCTGGCACTACACCCCAAGTTCCCGTCAAAAACAATGATGCGAGACTGAATCTCGTCACCCTCTTCGCATGTGAGTCCCGTTACTTGGGCAATCATCAGCTCTCCGGTACCTTCTACCAAATACCAAACACCTGCATGATCAAGCATATCGGAACATTCTGTTGGTTCCACAAGTAGACAGGCATCGATGGTGCTCCCTTGCATGGAAGTACCCACATCCAAGGTCGCGGCATGGTCACAGACTCCGTTGAATGGGGCAGGCAGAAGATTGAGGAAAAAGTCGCCAACAGAAAGATCTTGTTGGCCCTGGACAGAAAGGAAATAGGTACTTCCCACTTCAGCCATAAATGCTGAATTCTGCGTCATCCATGGGTCGTCTCCAGGACCAACGGTGGCTAGGCAACTAAGATCTGAGCAATCATCTCCTTGAAAGACAGACAATGCCAAGGGAAATGACGGTGATTCCGTTGTTTCGCTAAAGGCTGAGGCACATACCAACGACCCGTCTCCTTCCAATCGATACCACGCACTGGCAGAGGAGAGCGATGTACCGTCTGTACATGTTGCTGGTTGTTCGTTGAGTTGCATATCACGAGTCGATCCAAAGATGGGCGTGTCCGATGCAATGACCAATGCAGCCTCGGCACAACTTTCATTCTCATCCAAGAGACTCAATGACAAGGACACCTGACCTGCACTGGATTCCTGTGTCCCTTGGACAACCACGAAATACCGTGTACCTGTTTCAGCCTTCCAAGCCACTGCTCCATGATTGCCACATAATCTATCGGATCCAGCTATGCACTGCAAGTTGTTGCAGGAACCACTGAAAACCATTATTTTCGTATCGTCAACCCTAGTTGCATCGTCACAAGCTGACAGGCTTAGGAGGTTGTCGGTACCATCCATGAAGTACCACAAAGTGTGTCCACCACCCTCTTCCACGCCACACGTACTATCCAACCTAGGTGTGGTATCGGCCTGTATCTCACCCAACACCGAGATGTTCTCAAACGTCGACAACTCTATCGCTCTGGAACAACGATCGTTGACTCTTTGACCATCGTTCGTTTTATCACCTTTCGATACAACAACTATCGAAGCAGCAACTACCGCCGCAACCAAACATATGAAAATACAACAATAGAACATCCAATGGGAGGGTGGGTCATCGTATTCAGGAAGCATTTTGCTGTCAGTGGTGGCTGCCATCAATCGTGCCTCTGCCTCTCGCACTGCTTCCCGCCGTCGAAGCTCTCGCTCAGCAGCCATCTCCTTCTCATGTGTGATCCCGTAGTCTCCCAAAGGAATTGTGTGACCTCTGGGATGGACTGGGTCGCCAAGATCATGATGTATCGGTGACAGCCCCACAACCTCGGTGTCATCCGCGCTGCTCGAGGATGTTGCAATGTCAAGATCACCTGCATAAGAGTTGGACGCTGGTGTTACTTGACTGGAATTAGTACTGCTAGGAGACAGGGGCTCTTGCTGTATTGGTGCTGTTGCCATCTGTGTTGATGGTTTCAAATAGTTCGCAGCGTAGTTGAAGTGATCGTCACCAGTATCACTAACGTCATCTTGTGAGACAGACATTGGGTTCGTTTTCCCGTCCACAAGATATTCATATTTTGAAGTATGCTGTATTGGAGTGCTTTGGAGGGCCATCTCTTGCTTTGGAACAGTAGGATGATAGTACACCTTGGCGGACGACCGGCCACCTGGCGGCAAGGACGAAGGTTTTGGTTCGACATAGCCAGAAGGTGACTCTTCCTCCTCAAATTGAGAGTGTGGTGTTCCAGAATTCGAATAAGTTGAACCCAAATCATTTGCGTCACTGACTTGACTGGTCGGGGAAACACCCAAGGAATTTCGTGCCATGGGTGGTTCGTCGACGAGAGGAATGCTTGTTCCCGAGGAGTTGGATGATCCAATATAACCGTCGGAATTGATGGAGGGTTGTGACAGCAAATGATCTTGATGCGCAGGAGACAAATGAAGGAAATTGGAAGCAGCCATTGGAGTCAAGGCTGCTCCGCCAACGTCGGGTTGGTCCTCAATCACCTCGTTGTTGGTGTCGTCGGTTTCGGGATCATGTTCATTATCAACGTCAACGCTCAGATTCGTTGTTCCTCCAATAAGTGCTCGATTCCGATTTATCTGACCAGCACCATGAAGGAAATCCGGATATTGTTTGACTGCTGCGTGTTTGTGATTTTTTCGAGGAGGGCTAGGGGCTGCATCCACATCACGATCTGGTGAGTTTGGTTTGTTCTTGACGGCAAGAAGGGTCAATTCTTCGTTGGGGGAAAGCTGGGGATCCGCGTCTGATTCCTGACCCGTGATAATTGTGAGAGCTGGTTTTCTTTGCGTCGACTTTTGCGGTGGTTTCAATGTAATTTCTTCCGCTGAAGAGTCTCGAAGGAGTGAGTCTGCACTCATCGATCCCAATAGGGATGGTGGTGTTATTTTGGATGGAAGTTTCGGGTAAAGAGGAGTTGATTCCAAGTCTTGTATCAGAGAATCATCATCGCTGCTCAGAGTACTTGGGTTTGCAGACCCCAGATCGGAAGTGGTTTCAGGAAGTTCTCTGGAAGGATCTTGAGGATGTGCTTTTGTCTGGCTACCTTGTCCCTCGTTTTCTCCCAATTTTGAGCCTCCTACTGACATTTGCTGTTTTACTGTTGTTACGTCGGTGGATTTTTCTTCTTCCATAATGTTTCACTTTTTTTGGCGCAGCTGAATTGCCACCGAATCGTTGCAACAGGAATGTTAGAGCTCCAGGGATTCTCGCGCTGAAAAAGCTTCACGTAACTCTTGTTCAAGGTTGGCACGACAATCAAAAAGAATGACGAGGCCACTAGCGTACGTATATATGAAAATACAAAAGATTTCACTACGTATGTACTATAATGACATATAGAAGGCTATAGAATTCTGACTTCTTGTGGTCTTCTGCGAGGTATTTTACGTACACTGGTAGGATTGGGCACCTCTCCGTATGAATCCGCAATTTCACTATAAAAGTGCCCCCACTCCGAGTTCACGAACATTCAGGTCGCCCTCATGATGCCAACACAAAAAATTCTTTCACGACGACGGCATCAGAAAACAAAATGATGTTTCGAACAGCATGCCTCTCTACCTTTCTTTCGCTTACTTTGATTCAAGAAACTTCCTCATCCTGGATTGACCCAGATACTCCTCAAGAAGCCCTCAAGATCAAACCCTTGTCTATTGGTGACGAGAGGGAATACGATTTGGTGTTCTCCGACGAGTTTAATGTTCCTGACCGGACCTTCAGGGATGGAGAAGACCCTCGTTGGACAGCCTTGGATAAGAACGACTTCACTAACAATGCCTTGCATTATTACAGTCATGATGCTGCCACGACTGCTAATGGGAGTCTTCAAATCACCCTCGACATTGAGCCCAGGGATGAATTGTCGACTTTTACTGACCCCGAAAGCAAGGAGTTTAAATCGGGAATGTTGCAGAGTTGGAACAAATTTTGTTTCACGGGAGGAATTATTGAGTTTGAAGTAAAACTTCCAAAGTCTCCAAAGGTTGCGGGCTTGTGGCCTGCCATCTGGATGATGGGAAATTTGGGACGTGCCACTTTTGTCAATTCGACCGAGGACATGTGGCCATTCTCGTCCAACGTTTGCGATAAGCGTACCAAGCATAGCCAACTTGTCAACTCTTGCTGGAATCGAGAGGAAGAAGAGGGTATGCCTTGGGGTCGAGGCCGAGGTGCTCCTGAGATTGACCTTTTGGAAGTCATGATGATGGACGAATATTTTGTGAGCCCAGTTCTTTCGACTTCTCTCCAAGTGGCTCCTGGTGTACCTGAATCCAAGAGACCTCTCCTCGGCAGAGAACCCACTGAGGTAAGATACGCATTTTGAACCAAAATATTGTTGTACATTTTCTTCAAAGCACTCATGTAATTCTGCTGTCGTCGATTCCCTTCAGAATGAGACCTGGTATTCTCCAGAGTATGGCGAAAACGTCACTCGAAACACCTACTTCTACGGTACTGTTTCTTTTCCATTTGATAAGACTAAAAAGCCATACAGGACCGATTCTATTTCTGCCAACATGGCGGTAAGCGACGATTTTTATTCAAGTTTCAAAAAATTCCGCCTGGAATGGGAGCCCCCTATGGAATCTGGGGAAGGAGGCTACATCAAGTGGTTTGTCGATGGACATTTGACCACGGCAGTTTACGGAGACGATCTTCAAAAAACATCTCAAACTGAGATCCCCAGTGAGCCCATGTATTTGGTGATGAACTTGGCTGTTTCCAAGGATTGGGGCTTTCCCGACGCCTACTTCAAGAATTGCCCCAAGAAATGCTGGAGCTGCTTGGATCCTGAGTGCGCTTGTGCGCTCCCCAAGGGATTCTGTGAGAACATGCCTACTTCTCTAGATATCGATTCTGTCCGCGTATATCAACCAAGAATGGAGAGTCGATATACCATGAGTTGCTCCCCTCCCAACCGCCCAACAAAGGAGTACATCTTGGCCCACGAAAGTTTCTACAAGAGGGAGGAAGATGAGCATGCTCTGAAGGATATTCAACGAGGAGGGGGTGCTTGTGATACAGATGTGGATTGCGGCACCTCAGCACGTGGAATCTGTAGCGCCGCTCAACAATGTCTTTGCGAAAGCGGTTGGACGGGTCCTAACTGCTTGGCAGCCGACGCTGGTATCTCTGATTTTGCTGAGATCCATGTCGAGAAACATTATTCTCATTCCATGGCACAGTGGTTGGTTATTGGATTGTTGTGTTTGTGTGTATTGTTTGTATTCCAATGGTACACCGCTCTCTGGGGGAAGCCTGACAAAAACATGTACAAGCTCATTTCGGCAGTGTCCAAGCAAGATTCCACGTCAACGTCGGACGATGGCAAGCAAGAGAACTGCTATTCCTCGTATCAAAACAACATGGTGCAGCCTTAGTGAATGGATGGCTGCGATGCTACTGGTAGATTAATGTTTCGCTAGCTCTTAGCCTTTGACAAGAAGTACCTCTAGTCGTCATCGCAGCAATGTACCAACACTGTTAATCCTACTACAACGTTAGTAGTACAAGCTACCCTGTTGTAGCCAGCGTTTTTAGTAAGGTTTACAGTTGTTATTCTAGCCAGAGGGTAGTTCCTGCTCCTTGGCCGAGCTTTTAACATTGCTTTGCATAAATTCCAATTTTTGTACGGTTAGTTCAACGTGTTTGGTGCCGAGTGCCGATCTGTTTCGCTAATTCAACCAAAGTTTTGGCGGGCACTTAAAAAAAGCAATGGGGTTTGGAAACTGTGTCAATTTATTGCAGGTTGGATTGGTGCGTGTAAACGCGCACTGACAGCAAATTCGGGTCTGTTACCTTGGACTTCGCGATCGTCTCATAAGTAGCGAGCAACCATCGCTAGCCGTGACGTTGTGACCACATTTTGGTTGGATTGGAAAACATTGTGATACTCGTGCGAACTGTTGCAAAGCGTTCCTTGGTGCGCCAAGTGTTACAGTATCTCTGGACAACAGCTCAACAGCTCAAGAAAAACTTGGCCACAAACAATGAATTACCACGACGACCACAGATACGAGCAGGAGTCTCTGTTCTCGGTGCGGTTTGCACCCTACGCAGAATTGTATGAGTATGAAACTAATGAGAACCCAAAAGAACTATGGTACAACGTGAGTCTCCTTGAGTTCATGCAATGCTTGTTGCTGTCTTTGTCAGAGTGTTTCTCACTGTGTTGAACTTCCAGTCTCAAGAGTACAGTCGATTTGAGCTCAATCGAAGGATTGATGTCATGGCGTTCGATCTGGTGGAAGGGGATGCGTCGCGACTGGACTCCAGTGTCCATTGCATCAGGGGTTTGGAAGGAACTGTATCGCAGTACTTTGCATCACAAGTCTTGAGGAGACGCGCACGTGTTCTTCGTGCTGTAGTTGGGGAGCAATCAAGGCAAATAGCTGCTGGGGTGGTGGACCCATCACGCTTGGCGTACGCCTACTCGAAGCATACGGGCGATTGCCGCGTTGAAGCACGAGAGCGAGCTAGCATGGATGCACTGGCTGTCAAGAAGATTGACGAAGTTGAGGGTAAGGGAGGTTACTCTTTGTTTAACGCCCCCATTGATCCGATGTGCTCTACTTTGAGTCCACTGGGACGATCCATAGGATCTATTGGGGCGTTGCTGCGGCAGTTCACAAATGTCCTTTCCCCGAGACGCCATGCGTAAAGGGTTGAAAGAGTCTTGTTCTTCATGAATGATACACGATGAGAATGCTCGCTCATACATACTACTATCTGCTTTTTGGTCATGTCACATGGTGTGCTACTTGACTTACTACACTAGCGGTCACTTCAGGCCGTTTATCTTGATGCTACAATAGTCCATTTGTAATTCGATAGGGGATAATATGTTAACCAATATAATACGTATACTTTGCTTTCAGATACTACCGGTAGTTAATGTGTTATTAGGTCATGCGGGAAGGATAGTTTTCTGAGATGTTCACCAAGCCTGGAGGTAGTGAACCCTTAACTTGTTCGCTCCTTTATACCTTGACACAAAAAGAGAGATTAGCTCTGTTCCATTTTCCAGTGCATCTACAAAACTGTTGCTAAGCTAAGACAAGGGATTGACATCTCTACCAATGAAAGCCAAGAGTCTAGTTGTTAAGTTCTTGCTATAGCAAGGTGGCCGCGTACGTCAAGGGGTCCACTGTGACCACTTGTATTCCATTTAAGCAGAGGCACCTCCCACTTGAGTGATCAATTCGTCCCGGCGATTGCGAGCTTGCTCATTGTAGTAACGTGCGGTCTTGAAGGAGCTTCCAGTTCCTCCCTCACGTCCCTTGAAGTAGGAATTGACGCAGGTGAAACTGTTGAAGGCACGAGGGCGACTCTCGTGTCCTAGGTAGTAAGCATGAGTGAATGTTTGTGTACGGTTGAATTCATCCACTTGCTTTTGCGAGTCAATAGATCCCCTACACGCAAAATCGGATAGTAGATCACAAGAAATGTGAGAAACAACAACAGGGGAGATACCTGGTTTCCCTTGTGTCCAACGAGTCAACTTACTCGGCAACACGCTCAGCCATCCGTCCAATTCGGGAGGCCTCCGATTCTTGCATTGTCTTGAAAACGCTTCCAAACACCATTTTGAATTGTTGTCTTTCTTCGACTTGTTTGGTAAATTGTCGGTCCGGTTCGTTCCGCCGAATGGAGAGGCAACAGGCTCAACAGCAGCAGCAGCGGGGTCTTTCGCGGCTGCAGCACGACGGGAGCGCGATCTTCGCCCGCGGAGTTCAACTCTCGACCCAAACGATCAAACTCTTCGTGTCGAACCCTTCGACCTCAAGAATTGTAATACAAAATGGCAATTGTCTTACTCTCTCGGAGAGAAATGGATGTTTGGAATACGGAAACTTGAGGATTGTCACGCTCTTCACATTTACAGACTGTCACTCCCGCGCAGCCCGTGGCGGGCTTGCAATATGCCTATGTACGATGTCATTTCCGTATCCGTGCACTCGCCAATCCTATGAAATCACACTCACACTGTCACATTTTCACTTTGAGCGATCAAAGTTTTGACTGGCGATTCTGGTCCGGATCAAATTCTCACACCACTACTACTCCATCCACTGAATACGTCAATTGTCTCAGTCCACTTCTCTCTCTCTCTCTGATACCCACGATTTAGCACCTCTTTGGTCGAAAGAACAGCAAGTAGACAATGGAAAATGCAGATGAATCTCCTGCTTTTGTCCTGGCCGTCGGAGCCATGGTCGATCAATGCTACCAATGTGACCTGGAGCATTCGCTTGAAGCCTTTCGTCAATTCAATTTCAACTACGATGACGGTTCTCAAGAAAAATCAGCTTCCAAACAATTAGCCAACGGTCCTGCAGGGAAAACCACCTTGTTGGACGAGGCGCTTGAAGACGACGATGATGAATCTGAGGGATCTGAAGAAACTGAGCAAGACAGTTTGGCAGGAGCCGAAATTACCGTCAAGGTTAACACCAAGTCCAAGTTGCAATGTCCAGTGTCTCCATTGTCTGGCGTCAAAACTATGGCAAGCAATCCAACCTTGGATGATGATGTGTTCGATGCACGCGATGAAGAAGCCCTGGAAGGTATTGATGACGACTACATGAATGTCATGACACCTCGAGGATTCACGCCCACGCTGGCTGATGTAGACTACATTTACAGAGTGGTACTTGGATTTACCAGTCATTTCGACCCCAAGGTGGAGGCCTCAAACACAGAGGCTGACGATGATTCTGCTTTAACTGAACTTCTTTCCATCCGTTCCAAAGAGGCACAAGAAGATGGAGATGAGAGCACGGCAAAATCCCAAACCTCCAGAGCTGTTTATACTTCTGGGAACATTAAGCGAATCCTCGAAGAATTCAGAAAGGAAGCCAAGAAGAATGAAGTGGAACCCATCATGGAAGAGCTTCCAATGGAGATCAACAAGAAGCCTGTCAAGAATCCCTGGTCTCGATTGTCTTCTGCTATCGCAAAGATGAAGAAACGCAATTTGTTGGATGATGACGCTGAAGTAGATAACGAACCCATCCAGGCGACTTCCAAGGCTATTGTCGCCAAGAAGGCTACTCGCAAGCCGAATAGCAAACCTATCAAAGGATCTCCCAAGGCAAATGTTGCCAAGAAGGTAGTTGCTGCCAAGCCCAACAGTAAGCCCATCCAAGGAGTATCTATGGTTGACGCAGTGAAGAAGGAAATTAGCAAGCCTCAAGACGAGCCCATCCAGAGAGAGTCCCAGGCTGTTGCTGTCAAGAAGGAAAACGAGGGCAAGCCTATCAATGAAGCCGCCCAAGGAGTTCCTAAGACTGTTGCTGCTAAGAAGGCAACAACCCGCAAGCCTGACGATGAGCTCATCCGGGGAGTAGTGCAGGCCATTGCTGACAAGAAGGAAGCAGAGGACAAACCTGAGCCATCCCCTGTAGAATGCCGCGAAGCGGACGATGCTGCCTCGATTGGTACTAACGAGCTCAATGAGTTCTTTGATAGTGAGGAACAAGCACCTGTCCGAGATGAAGCTCCCGACGAGGAAGGCCATGAAGTGGTTGCCCCTTCGACGCAAGGTGGCGCCACCAAGCGAAGAAATCCCCTTGCCAGGTACCTCAGGAGACTCCGAGGCAAAAACTCCATGCAAGTGGTTGTCCAGGATTTGCAACAACAAAGCGAAATCTCGAAGCAGCAAACACCACTTGGATCGAGTCATGCTGACGAATCTGGGTCGGTCAAGAGCCAACGTGTGGAGGAAGTTCCTTCGACCTTTGGGGTTGAAAGAATACTCGATGATCTTCCCAAACTCACATATACCCAGGACAACGACACCGCCGACCCAACTGGTGTCGATGAAACCGCCGAAGAGTTGGACGAGGAAGAGCTTGAAGTTCCAGATAGGTACACTCCACGAAATGCACAACCGGAGCCTGTCAAGCCTATGGAACAGATCAAACCTGTGGAGCCCGAGGAACCAGTACAATCTGTGCAGCCCATCATCGAACCCGTGGAACCTGTGGAGACTGTGGAACCTGTTGAACATCCTGTGGAAGCCGAGGAGCCTGTCCCTGAAGACCAAGAATTCTTTGCGGCTACCTTGGACACTGTCACAGCCAGCACAGTGGACGAGGAAGATTTTGCTCCTAAACGAAAGAATGCCATCGTGAACTATGTCAAGAGGCTCCGAGGCAAGGACAAGCATGCCCTCAAGGAGGTCGTCGAGGACTTTGAACGAAACGAACGCAAGTATCTCAAGAAGATTGCCGGTAAATTCAAGAACTTCCAATTTGACAGTGAGCAACGATTGCGCAAGATCTTGGTCAAACTTCGAAAGGAACAGTTGAAGCGTTTGTCGATTGTCATTGCCAACTACATTGAGAAACAAACAGCCGTTCCTTTGTATAGTCCCCGCCATGGAGTAAACACGGACTGGCAAGCAGCCCCTTGGAACAAACCAATTTTGGCGTTGACTGCCGAGTAAAAAAGGGTGGTGGTTTCGAAGACTTTCGAGACAACATCTTGGTTGACTCATCATTATTTGGCCCAAAACGACGTTGGGGCTTTCGCTATGTTCAGCATTCAAATTCCTTAACTACATAAATGTAACAATACTGTGAAGATGGTTTTATTAGTACGATGAACGAAACAACTGAATTGTTTTTTATCGCAACTCCACAGGGAGCTTAGTACTGAGTTGATCGCGGAGCTCCTCTTGGAGGACATCAATTTCCTCATTGGTCAGGGATCGATCCATGGAGCGGTAGGTAACGCGGTAGCAATGCGATTCCCTGTTTGTCTTGGGATGAGTGAACTGATCCACCAACTCCACTTGTTCCACCAAGTCACCAGCCACTTGACGGGTCAAATCCAAAACTTCATTGACATGGAACTTGTCTTTGTCGTCGATCCAGAAACTGACATCCTTGAAGCAAGGAGGGTACTTGGAGTAGGGCTGGAATTTGGTGTCCATTCCACTCTTTTCAAACTGACTCCAGAATCGTTCATCCTTACTCCAAAAGAGACGAATATCCGGAATTTCAAACAACACCATGGCCAATCGCTCCAATCCAAGGCCAAACGCCCAAGCCTTTTTATCAGGATGTCCTCCATCCTGCAGAATCTTGGGTTGAACAACTCCACAGCCCAAGACTTCCATCCAGTCACCATTGTACTTAATTTCTAGTTCCGCCGAAGGGTGTGTGAAAGGAAAGTACTCATCCACCCATCGGCATTCAACAGGGCCAAAGAGATGACGGGCCAACCCCTCCAAGGTTTGCTGAAGGTCTTGAAGGACTTCTTCGTCTGTGAGAATCTTTCCAGCGTTGGCTTCTTCCGTAAAGACCTTGACTCCCTCCATTTGATGGAAAATAGGGTAATGCGACCGATCAATATCATCCCGTCGATAGACATCCCCCGTGCACAAGAATTGTGTGTAGCCAGCCTGGAGAAGCTCCACTTGATGGGCTGACGTGTGAGTGCGGAGGCAAGTGACGCCATTGTCCAAATAGTAGGTATCACTTCGACTGCGACTGACATGATCCGGTGGGATGAGAAGGGAATCAAAGTTACTGGCTGTGGCAACAATGGGGTTGAGGGAATCTTTGGCGGCAAAGCTAGAGCCAAAGTAGTCCTCAATGCGATGCTTGACAAGTTGCAGAGGATGAGGAGCAACTTGATAAAGCTTGGGTTCATCGCTCATGACACGCTCGGCAATGTGGGAAGGAATGTTGCAGTCGGGGCTGTTCAAATCAATTTGGGTGGTGGGTGTTGTACTCGTAGCAAAGGATCGAAGCATCGCTCGCTTGGTGAATCCCATGGTGGAGGCCAATCGCAATCCGGAGAAAGCTGAAGCAGAAGTGTGGAGACACAACAAACCTAACGTAGATCGAGACATGTTGAAGGAGATATTGGGTATTGGGTGTTTCTTCTACTCGTTCCTCTGTTGATGGATGATGATGGGGATGATGGATCGGTGGAGGTTCGCTCTTCGATGCCAACGATATATTATTATATGATGACAAAGATGTGCGAAAGATCCTGAACCATCAACCGCATGCACCAACCTGGAGACGACACGTGGAATGCGACTGACAGGACTAAACCATTGGCATGTATATACTTACATACAATGTGTATATTGCTTCTCTAGTCGCAACAACCACCTGCACCGACGTGACAACAACAACATAAATATCACCAATCACCAGCAACCATCCAACTGCCAAGTCAATCCACCCAAATGACACAATCCAATAGATCAGCAACAGTTTCGTATCGACTTTTCCTAATTTTGGTTTGCCTCCTACTTGGCCCAGCGGGCTTTTCTTACTTTCATCTTGCCGATTGGTTTGCTGTCTCCCGATGTCAGCTCTGGAGATTGGATGCGTCCGTGACACTTTCTTGCAATCGACAACGATCCAAAGATGACTTACTCTATACTCCGTACACTTCTAACGTTCCGCCTTCTATAGTGCAATTGTCCAAATTGTTGGAGTCCAGCAGAACAATGGCAACATCTACGCCACCCAATCAAGGTGGATCTCGTTGGAATGGAAATGTTTGGGTTGATGCCGATGGGAAGCAACAAGCTGCTGCGCTACTTCAAGTGGTACCCGTGCCGAATTCCAACGATATCCCAACAACTCGTGGCCTTCAAACCCTCCAACAACAAGGTACCAACGACCAATCAGCACCTCGTGTGTTACAGAAACGCAGTGCTAGACCGACCATCCTTCCCATGACCACCTCTCTCTTGCTTCTCTTGCAACTTTTCATTTTTTACTATTTGTGGAAATACCGCATCGACCCCAACATTGTGACACTGAATGGTAAAATTGTACAAGACTTTGGTCGGAGTCTTTCGGGTCACTTGTCCCATTTTGAACCCTGGCATTTGGGCTTGAACATGATGACCTTGTGGAATTTGGGTGGGGCCCTGGAACAATATTTGTTGTATGGGTCCTCCATTTCGTTGCTACTCTATACTGTTTCGTTTTTGCCATTGACGACGCTTGTGGTCATTGGGTTGGTGCAACTCAAGAATCGAATTCAACAACAACAACAACAACAACAACGAGGAAGTGGAAGTATTGGAGCAAACTTCCCTTCCATGGTCGGTTTCTCGGGGATTTTGTTTGCTTGGTCGGTAGTGACCACTTTGGAACAAGGACGATCCTGTCCTATTTTCTTTTTGCCAAGTCTCTGCTTCCCAACAATTCACCTAGGGTTGGGGTTCCACGTCAGCCTGGGTCCGTTGGTGCAACTTGTCATGTTGCAACTGATCCTTCCTCGGGTGAGCTTTTTGGGTCATTTGGCTGGAATCGTTGTCGGATTCCTTTGGCACTGGAAGTTGCTTCCGCCTCTGGAATTGCTTCAACCTGCCATCTTATATCCATTTCTTTGGCTGGTTGCCAAACGGTTACCTTGGTGCAAAAGGTTCGCCCTGACTTTTGCGGAATCGTCAAACGGTTCGAGTACTACTAGCTACTCAGCAAGAGGTTCGAGACTGGGAGGCGATGTGTCCTTGGGATATGCTAAACTGTCTCTTCTCCGCTATGTTCTGTTTTTCCATGGTATTGCGCTATGGAGGACTGTGGGAATCAAGAGTGACTTGGTGTGGTCTCAGTTTTTACAACTTGTCATGCTTTCTATCTACCTGCTCGACGTATCACATCAACAACAATCGGGCGACATGCGTGTGGATGAAATGGGAAGGGGCTACTTGTCCATGACCTTTGTGTGGCTGCTAACGGATGGTTTGACGCTAGGGGGTTGGTGGTTCACACGATCCATTTGGTCAGACATGTCCTATGCTATCACGCTGATTGTACTTCGAATGGGGGTGACCATGAGTTCCAACTTTGTTGTTTGTTATATACTGTATACTTCAAATGCGAGTTCGACTGGGGATGGACCATGGCATTTGATTCTGGAACCTTTTGTTTCCATGTGTCATCCTATTGGAGATACCTTGAGTCATTGGGTATTACCGAGAATGATGGCACCGAGAATAGCATCCGAAGGATCGCCAATATCAGTTTCAGATTCAACACCGTCTCATCGCGCTGAAGTCTCGGCTCTTGTTTAGATTCGGATTTGCGCTCAGGGGTGCGATTAGCGAATGTCCTTTAGTCGCACCCTGGTATGGAACTGAGGAGCGTCAACACAAAACTACTCTCCGAACAACTACGCTTCCAAGACCAACCATCCAAATGGCACAACCCAATATGTCTCCTGGCTTTCCGTATCGACCCGTCCTCGTACTATCTTGTCTCCTGTTGCTTGGCCCAGCGGTATTTGCTTTCGTGTTTCTTTCCGATTGGTTTGCTGTCACGTCTTGTCAGCTCTGGAGAATCGACGAGATTGTGACCTTGGCTTGCCCCCTTCTAGCGCAGTATGAATTCCTATACTACAAACAACACTCTTCCAATTTACCACCATCCATTGTTCTCTTGTCCAGACTTTTGCACTCCAGCAAGGAATCGTTCCATTCCGACCCACCAAAACGGGATGGGTATACCTGGAACGATAGGGTATGGGTGGATGATAGCGGTGATCGACAGTCTGCTGAGTTTCTACAAGTTATTCCCAAATTCTTCTACAACCAAAACACATTGGATGATTTGCTTTCTGCCAATTGGCAGACACAAGGAAGAAACCCTCTGGAGCTTATGGTTCAAAACGCTTTGTATCGCGGTAGACTCCCCCTGGCCACTGGATTTCTGCTCCTGATGCAAATCGTTATTTTCTTCTATTTGAAACGGCAAAATGTTGTCCCAAACTCTGTGGCACTTGATAAGAAAATCTTTCGAGACTTTGGAAGAAGCCTTTCTTCGAATTTGTCACACTTCAACGTCGTGCACTTGGGAATGAATCTGATGTCCTTGTGGAATTTGGGTAGAACTGTTGAACGGTATTCCTTTGGATCTGTCCCATTGTTGCTTTACTCATTTTCCTTGATACCATTGGTAACAATTGTGATGATTGGTTTGGTGCATATGCAAAACCGTTTCAAACAGTGGTACTACGGGTCAGCAGAAAAGAGTTCATTCCCTTCAGTGGTCGGCTTCTCTGGAATCTTGTTTGCCTGGTCTGTTATCCCTTATCTGAAAACCTTGCGACGAGTATGTCCCATGTCCATGTTCCCAGATACATGCTTTCCAATCGTTGACATTGGATGGGGATTCCGTCTGAATCTCAGTCCTTTCGCAATGTTGATTTTCATGCAATTTACGGTTCCTCGATCGAGCTTTGTTGGACATTTGGCTGGGATCGTCGTTGGCAATTTGTGGTACTGGCAGTTGCTCCCACCTCTCGAGGTGCTTCAACCCGCCATTTTGTATCCAGTACTTTGGTTTGTGGCGAAACAATTGCCAATGTGCAGAAGAAATGGCGGCATGGTTGCAAGGCCTGTTCTGAGCGATGTATCTGCGGGACGCAACAGATTGTCTCTTCTCCGAAATATCCTGGTCATTCATGGCTTTCTGTTGTTGAAAACTGTGGGGATAAAGAGTGATTTGGTGTGGTCCCAAGTTTTACAAACTTGCATGCTCTCAATATACCTCTATGAAGCAGCTCGACAACACATATCAGATACCATGCGCGCAGAGGAAATGGGAAGGGGCTACTTGGCTATGTCACTCGTCTGGTTGATGACGGACAGTTTGACACTAGGAGGCTGGATATTTACGTTGCCCATCTGGTCTGGCATGTCATTTGCAATGATGTTGATGTTGCTTAGGATGGGGCTCACCATAAGTTCCATTTTCATTGTTTGCTACATCTTGTACAACACGAACGGACACAAGTCGCGGGATGGACCCTGGCATTTGATCATGGAACCTTTTGTTTCACTGTGTCATCCAATTGGGAACATCTTGAGCCATTGGAAACAAAGTTAGGGGGATCGCACGTAGTGTCAGGAGAGGACGTTGACAGTAGGTATAATTGTTGGTGTGGTTGCTTTTATCTTGCCAGGACTTTTAGGCTTCAGATCCTGAGTGCTCTTACAGTAGGGCAACCCTAACCCTAACAGGTAGAACAGTTAATGCTCGTATCAGTTTCCTCTGACTAGACCAATTCTCTAGCTCGTTGTACCTAATCTAGTAATTGCCAATTGGTAATTGGTGAGGCAAACAACGTGGGTTTTTGTGGAGCTCGGACCTCGTCCTGTGGGTCCTTCCAAAATCCAACATCCAACGACCCACCCCAAAAATTCAGACCATGACCATGTTAGGTCGATCCAATAGTGGAGTTGGTGATGTAAGCACCACATCAGCTCCAGGTCGGCCACCGGAACCAGAGTTGAATTCTATGGAAGCATTAATTCAGTCCATTCTGGATCAAGATTGCAAGAATCTGCGTCCAGCCGTCCCGAAACCTCCTAACAAGTGTCCCTTGTTTTGCTGCTTTTATTCTGAGTTTGATATCAAGATCGGTCCGGCTGTCTGTTTTGAAAGTCCCAAAGGATTTATGAATCTGGATGTCCACCAAGTCTCCACAGAAGGTGTTCACACGATGCTTTCCAGCACATTTGAGGAGCTGGCAAAAAAATTCTCTGCTGAAAGCGATGTCGAGGAGGCCCCTTTACCCAAAGAGCCAAGTACGAGTACTTCAGAACCTGTACAAAAGACAACAAATCATGGGAACAGCACTTCTGGGTCTGAGAAGCACCACAAACCGCGTGCTCTCTCTCCTACGCGAGGGAATTCATTGACAAAGGAAAGTGTATCTACAACATCGCCAACCCCAGGAAACTATCGATCCAACAACCAGTCAACGGGGGGACTCTCCATCTTTGATTCCACCTGTGAATACATCATTACTGGGAGTGAATTGACTTCCAAAATTATTACTCTTTCGACACACGCCTGGCACATCATGTCCCGCCCTACGATGATTGTAGACAGCCGATACGAACGAAACTCTCATTTGTTTGCGGTCGGCATGGTCTTGCGACGAGCCGCTGATCCCAATTTGTTTCGCCCAGCCATTTCCAAACTCGCGTTAACATTGGAAGCCATGGAGAAAGAGTCCATGTTCTTGACGAATCCACGAACCAGACCCCAAATCCAGTCGTTACTCGACAATGTTCTCCTTTCCCTCAATTCATCCAGCTGGGAATGTAATCTCCTTCTCAGCAAGTCCAATGTGCTTCATCTCAAGTTGTACCAGCAGCCAAAACCAGAGGCGTCACCAGTGCATGACTTCCAGGTTCCTGTGTTGCTTCGACGTGATGTCCAACTCCAAATGGTACGTTTTCCGCCGGGGGATGCATATCTTGCAACAGTCCCCAGTCTAACATTATTGTATTGCATTGTAGTATGATTGGGATTTGGCAATCAATTGGGTTATTTTGCATATCGACAGTGTTGCCAACGCTCGCCAGATATCTGTTAAGGCGGAAGTAGATATGGAGATGGTTCGAGCATGTCTCCGAGTTTTGAAACATCATGGAATTATCACTTTGGTTTCACCCTTCAGCTACTCGAATCGTTATGAGTTTACCCCTCGTGCTACCGCAATGTTGGCTGGCAAAGAGCCGAAACTTTTACAAATGGCAATGGAGTTTGTGTTGAAACGTGGTGCTCTCAGTCCTAGTGTCGCAACTCGAGCTCGTAGTCCTGGGACCACAATGTTCAAGAGTGGAAGTGCTGGTGCTGCCGATGAGCCATTGGTTGGTAGCGATTCCGGACCTCAGCGTGTCGGTAGTCCCATATCACCTTCGTCATATGGGCACATGCCATTGACACCCTCTTCGTCGTACCCCCCTCGTACAATGGGGTTATTGGGCGGAAGTCTTCGAAGTAACCATTTCAGAAGTGCCATGGCGAACGCTCCTTCTCAAGAAAAAGATTCTGTCCGAGCTCCAGATTCGGGGCGGGGTATGGATCAGCGCCTCATCAGAGCTGCTATTGCGAAGCTATACTGTGCTTGTAGTCGCAACATGTCATTTGGAGACTTATGGATCTCCCTGGTCACTGAGGTTCCTGTTGGTTTGGTGGTCCCAAATCTTCCCAGCATGGGGCCGGGGAGTGCTGGAAAGGGGTACGGCATTCGCTCCCGACCTCGAGGGAAGGGATCTATTACCGATGAGCATGGAGATCCTACAGAATCATCATCGTTTGGAATGTCTCCATCCGAATCGTTGCATCTAGAAAGTCTTCGTCGAACGCAGGGTAGCAAACCCTCCGAGTCGAATTCATCCACACCCATCGACTGGAACGATTTTTTCAACCGCATTGATCATCGCCGATTTTTCACATTCGGGCAGATTCATGGTTTGGTAACACGGATCCACAACTATCCATGCTACCCCTACAGTTCTTGGGATACACCTCTCCCACCGGTGAGCTCGACACCGCATGACCCTGTAGCCAGAAGTCAGACCACACTTTCTGGGGCAACAAGCTCCGCGGATATTTCCGTGTCTTCCGCAATCGATTCCGGGACCCCAACCCATATGGCTTCAGAAGGTTTCGCCTCGGGGAACTCAGCCATCGCCGTTGGTGGGGTCCACTCACCACCCAAAAGAAGTAGTGTCGTATGGAATGTACGTGACGGGAAGAGTGAACAATTGCAACAAGAACTGGCACAGGAAGTGCTCTCCTGGATGGATGGAACCCGTTGTGACGATGAATTGGCTTGTGCTTTCGAGCGTCCCTTTACTCAACTGGTTGATATGGTGGAGGCATACGGTGGACACAAGGTTATTTCCTTGTTTGCAGAACGTCCTAGTGACTAAAGCGAGCCAGTATTTAGAATAGCCAATTTTGGACAAACAACACGTTCTGTATGGCAGCTTGCCTGCAAACAACAATAGACTAGAGACAATATCGAGTTTCCTAGGAAAGTTTCATTCCATCGCCTTCTTCATCTAGAAAAAGATTCAAATGATTGTACCACTATTTGGAGATTTAGTTGAACTTCAAGACTTCAATTTCAAAGACCAATTCGGAGTTGGGCATGATTCCCCAGGCAGGGAAACCTCCAGCCCCGTAGGCGTAGTCAGGAGAGCAGTGAAGACGGGCGATCTCACCCAATTCCATGCCAATGACACCTTCGTCCCATCCCTTGATGACACTTCCAGTGCCAACGTTGAAAGTGAATGGTTGCTGTCCAGGATCCTTGGTGGACCAGAACTTTTGTCCCAAATCGCGGTTCTTTCCGTAGCCTGTGCAGTGAACAGTGACACTTTGGCCTCGTTGAGGCTTGACGCCGTTTCCAGCCTTGATTAGAGTCTTGGTGAAGCCCATTGGGAAGATGTTACAATGTTGAAAACACTGGCACACAAGTACGAGTAGTAGGCTACCTGGATGTGGTTGTTGAGTTGCAGATGGGAGGTCCCAGATTTGGAGAATCCAAAGATTCTCCATGGACCTCGTGGATCGATTCGCATGAGTCTTCTGTGACAACGGACAGACTTACACACCTGGATGACCCAGCTACGGGATGATCGGTCACACACACGAGGTCTCTGGGACAATATATCTAAGCCCTGCTTGGTGGCAGTAACTTCCGTACGGGATTGGCCCGTAGGAAAGATAGGCGGAAAATAGCGGTAGCAGGTGTGGTGTTGGGTCAGATACGATCGACAGCACCAGGAGTCTCGAGAAAGAACGACTTACTCTCCCTCTTTCCTTCGTTGGATTTTCCTTCTTGTGTTAGACACCACACCACTTGACCATGGCTCTGAGTCGACGATTGTTGGTGGCAGCAGCACTGTTAGGTGCTCTAGTGCCTTGTGTAGTAGCTCAATTCAACGAACCCGAAAGTCAAGCGCGTGCTCAAACCTTTACAGTCCTGGAATTTGAGGATGGAACGATTAACCAGGGTTATGACCACGGACCTTTGCGATACTACTGTACGTTTCGAGGAAAATGGAATGCACAGCGACACCCTGCGGATTTCCCCAAGAGTGCTAGTTGGAGTGCGCCTGTTATGATTAGTCATTCCAATGGGTACCGTATGTGGACTGGAACGGAGGCAGCTACGTTGGGAGTAGAGTCTATTGCTGAGGTACGGTTATTTTGTTACAATTTCTTTCTATGTCACCGACGCCCAAAGGATGCAATGTACTTTGGTGAAAGTACTAGTGGACGGATAATCATCTCACTATACTTCATTCATCTTTTTTGTCACCTTTTGTTTCTTGATCTGTTGGCTGGTTTCCCCTTTTTTGTGTTGATTCTTGCAGGAGGGATTCACCACCATCATTACCAATGAATTTAACAACGCTGGTTTCGAAACCCTTCAAATGGTAGTAGGAGAGCGCATGTTCAATACTTCCGAGTCCCAGCATTTGCCTCCAATCAATGTGACAGAAGAAGAATCTTACTTGTCGGTTATGGTGAAGATGACTCCTTCCCCTGATTGGTTCATCGGCTTTAGTGACTTCCGCACCATCTCTTACGATACGGAAACCTATTTCAACCGCTTTGTCATCAAGTCTCACATTTGGGATTGTGGAACCGATGCTGGACAAACCTACACAGCAATTGATCGCGATTTGGACCCTCAAGAGGTAGTCTCCCGATTCTATGTCGACAACGTTCCTCCAAAGGGCCAGTTCCTAAGCCCGGATGGTACTTTTATTCCTATTCCCGGAGAGTTTGAATGCGTGTTCCGTGTGGATGATGGAGAAGTTATTCCTGGAATTCCTTTCAATGAGAGTCAAATTCGACCGCCCTTGTATGTTCCCCGCGATGATGATTGGATTGGAGATCCGAATGAGGACCAAGACAGGTGTACCCATGGAAATTACAAGACTTGCAACAGTGGTGCCCCAGCTAGCATCCTGACTTCGACAATGCTTTGGGCCAACTTGATTGCTATGTTTGGTATGGGATATCTCTTCATGTGGTAAACATAACACGGGGAGTGCATGAGTTGCTGGAATGGGACGTAGGCGTAGGAGGATTGCTGTTTAGTTCAGTAGCCATAATGGTATTTAGCTTGTAAACCTAAGAGAGAAGGGTCTGACTACCACTTTGCGAGAGGAAAAGATCGGACAAGATTCAGTTTGCTTGGGCAATGAATATCCGTTGAGTTTTCTTTCTTTGCTTTCTTTGCTTCCTGCTCAAGCCTCCTTTAGTCCTTCTAGAGATGACTATGTAGTCAGCGATAATGATGTGTAACTCTTAAAAAGAGTAGTTTTGTTGATCTATAGAGATTCTGGCGAGAGATGTCATGGGAACGTGGCCTGAGCAACGAAGGACCGTTGAGTTTCTTCTCTACTCTAGCTACATAGGCGGAACCTTGATTACGTGGCGGATGGGAGCTGACTTAGGCGCTAAAAAGGAGTCATTTGAATAACTCGAATTCATTTTTTCGTTAAAGAAGCGTTGAGGGACTTCCGACGGAGTGCCCAAGCACGTTTGTCTCACACGACGCAAGAATCAACTCACCACTGGTGGAGCAAACACACAAAAATTTCTCGTATCGCATGTGCGGAAGAATGAGCAAGGTGACTTTTCATCAAGATCCAGTCGTTCATAGCCCCAAAGACAATTCACCAAGTGACGATGCATCTGTGGTAACCAATACTTGCCGGTGTGGAACTTGGGATCTCTCCTGGACATGGCACATGACGCACACGTTCGTTGCGAAACTGATTCTCGAAGTGTTTGGAGGTGCCGGAGCTATTTGGGGTTTCAGTGAAGCCGTTGGACTTCGTACAGTGGAAACCATTTGGTTTTGGAGACCGGCCGCACTATCGGTTGGATTTTGCTTTTTCCTGCGGTGGCTTTTACAAATTCGCCACGAAGTGGCTCTTTGGCACTTTCGAACCAAGTCGGAACGCCACCTTCGATTGACGTTGAATTCTCCCACTTTTTGCTGCGACAACAACCTAAACAGCCCAACGTTGACAGGAATCCTTTCCAAGGATTCTGAAGATGAAGAGATGCAGATGAGCCGGACATCGAACGGCAATTTGGAAATGCCAAACGATTTGGTCCTGCACGAATCGGAGGCAACGGCTCTCAACACCCACCCGCACACCATTCCAGCCAGAGGGTCGCACCGGAGAAGTACTACCCACTAGTGTTGTTGTTTGTTTTTGTGGCGGAGTTTCTGCCACCGTATTATTTGGGCAAATGTAGAAATATAGAATGTTGATACTAAACTGAAACGTTTTCAGATTCTACCACTACTACTGCAACTACCGAGTATAGAAAGCCTGAGAAACGAATAGAAGTCTGACACTAGCAACGTCAGTTCTACTGAGTGGCACCTTATTACCTCCCAGTTTCTTCTAATAGACGTTACTACATGGAACACAACATCCAGCTGCAGACGAAAACTACACACTTTCCGGTAGTTATAATTCATAGAGCGGGAAGTTTGAAAGGAGGAGGAGGAGTAGTCTCGCCATCACCCAGATTTTGAATCGACGGCTGCTTGATCGAATCGTGGATAAATGTTCACGACTCATCCGAATCCATTTACTCTTTACCTACAAACTGAATTGGACTCCACGCGGACAACCGCGCAGACCTTACCGCAGCCGTACGTGCAGGACAAGTTGGGAAAAACAACTCCCCTCAAATTTGTTGGCAAGGTAAGGAAGGCTTCTGCACCGATACGATGATGGATGATGGGTGTTGGAATAACCATGGCACCGACTTTCCTCTGGGAATTATTATGAAACCTTTGGAGAAACAATCCACTAACGTACTTTCTCTTGTGTTGATGTTGCAGTAAAAGCTACCTGATACAAACATGTCTGCTGAAGAAGGACGAGGAGGATTTGGACGTGGAGGCGGCCGTGGAGAGGGAGGCCGAGGACGTGGCCGTGGACGCGGACGTGGACGAGGAGCTGGACGCCCTCGTGACGAGAACGTCTGGGTTCCTGTCACCAAGTTGGGACGCCTTGTGAAGGAAGGAAAGATCGGATCCATCGAGGAGATCTTCCTTTTCTCCATCCCTGTCAAGGAGGCTGAGATCATTGACTACTTCCTCAAGGACAAGCTCCAAGATGAGGTCATGAAGATCATGCCTGTCCAAAAGCAATCTTCTGCTGGACAACGCACCCGCTTCAAGGCTTTCGTCGCCATCGGAGACACCAACGGACACATTGGATTGGGAGTCAAGTGCTCTTCTGAGGTTGCCACCGCTATCCGTGGAGCCATCACCGCTGCTAAGTTGAACGTCGCCCCTGTCCGCCGTGGATACTGGGGACGTGTTTCCGGATTGCCCCACACCGTCCCTTGCAAGGTCACCGGAAAGTGTGGTTCCGTTCGCGTCCGATTGATCCCTGCCCCTCGTGGTACTGGATTGGTTTCTTCCCCCGCCGGAAAGAAGCTTATGCACATGGCTGGAATTGATGACTGCTACTCCAGCACCACTGGACACACCCGTACCATGGGTAACTTCATCAAGGCTATCTTCTATGCCCTCCGTGCCACCTACGGATACTTGTCTCCTGAGTTGTGGAAGGAGAACGCCCTCTTGCCCCACCCTTACCAAGAGCACACCGACTTCTTG
This sequence comes from Nitzschia putrida, assembly GCA_016586335.1. Lineage (NCBI taxonomy): Eukaryota > Bacillariophyta > Bacillariophyceae > Bacillariales > Bacillariaceae > Nitzschia > Nitzschia putrida. The sequence goes on along the minus strand of BLYE01000030.1, from coordinate 257,253 downwards.
TCCAAGAAGCAAGTTGCTTAAGCGTCTGGGGTTCCTTTCTTGTTACTATTCAAGAGTGTTTTCATGACAGTGCAGTTCGGGTATCCGCACGCCCAATTGAATGTCGTGGTGTACTAAAGACACTCTTGATGTATTGCAACTACATTTGATTTCGGCAGGCGGCGTGTGGAGCGCGGAGTTGCGTAGGTGACCGATCGAATGATAATATAGAAGCATTAGTGACAAGTTGGATTCTACCTCCTCTTTACCCCCTTGTAGCTTCTTGAAAAGTATGGTACGGTACCTCTCCTCAATGTCCCAAATGGTAGGTTGGGTCGCGTTAGTCGGTATCCGCCCACAACAACTTCACTTCAATGTGATGATAGGAGGGATAGTTTGGTATTGGGAACAGATGATATTTCCCAGTGCACCACTATTCCTTTTAGACTTTCGAGTAAAATAAGAATAAGAGGGGAAAGTCGAAAAAGCAAGGAGAATCAATCATGTATCATGTAGTGACTTCAATCATTATGTCATATCATTGGGGTGCTAAACGATTTCCAAGCTCAACAACGGTACTGGTGGTTGACGAGAGTAGTGAGAAGAAAGTCGAAAAAGTGCTGGAAGGAGAATCTATGGTTCGAACATGACTTCAATTACAGGTGATTTGCTCTAGAGTCGACGATCTCGTGGTAGATTTAGGTCAACAAATAATAGTGTTCAAATGATATGACTATATTTACATTGGGACAAAAGAAAAACCCGATTTATGCGGTCAACTTGGTTCGCTTGTTCAACGATTGGAACAATGCCGCCAATCGCTCCTTACTGCTTCGTCGACGGGCGCTCTTTTGTCGGATAGGAGAAGCACAAGGAGACGATTCGGGGCTCACGACTGCAGCATGTTGTTCCAGCGTTTGTTGGATGCTAGTGCGGAGGGCATCGGTCTCGGACCTTTCAACAGTTTCGTTCCATTGGGAAAGAGTTCCAAAGACGAATTGAAGCGAGTCAAAGTACTTGGCGGCTTCTTCGATATCGGATTCTTGGACCCAGGATTCTCTGAGTGATTCCATGAAAAGTTCACGGATAGCTGGGAAATGCTTGATGGTCAAGCCAGCATCCAATAGGCGGTAATGTTGCAACAACAACCGACTCTCCAACTTCTCATAATAGTCAGCGTAACTATCACTGGAAGTCTCATCGGTGTCAACCAAGAATGCGTACTCGATGGCATCGCGCTGCATTGTGACCAAGTTGGAAGAGCTGACTTCTTTGTAGTACTTGTTCAAGGTGGCGTCGTCACGTAGTCGGTCGCAAAATCCAAGAATAGTCATTTCCATTTGGGTTTCACCTCCCAAACGGGCGAGGATGTTGTTCTTGTATTGAAGAGACATCATGGTTTGTTTTGATTTCGTTTTGGTCGCTGTATGTTTTGGCCGGTGGCTGATTTGTGAGCACACACTCTTCCTTTTTGGGCCCCTGAATCTTGGGCTTCGGAATTTCCGCTTTCTGTTTCCCAGTTCTCGTATGTTGAGGGCATTGTGGTGACGCTAGTTGTTGTTACTCCGCTGTCTTGAATGATTCTATGGTCCAGAAAATATAATGCCCTCGAGCATTTCAGGCCCAAGAGGTGCGAGCCATTTCATCTCTCCGCGTTCAATGCAGTACCAGATATTGAGACGCCGCGCAGAATGATACTGGAGAATTCTGCGACATTTGACACTTTTAGTTAGCACGGTACCAGTTGCTGAGAATATAGGTTCCCCAGAGATAGCGAAATATTAAATGTGCCGAAGCTGATACAAATACGAGCCAGTGCTACTCCTAAATGAATGAGGAATAGTGTGTCTGACAGAAGCAACGACATGCTCCTACTCTCGTCTTTCCTCCTCCTCTTCTCTTGTTGTGTTGCTTGTTCGTGAAAATCAAGAAGAAATAACGCACCGTACACCAATGAGAACCCGAAGTAAGTACGTATTCGTCGTTGCCGCGTGGTGGTGATCGTCGTCGGCTACTCTTGCGGGCGCGATATTTTGTTTCAGAAGATGGAAACGGTACTATTGTACCTGAACAGAATCGAGGGAACAAAATTATTGTACTAACGGCTGGTAAATGCTTTATTAATTTGTTGTTAGTTGGAACAACTTATTCATACTTCACACAACAACAACAACAACAACAACAACAACAACAACAACAGAATATCCGCCATCATCCATCTTATTAGGAGTAGAAGTGTTAGTCCTAACGTTAGTATTACTAACAACGTCGTACTCTACTAAGTTAGTACTACTAACGTTCGTACTAGTAGTTTGTACCAACGTTACTACTTAGTCATTGGTAGAGTAGAGTACCTTACCGAACAGTAACCGTAGTAGTGGAGAGCTCTATAGTACATTGGCAGTACTACAACAGGTGCTGCCGGTAGCTTCAGGATAGAGGTACTACCCTTGTATACCTACCTAGGTTGTTGGACTAGTATCAATTTTAAGGGCGATGAAAATTAGCTACTAGCATTACAAGGAATCAAGACTATCAAATCTATGCCGTCACCTTTGTTCGTTTGTTCAATGATTGAAACAAGGCTGACAAACGCTCCTTGGCACTGCTTCGTCGGCGGACCTCCTTCTGCCGCACAGGAGAATTGCATGGCGAAGACTCGGGAGATACAACTGCCGAACTCTGTTCCATAGATTTTTGAATACTAGTTCGGATGGCTTCAGTTTGTGCCTTGTCAACACTATCATTCCACTGAGACAGAGTGCCGAAGATGAAGTGGAGAGAGTCGAAGTACTTGGAGGCTTCTTCGATAACGGCCTCCTCAGCCCAAGAGTGACGGAGAGACTCAACGAAATGTTCGCGGATGGCTGGGAAATGCTTGGCTGCCAATCCAGCATCCAAGAGACGATAGTGTTGCAACATGACTCTGCTCTCCAATTTCTCGTAATAGTCGGCATGACTATCGCTTGTTGTCTCTTCAGAATCAACCGCAAAAGCAAACTCAATGGCATCACGTTGCATCACAAGGAGACTTGTTGAGCTGACTTTGCTGTAGAACTTTGCCAAGGTTGGGTCTTCACGGAGTCTGTCGCAGAAGTCAAGGACAGTCATTTCAAGCTGGGCTTCACCACCCAAGCGGGCGAGGATGTTGTTCTTGTATTGAGGCGACATGTTGAAAGAAATTCCAATGTGATTTGCAGCGTCAAAATAATTGTGAGCCTGTGATTCAGTGATGACACCTTCATCCATCTTTTTCCGATCTTCATATCTTTCAAACTGCCAGTTGTCGGCGGTCCAAAATCATAACAACATCAAGTAATCTTGGATGGGTCGGAGTGATATCGCTCATAATAGTGCCCTTGTTGTCTTGGGAGGAGGAGGCCTAAAAAGGGGTAGTAGTGGTGGTAGTAGGAGGCCACGGCTCGCTGCGGCTGCGGGTACACTGGATGCATTAATAAGCCCTCGCTGATTCTTTGTGGAGCGATGTACATTGAAGGGCGACTCCACTATGTCCATATATTTATGAAGAGAATCACTTCAATTGTCCTATATCCTGCTGCTCGTGGAAAATGGTTGAAAAGTATGATATGCCGCAGGCTGAATGTTGTCAGAAATTCCGACACACCAGGTCTTTCTTTCTCGCACGTCCTAAAAGCGGTGATGGCAGAAGGTGGTGGTGGTGTCTTTAGTATCGGTACAAGAAGAGTCTACCAGCAGCTGTTAGGAGGAGAAGAAGAGGAGGAGGGCGGCCGGCGGCAGCATATTGGTGGGCAATTGTTGTGACACCAAACACTGGTACTCGTACTCGAACTTCGTACTGTAGTACCAGAGATCACCAGATCATTGACATCTTCTATTCGTTGTGTTGTTGTGATGAGTGATGAGTGATTGATGTGAATGCAGACACCTACCGTAGCTATTTCCTACTACGTTGTCTGCTTCGGGAATTGCACACTTTGCACGTGTTCATGGTTTCGTATTTATCCGATTCACGTCTCATGCATGTCATGGAATCTACGATTGCCTTTTCTATTCTACACTTTTATCCCCTTGCATGTTGCATGCCGATCTGAACGGCCAGAGTTAGGATTCCCCTTGGTATTGTCTCTGCCTTGTCGGATACCTATCCGAGCTCCGTGAATGGAAAGGAACTCTCATTCACGATACACTTTACACTTTTCATTACAATAGCTCATAAGTTTAGTTTTACGTTACTTGACTACCCGGGCTTACTGCACTTTGATCAAAAATTGTAAGAAAGTCTACCAAAAACTAACCGCGATATCGCAGCGAAAGGCGACCCAAGAATTTTCAAGTTCATCAACAAAGTTGTTCAAGATTCCTAGATACAGGAGATCTAATCATCGTCACAATGGCAGTGGCGCACAAGTACATCGAGATCGGGGATGTGGACGAGGAGCTAGTATTCGAGGAGACAATCAAGTACAAAGCGACCTTTACCACAACCGTAGATCCCCAAACTCAAGCAGAAGAGGAAGTCGTAAGGTACGTTGGCAAGTTGCCAATGTTCCCAAAGCCTCTCTTGGTGATGAAGTTTGTGAGGGACTTCACCGCCGTTTCCACGAAGTTTCGTTGGGGCAACATCAAAAGCATCAACAACTTCACGGACCATCTACAAGGAGTCGCCCTAACAGAATGGGAAAGCCTTGTGTACGCCAACAACACAGAGCCAAGAGTCACCAAAACAACAGATTTCAAAAAGAGTGTGGAGGAGTGGCTCGAGAAGATGCTCGCCGGACTCGACTCGATGTCGCAGGCCGACTACTTAAGAGATGTGGCTCGAAAGCCTCGACATTTGTCCCCTACTCAATACCTCCAGCGTTTGCAACTGTTAAGTGGATATGCAGTGCAGATGCCGAACCGAGATCCCGGCATTACGGGGTCGTCGGTCCTCACGGAAAAGGAGCTTGCTCGATCGTTTTTCCGATCAATGCCAAGGTCGTGGCAACATTCTATGGTTTCGGCTGGAGTCAAGTCGACTACGGCAACTGTTTCACAAATGCAAGTATACATGGATCTACAGTACTTCGAAGACCTAGACGCAAGCAACGGAAGCGAACGAAAGGGACCAAAAAGGGACTCAAAACCCTCTAGGTCTACTACTGGCGATGCAAAGAAGCCTAGCCAGGGCAACCAGAAACACCAAAAAGCGGACACAGTCAAGCCTGATGATCCTTGTCCGATCCACAGAGGAGGGAACCACAAGTGGCGAGACTGCTACCAGAATAGATTTCGAGATCAGGCCCAGAATGCGGAGAAAAAGGGCGAAAAGAGACCAGATTGGACGCCTTCTGGAGGTTCGTCTTCACCTTACAAACCTCGAGAGACTCGATACTACACTCGTTCACAAGCAAAGGAACGTGGAGAAAGTCATGCGGCGGCTCAATGTGTTGATCCGGTCGAGCAATCGAGTTCCAAAAAGCACCCTGCGGAAGCCAATTGTGCTGAATCCGGTTCGAGACATTCGGACCTGGATTGGTGCAATCCAGTGACAGGAGCTAGTCTCAATTCGAACCCAGAGAGCCTATTCAATCAAGTTGTTGAGCTGGAGCCTGAGAGGTACGAGATAAAAAATAGTTTCAATTCCGAGGCGCGTGAAATCGTTGATTTGGCTGAAGGAGGCCTAGCTGTAGAACCAGACCTTTCACCAACGACTCTGGTTACAGCCAGCAAGATGGGTGAATTGCGGGGTCAGTTTGTCCTTCGGGGACTTCTAGATCATGGTGGTTCCAACACAATGATCAATCGTAGATGTGTCCCGAGTGACCTCAAGTCCATTGACAATGAAGTGACGACGTTTGAGACGACCGCTGGACCAGTTTCCAGTAGTCAAGTTGTCTACTTATATGATCTTCGATTACCCGAGTTCGCCTTGACGAGATCTGTTCGCAAGGTGAAGTGTTTCATCTTTGATGCTCCAGGAGTGGAGCATGACATCATCTTGGGCAGGGCCTTCTTGAATTCCTGCAAGATCGATGTCCTTTCCAGCAAGCTGGCCAGTTCGTGGTGTGGCAAAGAGGTTCCATTTCATCCACCTGGTCATTTCCACAATAACGAGATAGTAAGATCCCTTTTGGAAGTTTCACCTTTTGTTGTTGAAAAACTTCTGGAGTCATACATGACGATTCAGGAGAGCAAGTCAACCAAGGCTGATGTGACTGCCATTGCGAGAGCGCAGCAACACTTAACAGAGGAGGAACGAGCGAACCTTCGTGTTGTTCTCGCTAAGTTCGACAAGCTATTCTCCGGCAAGCTTGGCAACTATCCACACAGGAAATTCCGGATTCAGCTGAAACCAGGGGCGAAGCCTTACCATGTCAAACGTCCCTATCCAATCCCTCAAGCAATCGAGAATGTTATCAAGGCGGAGTTGGAGAAGCAAGTCGAGGAAGGCACATTGGAACGAGTCTACGATACTGATTGGGCGATGCCAGTGTTGGCGATCTCGAAGAAGAACGGGACGATTCGCCTAGTAGACGACTTTCGAGAGCTCAACAAAGTGATTGAGCGGCCTAAGTATTTGCTTCCGAGGATACAGGACATCTTCCGTCGGCGCAAAGGTTATACCTATTTCACCAAGATTGACCTGTCCCAGTGTTTTTACACATACAGTTTGGAGGAAGAGTCAACTTGGTACTGCGTGATTGCGACCCCTTTCGGCAAGTATCGGCGTAAGCGTTTGCCTATGGGTCTCACACCGTCACCTGACTGGGCGCAGGCGACATTGGAGGAAGTTTTGCAACCTGTTCGAGACGATGGAGTTGAAATCTACATCGATGATATCGGTATTTTCTCAGACAATTGGGAGCAACACATGAAGTCTGTTGAGGCTGTCTTGGAATTGTTGCAGGAGAATGGGTATACTGTGAATCCAGCAAAATGTGAGTGGGGAGTGAAGGAAACAGATTGGTTGGGCCATTGGTTGACCCCTCAGGGTCTCAAGCCTTGGCGCAAGAAGATAGAAGGCGTATTGGCTCTGGACAAACCCCGTACACTTCGTCAACTACGAGGTTTTATCGGCATGATCAATTATTACCGGGATTTCTGGCGTCGTCGATCGCACATTCTTGCTCCATTGACTGCCCTTACCAAGGTGGCACCAAAACAATTCCTTCGTCACTGGACTCCTCAATGTGACGCTGCCTTTGATGAGATCAAGTCAGTGATTGCTCAAGATGTTCTCTTGAGGTACCCAGACCCCAACATCCCTTTTGAAATTGAGACCGATGCAAGCGACTACCAACTGGGAGCTGTCATCAAGCAAGAAAACATGCCAGTCGCGTTCTATTCCCGCAAGTTGACGGATGCCCAGCGGAGGTATCCAGCGAGCGACAAGGAAGCTCTTTGTATTACGGCTGTTTTGGAGGAGTTTCGTCCAATTCTCTACGGTGGGCGCATCACTATCTATACAGATCACCAGAATCTCACCCAACGTGATCTAAAGAGCCAACGATTGATGCATTGGAGGTTGCTAATTGAGGAGTTCGCCCCCGACATTATCTACAAGCCGGGCGAACACAACGTTACTGCCGACACTCTATCGCGTCTTCCTCTACGTCCACGCGATCCAGAGGAGAAGCAGGATGGCATTCAACAAGACCATGCTCTTGCTGAAAGCCTGATGTTTTACCCTTCAGATGTTCATGTGTTTCCATTGCGTCTTGATCGATTGGCCCATGCTCAGGAAAGAGATCCAGGGTTGGAAGATCTGCTTCGATTCGACCATTTTGACAGGATCACTCTTCATGGAGTTGACGATGTTGTTGTTCGTTTCCCAGAGATTGGAAACAGAGAAAAATATCAAATGTACGTCCCACCTTCATTGGAACAAGAGACCATTGCATGGTATCATGCCATGACTGGTCATTCAGGACAAGACCGTATGGAGAAGTCAATGCGTCCCTTCTTGTATTTCCCAGACCTACGCAACAAGATCCAAGAATATGTTCGGACTTGCGATGCCTGTCAGCGGTGCAAGAATGTTGGACAAGGGCAAGGCCATTTGCCTCCTCGTGAGGATGTTGCTGATCCATGGGAAGAGATTGCAGTTGACTTGATTGGTCCTTGGAAGGTCAATGTCCTCAACATTGGCGAAGTGAGTTTCTACGCTTTGACTGTCATTGATACTGCTACTACATTGACAGAGATGGCGAGGATGGAAGAAAACACTGCGTTCTATACAGCAAAGTTGTTTGCCAACCTTTGGTTGAGTCGGTATCCAAAGCCACTTCGATGTATCCATGATCCTGGAACACAATTTACTGGAGCTGAGTTTCAGGCTGCTCTTGTGCGCGAAGGAATTCAAGCTGTACCAACTACAGTGAAGAATCCTCAAGCCAATGCTGTGATCGAGCGTATGCACAAGACAATTGGTGATATGCTACGAACATCCCTTCGAGCAAACATCCCTCAGAATGTCCGCAATGCTGTGGAGCTTGTGGATGATTGCCTTGCGGCTTGTGTGAGAGGATTGAGGATTGCAGTCCACACTACTATGGGAGTGTCGCCTGGCGCGTTGGTATTTAGGCGCGATATGTTATTGCCTTTCCCAATGATTGTTGACTACGAGATGATTCGACAAAGACGTCAGGCTACTATTGATTACAATGCTGCAGTGGCGAATCGCAGGAGAAGGTATCGCGACTATGAAATGGGCGAGGAAGTCATGTTGATCTTTCCAGATCCAGCTACTTTGCAAGAACGAGCTGAAGGTCCTTATCCCATTGTCCAAGTACATGTGAATGGAACTGTCACTGTTGAGCGACCTGGAGGAGTATTGGAGCGTTTCAACATTCGCCGTCTTCGACCTTACCATCGTCGAGTTGAACCGCCCTAGGGGAGAAGCAGAGTGCAGACACCTACCGTAGCTATTTCCTACTACGTTGTCTGCTTCGGGAATTGCACACTTTGCACGTGTTCATGGTTTCGTATTTATCCGATTCACGTCTCATGCATGTCATGGAATCTACGATTGCCTTTTCTATTCTACACTTTTATCCCCTTGCATGTTGCATGCCGATCTGAACGGCCAGAGTTAGGATTCCCCTTGGTATTGTCTCTGCCTTGTCGGATACCTATCCGAGCTCCGTGAATGGAAAGGAACTCTCATTCACGATACACTTTACACTTTTCATTACAATAGCTCATAAGTTTAGTTTTACGTTACTTGACTACCCGGGCTTACTGCAGTGAACAACAACGCAGAAACACCATCACCGGCCAGCGCTTGAAGAATGTTCTCCCCTGCCACGCATTCAAAGAAGAATGGGCTGAGAATTCATCGTTGCAGTAAGCCCGGGTAGTCAAGTAACGTAAAACTAAACTTATGAGCTATTGTAATGAAAAGTGTAAAGTGTATCGTGAATGAGAGTTCCTTTCCATTCACGGAGCTCGGATAGGTATCCGACAAGGCAGAGACAATACCAAGGGGAATCCTAACTCTGGCCGTTCAGATCGGCATGCAACATGCAAGGGGATAAAAGTGTAGAATAGAAAAGGCAATCGTAGATTCCATGACATGCATGAGACGTGAATCGGATAAATACGAAACCATGAACACGTGCAAAGTGTGCAATTCCCGAAGCAGACAACGTAGTAGGAAATAGCTACGGTAGGTGTCTGCACTCTGCTTCTCCCCTAGGGCGGTTCAACTCGACGATGGTAAGGTCGAAGACGGCGAATGTTGAAACGCTCCAATACTCCTCCAGGTCGCTCAACAGTGACAGTTCCATTCACATGTACTTGGACAATGGGATAAGGACCTTCAGCTCGTTCTTGCAAAGTAGCTGGATCTGGAAAGATCAACATGACTTCCTCGCCCATTTCATAGTCGCGATACCTTCTCCTGCGATTCGCCACTGCAGCATTGTAATCAATAGTAGCCTGACGTCTTTGTCGAATCATCTCGTAGTCAACAATCATTGGGAAAGGCAATAACATATCGCGCCTAAATACCAACGCGCCAGGCGACACTCCCATAGTAGTGTGGACTGCAATCCTCAATCCTCTCACACAAGCCGCAAGGCAATCATCCACAAGCTCCACAGCATTGCGGACATTCTGAGGGATGTTTGCTCGAAGGGATGTTCGTAGCATATCACCAATTGTCTTGTGCATACGCTCGATCACAGCATTGGCTTGAGGATTCTTCACTGTAGTTGGTACAGCTTGAATTCCTTCGCGCACAAGAGCAGCCTGAAACTCAGCTCCAGTAAATTGTGTTCCAGGATCATGGATACATCGAAGTGGCTTTGGATACCGACTCAACCAAAGGTTGGCAAACAACTTTGCTGTATAGAACGCAGTGTTTTCTTCCATCCTCGCCATCTCTGTCAATGTAGTAGCAGTATCAATGACAGTCAAAGCGTAGAAACTCACTTCGCCAATGTTGAGGACATTGACCTTCCAAGGACCAATCAAGTCAACTGCAATCTCTTCCCATGGATCAGCAACATCCTCACGAGGAGGCAAATGGCCTTGCCCTTGTCCAACATTCTTGCACCGCTGACAGGCATCGCAAGTCCGAACATATTCTTGGATCTTGTTGCGTAGGTCTGGGAAATACAAGAAGGGACGCATTGACTTCTCCATACGGTCTTGTCCTGAATGACCAGTCATGGCATGATACCATGCAATGGTCTCTTGTTCCAATGAAGGTGGGACGTACATTTGATATTTTTCTCTGTTTCCAATCTCTGGGAAACGAACAACAACATCGTCAACTCCATGAAGAGTGATCCTGTCAAAATGGTCGAATCGAAGCAGATCTTCCAACCCTGGATCTCTTTCCTGAGCATGGGCCAATCGATCAAGACGCAATGGAAACACATGAACATCTGAAGGGTAAAACATCAGGCTTTCAGCAAGAGCATGGTCTTGTTGAATGCCATCCTGCTTCTCCTCTGGATCGCGTGGACGTAGAGGAAGACGCGATAGAGTGTCGGCAGTAACGTTGTGTTCGCCCGGCTTGTAGATAATGTCGGGGGCGAACTCCTCAATTAGCAACCTCCAATGCATCAATCGTTGGCTCTTTAGATCACGTTGGGTGAGATTCTGGTGATCTGTATAGATAGTGATGCGCCCACCGTAGAGAATTGGACGAAACTCCTCCAAAACAGCCGTAATACAAAGAGCTTCCTTGTCGCTCGCTGGATACCTCCGCTGGGCATCCGTCAACTTGCGGGAATAGAACGCGACTGGCATGTTTTCTTGCTTGATGACAGCTCCCAGTTGGTAGTCGCTTGCATCGGTCTCAATTTCAAAAGGGATGTTGGGGTCTGGGTACCTCAAGAGAACATCTTGAGCAATCACTGACTTGATCTCATCAAAGGCAGCGTCACATTGAGGAGTCCAGTGACGAAGGAATTGTTTTGGTGCCACCTTGGTAAGGGCAGTCAATGGAGCAAGAATGTGCGATCGACGACGCCAGAAATCCCGGTAATAATTGATCATGCCGATAAAACCTCGTAGTTGACGAAGTGTACGGGGTTTGTCCAGAGCCAATACGCCTTCTATCTTCTTGCGCCAAGGCTTGAGACCCTGAGGGGTCAACCAATGGCCCAACCAATCTGTTTCCTTCACTCCCCACTCACATTTTGCTGGATTCACAGTATACCCATTCTCCTGCAACAATTCCAAGACAGCCTCAACAGACTTCATGTGTTGCTCCCAATTGTCTGAGAAAATACCGATATCATCGATGTAGATTTCAACTCCATCGTCTCGAACAGGTTGCAAAACTTCCTCCAATGTCGCCTGCGCCCAGTCAGGTGACGGTGTGAGACCCATAGGCAAACGCTTACGCCGATACTTGCCGAAAGGGGTCGCAATCACGCAGTACCAAGTTGACTCTTCCTCCAAACTGTATGTGTAAAAACACTGGGACAGGTCAATCTTGGTGAAATAGGTATAACCTTTGCGCCGACGGAAGATGTCCTGTATCCTCGGAAGCAAATACTTAGGCCGCTCAATCACTTTGTTGAGCTCTCGAAAGTCGTCTACTAGGCGAATCGTCCCGTTCTTCTTCGAGATCGCCAACACTGGCATCGCCCAATCAGTATCGTAGACTCGTTCCAATGTGCCTTCCTCGACTTGCTTCTCCAACTCCGCCTTGATAACATTCTCGATTGCTTGAGGGATTGGATAGGGACGTTTGACATGGTAAGGCTTCGCCCCTGGTTTCAGCTGAATCCGGAATTTCCTGTGTGGATAGTTGCCAAGCTTGCCGGAGAATAGCTTGTCGAACTTAGCGAGAACAACACGAAGGTTCGCTCGTTCCTCCTCTGTTAAGTGTTGCTGCGCTCTTGCAATGGCAGTCACATCAGCCTTGGTTGACTTGCTCTCCTGAATCGTCATGTATGACTCCAGAAGTTTTTCAACAACAAAAGGTGAAACTTCCAAAAGGGATCTTACTATCTCGTTATTGTGGAAATGACCAGGTGGATGAAATGGAACCTCTTTGCCACACCACGAACTGGCCAGCTTGCTGGAAAGGACATCGATCTTGCAGGAATTCAAGAAGGCCCTGCCCAAGATGATGTCATGCTCCACTCCTGGAGCATCAAAGATGAAACACTTCACCTTGCGAACAGATCTCGTCAAGGCGAACTCGGGTAATCGAAGATCATATAAGTAGACAACTTGACTACTGGAAACTGGTCCAGCGGTCGTCTCAAACGTCGTCACTTCATTGTCAATGGACTTGAGGTCACTCGGGACACATCTACGATTGATCATTGTGTTGGAACCACCATGATCTAGAAGTCCCCGAAGGACAAACTGACCCCGCAATTCACCCATCTTGCTGGCTGTAACCAGAGTCGTTGGTGAAAGGTCTGGTTCTACAGCTAGGCCTCCTTCAGCCAAATCAACGATTTCACGCGCCTCGGAATTGAAACTATTTTTTATCTCGTACCTCTCAGGCTCCAGCTCAACAACTTGATTGAATAGGCTCTCTGGGTTCGAATTGAGACTAGCTCCTGTCACTGGATTGCACCAATCCAGGTCCGAATGTCTCGAACCGGATTCAGCACAATTGGCTTCCGCAGGGTGCTTTTTGGAACTCGATTGCTCGACCGGATCAACACATTGAGCCGCCGCATGACTTTCTCCACGTTCCTTTGCTTGTGAACGAGTGTAGTATCGAGTCTCTCGAGGTTTGTAAGGTGAAGACGAACCTCCAGAAGGCGTCCAATCTGGTCTCTTTTCGCCCTTTTTCTCCGCATTCTGGGCCTGATCTCGAAATCTATTCTGGTAGCAGTCTCGCCACTTGTGGTTCCCTCCTCTGTGGATCGGACAAGGATCATCAGGCTTGACTGTGTCCGCTTTTTGGTGTTTCTGGTTGCCCTGGCTAGGCTTCTTTGCATCGCCAGTAGTAGACCTAGAGGGTTTTGAGTCCCTTTTTGGTCCCTTTCGATCGCTTCCGTTGCTTGCGTCTAGGTCTTCGAAGTACTGTAGATCCATGTATACTTGCATTTGTGAAACAGTTGCCGTAGTCGACTTGACTCCAGCCGAAACCATAGAATGTTGCCACGACCTTGGCATTGATCGGAAAAACGATCGAGCAAGCTCCTTTTCCGTGAGGACCGACGACCCCGTAATGCCGGGATCTCGGTTCGGCATCTGCACTGCATATCCACTTAACAGTTGCAAACGCTGGAGGTATTGAGTAGGGGACAAATGTCGAGGCTTTCGAGCCACATCTCTTAAGTAGTCGGCCTGCGACATCGAGTCGAGTCCGGCGAGCATCTTCTCGAGCCACTCCTCCACACTCTTTTTGAAATCTGTTGTTTTGGTGACTCTTGGCTCTGTGTTGTTGGCGTACACAAGGCTTTCCCATTCTGTTAGGGCGACTCCTTGTAGATGGTCCGTGAAGTTGTTGATGCTTTTGATGTTGCCCCAACGAAACTTCGTGGAAACGGCGGTGAAGTCCCTCACAAACTTCATCACCAAGAGAGGCTTTGGGAACATTGGCAACTTGCCAACGTACCTTACGACTTCCTCTTCTGCTTGAGTTTGGGGATCTACGGTTGTGGTAAAGGTCGCTTTGTACTTGATTGTCTCCTCGAATACTAGCTCCTCGTCCACATCCCCGATCTCGATGTACTTGTGCGCCACTGCCATTGTGACGATGATTAGATCTCCTGTATCTAGGAATCTTGAACAACTTTGTTGATGAACTTGAAAATTCTTGGGTCGCCTTTCGCTGCGATATCGCGGTTAGTTTTTGGTAGACTTTCTTACAATTTTTGATCAAAGTGCAGTAAGCCCGGGTAGTCAAGTAACGTAAAACTAAACTTATGAGCTATTGTAATGAAAAGTGTAAAGTGTATCGTGAATGAGAGTTCCTTTCCATTCACGGAGCTCGGATAGGTATCCGACAAGGCAGAGACAATACCAAGGGGAATCCTAACTCTGGCCGTTCAGATCGGCATGCAACATGCAAGGGGATAAAAGTGTAGAATAGAAAAGGCAATCGTAGATTCCATGACATGCATGAGACGTGAATCGGATAAATACGAAACCATGAACACGTGCAAAGTGTGCAATTCCCGAAGCAGACAACGTAGTAGGAAATAGCTACGGTAGGTGTCTGCAATCGTTACCCTCTTCTATTGCTGCGAGTACGAGTACTCTTATCTGGAATTGATTCTGGGGCGAGGGAGGAGTTTGTGTGGCATTCATGGGAATGTCGGATAAAATATTTTCCTGTTTCAATTTGTGTTGGACAGAATCCACACGTCTGATCGATGTCATCATTCTAGAAATAATAACGACGAAAAATACCGTTCGCTGTGGAGCCTCACATTTCGCTGTTATTCCGCTGCCATTTCGCTGCCATTTCGCTGCCATTTCGCTGCCATTTCGGTGCCATTTCGCTGTTATGCGAGGTCGTTGTGTTATCTCGCTGCCATTTCGCTGTTATTCGAGGTCGCTTTCTCTACCAGAGTACAACTCCAATGCTACCGAAATCGTACGTGCAGGTTTTGTGGGGGCCAAAGCACGAGAGAGAAGTGGCAGCACCTACAAACTCAGAATGGTACGAGTAGTAGGTTACCCGTAGTAGCTATACTGCTCTTGAGCACATACTAAGTACATCTTGTTACTGCATACACACCCACTACTAGTCTAGTAGTAGTGAGGAGTGGGGTTTAAAATATTGTTGCAAAGGTCACGTACATTGTTCTTGCAAAGAACTTGGATGTTGAAACGCAATTCAAGCCTTTCTACTACCCCAACGACCAAAGTGCTTGATAAATTAAAGAACACAACATCAGGCCGATTTGAGTCGTATAGAGAAGAGATGCTCAATAGAAAAGTACGTAGCTGCTATGCCACTGCTCGCTGTTGCTACTCCCTTCTCTCCACGAGTGAAAAGTGACTGCAAGTTCGAGCTTTCAGTCGTATTCAACGAAATGATTGCACTCATTTTTCTCGTCGTTATTATCGCTGATTTTCGTTGTTATTTCGCTGTTATTTCGTTGTTATTCCACTCTTATCGCACCTCATGGAAAGAGATGGAATCGCGACATTGATGAGATAAGTCGCATTGATGCTAGAAGAAAAAACAAGGCAAACCAAATTCTCCGACATTCCCATGTATCTCACGGGAACTCCTCCCTCGCCCCTGCCGGTAGTAGTCAAGCAAATGTTAGTACTAGAGTAGTAGGCTCCATAGTTTCGGTAGTTCTGATTTTGACGCATCATTCACCTATACACCATAGTCCCCACGTTTAGTTTCGATTTTCGAGACTTCATCGAAGCAATCTTTTTTTTAGTGTATCTACAGGGGTTGCGTAACCGTAATGTCAATACGAAAGATTGTGAAAGACTACAGGTTCATAACGGACGACGGGTATCGGTACTACCATGCACCTATACCATGGCTAAGCCAAAGACCCCTCAGGTTGTCAGTGAAACGTATTCACCTATAAAATGTAGTCCCAACGTTTAGCTTTCTAATTTGGAGATTCAGGGAAATAGTTTTGGGTTTTTCAAAGGTTGCGTGTTGTCAATACAAAAGGAGCGAATTGCGAAGGATTGCAGGTTCATCATGGACGGCGGGTACAGAAAGAAAGCTCTCGTTGAACTCGTGGTTCGCAACAAACTGCCAAACCCTTTCAGGCTGCTGCCTGGGGTGTAAGAATAACTTGGAAAAAGGTTATTGCGTGGACCAATAGGTACGTACCATGTGTTCCCAATAATATGACGATACCCCAAATCATTTTCGACTCACAGCCTACCCAAAATAGGAAATAGTCTCTATTCTTGTAGGACATTTTGCCCCTTCAGCACAGACTATTTTTGAATCTTCAAAGTACCTAGTCTTCCTACTTTTGCACTGACAATCTATAGATAGTCGTTACATCATGGCATCAACGTCGTCTATTGTATCTCCTACCATTTCGTTGGTTGGCGGGCGTTTGTTTCTGGCGCACAAAATCCTCCCTACTGGGATGCAGTCGTTCCGAGGCTAGGTTTCTCGTCCACGAAGGTGGCAATGGCCAGTCCGGAAATAGTTCTTCTTTGGTTTCTTCCATTCTCTCCATTGTCCAACCTTCCTCACAAACACGACTATTCACTAAGGCTTTGACAAAGCGATCCCCCACAAGCCCATCTTCACTGCAACGGCGGACAATATCTTCCAGGAAGTACTCTCTCTCGTCGTCATGTTCGGGATCGACCATGGCAGCCAGACCGACTTGCAACAATGATGCGTAGGAGGATACATCCACGCGATGGCGAGACTCTAGTCGCTCTGCAAACGTATTCTTGGCTAGTTCTAGTATGTCCATTCGTTTCCAGGCACACGTGACTGCCGTACCTAGAACACGATTGAACAACTCAGGGGCAGTCGATAGGTTTTTCTCATTTTCCACTTGACGAAGACTTGTCAGCCATTCAGCCCCGCGGTGTAGTGAATGAATTTTGTCATCCAAGTTTCTGTCAGAGTGTGCCTTGTTCAACCATGCATGGATGACTATTGAGAAGGATTCCGAGTTAGGACAGAGTGATGCCGTCGGGGCCTCGCGATATTTATCCCCAAGATCCAAAAGCAAATCCTCCGCAGCCCGGGCGCACTCTGAGTTTCCAAGTGCTTTCATAGCTATGTTGTAGGTTTGTGTCGTCGGGGTCAGTTCCACATCGCCCTGAGATTCAGCATCGTGCCATAGTTGGTGTAGCCACCACTGGGCCCTCCTGCCTGCATTCGAATGGGGAGAGTTCGACCATGCCATCATTACCTTCTCTACCGACGTTCGGTCAGGTTTTGATTCCAATTGATTATTGTCCCTGTGAATATACATGCGTCGTAGGATTTCTTCGGCCTTTTGGGGGGCATCCGGGTGTATGCATGCAACACCCGCCCATCCACCCAGCAAGATGTTGTAGGCTACAGTTCGGGGAGCCAGTGATTCTACCCCTGCATCATATCGTTGATGCAGAAATGTAAGGTAGCCAGTGGCTTGATCCATTTCCTCCATCCCATTTAAGCTAGGATTCTCGATGGCTCCATCATTCCGTAGACTTGCTTGTTGTGCTTTGTGCTTCGCCAAATTGACGAAGGCATCCATCGTCATACAATACGACTTCAAGTCAGCATGAACCGATGATTGATTCTGTGAACTATACACTTCCATCAGTCGGAGAAGACCCAATACCCGGCCTGGGACGGTAGGGTCGCGTCGGCACCGTGTCCATCCTCGAATCACGAAATTGAAAGACTCAGTGTTAGGGATAGCATGTGGACGTCCATCCTGTCGGAAGCACTCTGAATGAAGACGTCGCAATAGTGCATCTGCTTTTCGAGCATTCTGTTGAACAATGTCTTGATTTTTCTTGTTGGAACCGGAACGCCCTCTTGTGCAGGCATCCAAATAGGCATTGTACACCTCCATTCGCATCTCAGGCGTCGTCGAAGAATTCTCAATACCAGCTTCTTTCTCCAAAGTAAGAAACTCGTTAAGCCATCGTTCTGCTCGATTGACAATAACAACGGCCTGTTCTTTGCTGGAATTTGCCCAGGCTCGGATGACAAGTTGATAGGGTGCCATGGTCGGCTTGAAATTGGGAAGTTCCTTGAGCTTTTGCATCCACCGTTCTGCCCGTCTAGGCGCACCGGCATCCGAAGCTTCTGAGAGTGCTCGCAAGACAACCAGGAAGGCAGCTTCATCAATGACAAGTCCAGGAACAG
The DNA here is from genome assembly GCA_016586335.1 of Nitzschia putrida. NCBI lineage: Eukaryota > Bacillariophyta > Bacillariophyceae > Bacillariales > Bacillariaceae > Nitzschia > Nitzschia putrida. The sequence goes on along the minus strand of BLYE01000030.1, from coordinate 239,063 downwards.
GCATGTGTCCAGAAGCGGCCTTGGCCAAAGCAGGTTGTTGTCTTCTGAGAAGTGATTCTAACCATGCTTCTTTTTCAACTACCGATGCATCCGCCAAGAACCTTGGGTCATGCCACTCATGGTAGTGTAATCTTTCCGACTTTTCTTGTACGGAGGAAGCATTCCAACCGGATGCAAAAACGGCCGAGTTTTTCAACGGAACAGAGGTTGAAAATTGTCGATGGCAAGCTGTAGCATGTTTGTGAAAATGAGCATCTGGAGCGCTTGGACCCACGCAGTCACTGTTACCGGAACAAAAACTTGCTGCCCAATACTGTTGTGATGAAATGAAACGTTGAGGATCCAAGGCTCGGACAGCCGATCGACCACGCAGCATTTTGCAGAAGGAGCTACTCTTCACTTTTTACACCAATGGAGGAGCCCAGTTGTGAGATTTCCAAGATATCTATGATGCGTTTAACAATTTAGTTGTCGAAGAAAGGCTTGCAGAGTATGTAGAATTATGAAAAACGGCCAGCAGCCGGGAACATGGTCAACCACCAGCTGAGCAGAAAGGTTCAAGTGCACTGCTGAAGTTGGGGTGTTGAGGCGAAGATATGCCGCCAAAGCGCTACTACGGACAGACATCGGCTCGGAGGCTTGCCTTTGGGGGAATTTTACAGAGCGCGAACTCGTAAGATGACCCGATGCCAGGATGTGACGGTTGCCAATCAATCAACCATTATTTTGAGAACAGTTACCATTCGACTTTTTGATGCTACCAAGTCCTCGACTATCCATTGAGTATCTGCGATCCAACCATGACAACTTCATCCTTCATTCTTTTGTGCTCGTCCCTATGGATGCTTGTTGGGAATGTTGGGGCTTTCCAGCCTCTTCTGACCACTCCTGGTTTGATACTGCCCAAGCTGGAACATCCTGCTCAGGCTCTCCAGGCTGCCAAAAGTGAGACAAAAACAGAAGCACGGCAGCGACTAGGTATCATTCGCGTTGATGGTCCCGATCGAAAAGGAATTGTGGCCGCTTTTGCGCAATTGTTGTTTGGACAGTACGTATCGTCACATTGTTCTTTTTCGTTCTGTCGTGTGGTTCGCATGGTGATCTCACAACTGTTATTGTGACCATTCTTATTTGCAGTGGTTGTGGTATTGTGGAAAGTGAGCAGCACACCGATGATGCTACCAATCGTTTCTTTCAACGAATTGTTTTTGATCATTCTGAGATGCTTACTGATAAATTGACATTGGAGTTTGGAATCAATGAAGTCAAGGAACGTCTCGGTATGCATGCTCAATTGAATTGGAACCAAAAGCCAAAGAAGATGGGAATTATGGTATCCAAATATGACCATGCTTTGTGGGAACTGCTCTTGCGACACCAGGCTGGAGAGTTGGATTGCGAAATCTCTTGTATCCTCAGTAATCATCCTGATTTGCAGCACGTGGCGGATACCTTTGGCATTCCATTCCATGTGCACAAGGTCACCAAAGATACCAAGGCAGCAGTGGAACAAGAGCAGTTGAGTTTGCTCAAGGAGACATACAACGTGGATTTGGTTATTCTTGCTCGGTACATGCAGATCATCTCGCCTCGCTTCTGTGAGGTCTTTCCCCACCAAGTTATCAATATCCACCATTCCTTTTTGCCTGCCTTTATTGGAGCACGTCCATACCACCGAGCACATGAGCGCGGAGTAAAGCTCATTGGTGCCACTGCCCACTATGCCACCACCGATCTTGATGAAGGACCCATCATTGAACAGGGAATTCGACGAGTTACACACCGAGATGCTGTGGATGACCTCATTCGCAAGGGCCGAATCCTTGAGAAGAATACCTTGGTCTCGGCTGTTCGGGCTCATTTGGATGACCGTATCATTGTCTATGACAACAAGTGCGTTGTCTTTGATACATAGAATGCCTTCCTGGGGTAACATCGTTCTGCTTGTACCGTACTGTAGAACGGTAGAGAAAGAATATTAGTAGATCATTCTCATTGACACCTCCAGGAGCTATGGAACACAGCAAGCGGCACGCAGTATCACGCAAATAAATGACTGCTAGCTACTAGTAGAGCTCAACTAAAAAGACCGAAGCTCGTCGCGATACGTATGGCCGCTTATAAATTTAAAAATTACATTGACAGAGAGTAGTTTCCCGAATCATGGGAACCGATGAAGATTTTGGTTACCCTCAACGCGTCTATTGATGAACAAAGGTATATCACAGCCTGTATGAAAACTTAGCAGCCAGCGGGAAGAGCTTGTCCCATCTGTTCCTTGCCAATGGCCTCACTGACACCAGAGTATTCCTTGATTTTGACCGCCTCAATCTTGACATTCTTGGCATCCTTCATAGTTTGTCGGATCTCTTCCAAACTCTTGTATTCCTTGATATCCTTGTCTTGAAGCTTGATGAGCTTGCTTCCAGCTTTCACATTGGTGAACATCTCGAAAACACCCCCGACTTCGTAAATAATAATATCACCATTGTAGTTTGTGACCTTCAAACCACAATCCTCCATCATGGCGGACTTGGTGATGTTGGCAGCGATGAAATCCTTGGGGTCGAAATCCATTTTGATGAAGGCTGGTGTAGAGTGGCTGTGTGATGAGTGAGGTTTACGAAAGGGCGAGTTTCGATTTTATGGTGCGATCGCACGACTTTGTCAGGGGAAATAGGGGTACGAGTATCTTGGTCAGGCAGGTTGATCCAGCAAGAAGTGAAAGATAAGGGTTCTCACACGACATGACTTTTTCTAGAGTCCCCAAGACTGACAGGTTTAAAAACTCGGGTTTCGCTGACTCTTGAGGGGTCGTGTGTCCTTTCATCTTCTTGCGCATGCTCATAAATTCTAAAGTGTTGTGATATCGGATTGTGACCCAGATAGGTCCAACTTCGTGTCGCCATTCGGATCTTGCAGTAAGTATCAACGGCAAATATTGTCTAAGTACCAACTATCCAAGTTCTGTACTCCCATAATTGTTACTGCACGGGCTTTCTTCGCATCACTCGCAGGTGCGACCCCTTTTGCCCCACCACCACCATCAGGCCCGTTCTTATCGAGTACGCTGCAATCGTACGCAGCGCATCCACGCAGCGTACCATTTTTGCGCGCCCAATAGGGTCGTTCTTATCGACCGACGGTTTGGCGCGCTGGGCGTCCATTTCATCCCGAAAACGTTCTCACACAATAAAATCTAAAATATAGCATTCCTACATCATTTTTTACTCCCACCGATTCTAGTTTAGTTGTTGAAGAAATTGAGTAAAGGTTTCGTAGGACATTCGGATATGGCGACGAAATAGGAATGTGTCTTTGTGGTTTCGTACGAATTTGTCCCAATGCAAACGTTGCTGAAACTTTGACGTTTGCCTCCTTTCTACAAGTTCATCCTCTATTAATGGAAATTGGGAAGCTAACAATGTTATGTGAGCTACAAGGGTTGCAACCCTGGACTGTTGCAGCTCCAAAAGTTCGGCATCCATTGCGGTCGTTTGTTGTGAATTGTGAAACGGTCGGTCGAAAATGTGATGGGGTCGTCGGCAAACTTGCGATCTAAGTTGTCGAATGTGGATTCCAATGTGTCGAATATGATGGTACGGTGGCACTGCGCCCACGATTTGGGCGCAGTGGCTGGGTCCCAAAAGTGCGCCCAGTGCGCTCAGCGTACTCGATAAGAACGGGCCTCAAACCATCAAGCATCAGGCTTGGGTATGATGAAAACTACAACCACCGTAGTCGACAATGAAACAGAACTACCCATATAATATCATCAGAGAAAGCGCAGTTAGTACCAGGAGCTCTAGAATTGGGCTGAGAATTCCGACTTAGATTTGTCCTGGCACTTTCTTCTGCCTGTATCCTCTATCAGAAAGTGTTATCATTTCCATCACCGAGAACTTTACCGTTCACCATTGGGTAGGTACCCATTGAAACAATGGAACGACAAAATCATTTTTCCCAACTCAATGTCAGCGACGATAAATAGAATGAAGGCTTTAGGATGACAGTACAACATACATGTGACGACACAAAGAGGAGCTCCTCGCTTGATGAAAATCTCATCACTATCCATTTCACTTGCTGATTTTGTAGTGTTGTAATGTCTGCTTTGTACTGCTTGTACGATATCTCATGATTATGTTACAATTCAAAGTTTGAAGTGCTTTTCTGCATGATGATGATGCTTGGCCATGTTTCTCTCCTAACCGCTTCGGGTCAAATGAGTGTACTGATTATGTTAGTACGTTAGTACGTTAGTACGAACGTATTAACATTAGTACAAATAATATCTGGACAGTAGCCGGCGACGACACTATCCAAAATCAACAAGGGACGACATCGGTGTGACACTCACAGCAGACAAACTCGGCGACAAGCCTGCATACTGCTGCATAATAAGCTGGCATGCTTCACAAAACTCAACTTCTTTTAGATCATCCTTTCGGCGAGAATTGAGAACTCAGTATCCTGATGAGTGCAAGCTGGAGTAAAGTGCTTGTCGTTGTCATCAACTGTCGTCTACATCGCTAGTTTGCAACAATCATTCTCTCTGACTATCGCAAGTCCAATTGTATTTTGTCATGACTTCGCAACGCAACAACGACACGCAAGGAGTACAGGTGTCAACTGTTCCAGAAAAGACACCATCCAAGAAACTGACATTGGTGCAAACCTTGATTGGTGAATGCCTGTGTGCCCCTTTGTCGACGGGAGATTCCAAAACAACTGCTCCAACTACTCAATTCTTGGAGCTTAATGGCATTCAATACATCAGTTTGGGGGCTGTCACTGACGAACTTTCCCCCAAGGAACGGGTGCACTTTACATTGGAGCAAATCTCCACAAAGGCAGAACTCTTGGTATCTATAGGGTACTTGATGGATGGTAGCAGTGACCCAGCAAGCAAATTGATTGAAAGTATTCCATTGGATATTTGGGAACAAAATTATCCTTCGGACCGAAATATGACCCGAGCTTTGAAACGATCCATTACCACGATCAAGGTGCGACAAATGATAGTGTACAGGCTGTTGCAATGTCATGTTTGCTTTGTCTGACTTTAAGAATTGTACACAGGAAGGAAACTTCGTGGCTGCTTTCAAGGCTTTTGAGAAAGACTACGAGACTCAGAATCGCAATATTCAGAAATCGGTCAACAAGTTTGTGATCGGAATCACAACTCATAACATGGGAGTAGCTTCAATACTCACTGGCGGCAAGTACACCTTGTCGCTTTTTGAAGATGCAGTCCAACTAAAGAAAGAATCGTTTGGTCCAGAAAGCCCAGAAGTTGTCAAGTCACTAAACGAGTTGGGAATTCAACTGTTTGCAGCGGGAAAATTCCAGGACGCATTGTCAGTCTTCAACGAATGTAAAAAGATCCTTACAAGCAGTTTTGGACATACTGATCCAAGGCTCAGCATGATCATGAACAACATTGCATGCTGTAATTCTCAGATGGGGAACACTATTGCAGCGTCGCTCATCATACATGAGGCTCGGGAGTTGATTCGAGAGAATAAGGGTGCCAATACTGCCGCTCGTGATGATCTGGATCTCGTTCATTTGGGTATTTTGTTGAATAATTGTGGATATTTGAAGGCACAGGTGAAACAGTATGAAGAAGCAACTTCTTTCTTCGAAGAGGCGTTATTGGTACGTAGCTAATCGAAGGATCAACATGAAATTTGTCTCATGCAGTTGGCGGTGGTGCTCACATTCGCCCTTTTATCCCTTGTAATAGATCCAACAATCAGTGCTGGGTGATGCCTACAGTCATCGTGCAATCCAAGACAGTCGAAACAACCTTGATTTTGTGAATGCTTTTCACTCGTGAACCCACGAGATGATCATCGTGGTGCTAGAAAGTAAGTTGATCTTTTCGAGCAACCGTCAAGAGCCGAATAATCCTATTTGACTAGCTTTTCTAGACAACCGATGGTTTAAAGGCTTAGCTTGTAGGTTAGTAATTGTAGTTCGAAACATGAGGACTACTTTTGTAAATAGTATGTTGGCTTTTGAGAGTCGTTCATTTTCGTCTTGCTAGCATGCACCGTTGCAGTCGAGAGAGTCAAGTTCTGAGTCTCGGAATTTGTGTCCGAATTTTTTCGAACCAGCGACGTTTTTGGCCGTCAATGACCCCAGACAACCTTGGTGGCAAAGACAACAGGAAGAGGGACTGAAGGTTGCAAAGAAAAGAGTGACACCTTTGTCCTTCCTACAACACTCCGACGCGCGACGAGCATTCACAGGTCAGTGTGAGTATCTTGAAGGGTACTCGTACTTACTCGTTCTTTGGTGGGATAGATTGATTGTTGTAGATCGTTGTGCGAATCGAAGAATGACACCAACCTTCATCAGAGGTTGTGGCTTGTCACATTGATAAGTCAGACCTGCATCTGGGAGTTACTGAAAGTAGAGACCAGAAACTCAGGAACAACGATGTCGGAAGATTGTCAGATGTGTTGACCATCTTGAATACATTCAAAGGCGTATGCTCTCCCTCCAAACTTGGTGCACATGGTGGTGTCATTGGTCCTACGTCGAAAGCGCAAAGTTTTGACGAACCGGGATCAGTCGCAACCACGACGTTTTGAATCTCGTTTCACGTGTTTGCTCTGCTTCAAACTAGCAACCTCACGACGCTAATCACTTTCTTCTTTTCACTATACAGACAATGACGGACCCACTCTCGACATCGGACACCGAGTCTCTGAACCATGAAGAGGACCGAGTGGATGACGAAATCTCGGAAGATGGCGAGACTTTAGATTCTCCCAGGCGGCACAGAGGCAGAAAACGTGAGAATCCTAACTTTCGCAAGTCACCCCAAGCTCCCAAGCGCTTCAAAAGCAGCTATATCTGCTTCTTCATGGCAAAACAAAACGAAATAAAGGAAGAACTAGGTGACAAAGCGACCGTCACTGATGTATCCAAACGCTCCGCACAATTATGGTAAGGCGCCTCTAGATTATGCCAGCTCATGTGACACATTCATTGCTCATTTGTTGTGTGCTTGTTGAACGCCACAGGAAGCTTCTTTCAGCCGAAGAACGTGAACACTGGGATGATGTGGCCGAACAGGACAAGCAGCGCTACATTTCTGAGAAGGCATCATATACTGGGCCTTGGCAAGTTCCCTGGAAGAGAGCCAAGAAAGATCCAAGTGCCCCCAAACGACCCATGTCTGCTTTTTTGTACTTCTCACAAGGTAGAAGACAGGAAATCAAGGACCAGAATCCAACTATGAAGAATACTGAAGTATCGCGCTTGCTCGGTGAATTGTGGAGGAATGCAAGTGAGGAGGAACGACAACCGCATATTGACAGGGAAAAGGAAGAGCGCGAGAAGTACAAGGTTGCAATAGCGCAATGGCGTAAAGAGTGTGACGAGAAAAAGGAAGAGCAGCGAAAACAGGCGGCCTTGCACGCTGATCAACATACACAGTGGGCAATGCCACCAAATGCGCATCCATATCCAATGCATGAACATCCAGACCAGACACAAGGATACCCACAAGCATCATATAGTCCTGCACCATATGCTATGCCGCCAGCTGTACCACCATACGGCAGCTATCCCCCACCTCCTCCGGGCTACTATGGAACTCGTAAGTACACGATACTTTCGCCTTGCCTGGTAATTCTCTGCTCACCAAAGATACAGCGCACTCCCAGTCAATACCGCCACCTCCATACCAGTACCCCATCAATGGAAAGCAACCCATAATTCTTGGTCCCAATGGAATGCCACACTATCCTCCGGTCGCACCTCCTCCTCCACCTCCACCACCAAACTATGACCCAAGAACTCCCTCTCATTCGGGTATGCCTGTCTACAACTATTCGCCGGAGCAAGGTACTGAGCCACAAACTGCCGAGTGAAGTACTCCTGCAATGGCCGCCAGTCTTGCTGGCACTTCTCAAACTCCTCCTCGCCGTGGTGTGGGGTTTCAAGCTCGATCTCGTTACTTGCTGTACAATAAACTCCGACCTACCGAATCCAATATGCATATCAATAACTCTTCCATGTGGCATCAAGTAGCTGTCCTCAAGTTTAACACTGTAATGTAGTATGTTGTCACTTCGTTGGGTTCAGTTTTTCAGGTGTCGGTGATAGTGCGTCCCGTTGAGCACAAAAATTTTCATGTTGCCTTCTGGCGCGGTTTTCCCTGAATGCCTTCTCACAGAATTGGCACTGAAAATTGGACCCACTGTTTGTCGGTGGCATGAATAGGTCGAGGTGGTTACTGGAATCCTCTTCATTGAGGAAAGGAACCTCGCAAATCTTGCAACAGCCCCACTCAGTTCCAGCAACACCAATGATTTCAGCACTCTCCGGTTGAACCCAGTCTGGTGAGATGGATTGATGTAAGGCCATATGCTTTGCCTTCTGGTGATCTAACAGAGCTTGTTCAGTGGAAAACATTCTTGGCTCTCCCTCGTCAGTTGTACACAGTGCGCAAAGAAACATTGTCTTCTCCATTCCGTCACTGCTAGTTTTTGCACGTTTATCGGAGTCCTTTGGGTGCCGATCTCTGAGATGGCAGACTAGTGACCTTCTCTCGCGGAACGTTTTATCACAATGAGGACAAGAGAAATCATTTCCTTGGATCCCATTGTCTACTGTTCCGTTTGTGGCTCGAATATCCTCTGATGGTGCTTGGGGAAACGCCAGAATATTTCGCTCCGCCCGTACCTCTGTCATATCGTCTTTCCGTCGAAAGAAGAAGATTTCACTACCTTTGGGACGTCGAGAAGCAAACGATTTCCCTGTCTGGTGCCGACGAAGGCTGTACGTTGCGGGTTTGATGGGGGGTGGAACAAAGGGTTGTCGTTTGATCAAGATCAGTCCCTGTCGTAGGGCCGCATCTTCTGTCCTCCACCGTTCGTATTGGCCTTCAACCAGCGTCAGCTGGAGCAAGCCATTTTTTCCCATCCAGAAATTGACACATGAGTGGAAGAAATGATGTAGGAATTGGGCATGAAGAACTGCATCTTCTGTCCCCAAGTGTGGATGGTTGAAAACAACGTACTCAACTCCACGAGGCAAGTCTTGATTCACTTTGGTGGAATTACCCACGATCGCATTGATTTCATGAAGTATGGTCACTCGAAGGGAGGGCGCTTGGGCAGCGCTGATTTGCTCCAAGATATATGGCGAGTCTTTGTACTTCGACAACAATTCCTGTCTTGAATCAATCCCTGTAACAATCAAGTGAATTTTCCTTTCGTTGTGTTTTGAGCCCAGGTACCTAGCCAAATCTAGTGAATAGGTGAAGTCGCCGTCACCCAACATGAGCACCGAAACTTCATCTGCTTCTCTTGTCCCTATCTCACTAGAAGACATCTCTTTGATTGAGCATTTCTGCTGGTGTTTGGTCAGGTTTGTATGGTGGTGGTAGCAATTTTGTGGACAGGCAGAGCCTTTGACGTATGTCAGAAGCTTGTCGCAAACGACATCATTGAGAGAGGACTCGTCGGATTGAATTTTGCTTGCTAAAAATAGAGTTACGGTAGTTAGGAAACATGTTGTAGTAACTAGGGAGTGATGTTTGAGGATAGGTTTGTGGTTGCAACAAAGGACGTGGGCATCGGAACCCCCTTCGCCACGTTGCTGAGACGTCCAACATTTCATGAGCCGCGTGCCTCTGGGGCAGGTGCGTGCCGAATATGGAGCGGACATCACCACTGAATAAAAAGGTTTTTTCGATTGCAGAGGTCAGTGCGCCCTCTCCTCAGGCCGGTTTTCCACTTTGAACCCACTCCTTCAGGAAGGCGAAACGAGCTCTCAGCTTCAATAGTACTTCATCTGTTGTCTTTATCAATGAGGCGTTTAGCATGTCCTGTTCCTCAAATGGGTCCTTGATACGGTGGAAAACTTGTTCAAAGCCATGCTCTGGCCAATGAATATACTTCCATTCTTTGGTTACCAATGCAAACGAAGCGTCGATCCAAAAAGCCCCATTGTGGCCCTTTGCTGTAATGGGATGCCCGCGGTTGTATTCATAAAACCAATCCTGTCGCCAGCGAGGTCGGATCCTTCGGTAGAGATAAAGTTTTGAAATATCTCTGCCTTGCATGAAGGAGCTAGGGATAATTTTGGCAGCACGCAACATGGTGGGAGCTAAATCAATGTTGAGAGTCCAATCATCGTTCCGTTGCCCCTGTCGTGAGCGTGGCATGCGAGGGTCCACAATCACCAAAGGAACTCGGATAGATTCTTCATATGGAAACCACTTCTCTGCTAAACCATGCTCTCCGTGCATATTGCCATTGTCTGTCGTGAAAACAAGAAGTGTGTTATTGTAGACGCCTTGACTTTTAAGTTCTTGGATGATACGACCGACTGCGATGTCCACCTCCGTTGCCATCCGGTACAAGTCTTTGATGTTCTGTTGATAGTTGTCTCCATCAAATCGACCACGCCACCGCCTTCTTCCTTCATTGGACTCAGTGAAAAAATATGGCATTCGAGCCCAATGAGATGGCGTGCTAGTGTATGGGACGGGGATTTCTCTGTCGTTGTAAAACATACTCTTTGATTCGTTCTTCGGCTCATAGCTCGGGACGTGGTCATCCCATGCATGTGTTGCAAAGAAAGACACCATCAGAGCAAATTTCTTGTCTTTGGGTCGTACCTTCAAGAATTCCAGAGAGTCCTCTAGGTTCAGGTCCGTGACATGACGCATCTCACCTCTGCGACTTTCCCAATGATACCCAAAATAAAGTCTTTTCCAATCAAACGCTTGAGACATGAACGGTTCGGGCTGCGGTGCATGCCATTTCCCAACAATTCCCGTGTAGTAGTCATGGCTCCGAAGCAGCGGAAAGAGGGTCTCATTCCAGGGATGCGAATGAAACAGAGTGTCCTGGCCAGGGTGAACGAAATTGTGGCGACTCGCATAGGTACCTGTGACGAGAGAACCTCTGGAAATCCAACACATACTGGTTGTAACACAATTGTTGGTAAACAGAATTCCTTCGTCAGCCAATTTGTCAATATTGGGCGTGATAACATCTTTGTTGAGTTTTCCCATCACTTTCATGGTCCAATCATCCGCGTAGAACAGAACAATATTCAGGGGCTCTTCAATCACTGGAAAGACCTCTGTGTCTCGCCTATGCCTAGTTCCGGAAGCTTCTTCCATTGCATTGACCCTCTGAAGTGCTTGTTCAAAGTCAGACGCATCCAGAGTGGAGGTAAGAGGCACAATGTCCGTGTACAACAAATTCAGTCCAACCAACATTGTCATGGCCAAAAACACAAACATTCCCATGGTCGCGTAGTGCCTCTTTTGTACTTGGCTGACCACATTGATCTGGACAGTCATTCTGTTGAATATTCTTGTTGTATGTTGAAACCCACTGATTGTGGGCTGCCGTTGATGGACAACAAGAGCTTTGTGATGATATGACAACAACAACAACAACAACAACAAACAACTGACAGTGAGATCAAGATGTTGTTTTTATGGCGACTCCTCCTCCTCGTCGTCTCGTTCCAGTTACCTTCTTCTTTGTGATGAACAATAACACGAAATTTCTTATATATTGTATGACAGACATATCTGCGACATACATATATAACATCGGTGTGCTTTACTACGGAATCTTTGCACGTGCAACTGAGATCCCATTGGTGGACGTGACTGAAAATCCCATCCGGGGACAGTCTATTTGTTTCTGGTAGATGTGCTTTTCCTGTGCATCGACCACCGCAAGATCCCTTGATCGGCCGATCCAACATCACAGCAACAACGCAGTCCGAGAGCACCATTGTTTTCGGCCTGCATACTGGGATTGCTGAATCCATCTTTCCGAACTCAACAGACTTCTTTGTCATCTACTCCGCGACACGACAACTTATTTCCAGTCAGCGTCAGTATGAAGTTCCTGCTCGCTTCTCAGAGACCAATCCAACGTCATCTTGGCCAGAGATTCCTTCGCCCTTCGTCAGGCCAATGTCTTGAAGTGGTTAGTCAACGTCAGCAGCAGCACAACTCAGCACTTCCAAGGTCATTCTCTTCCTGGTGGAATCCTTTCAGTCGGGGCGATTCCGCCAGAGACACAGGCGCTCAATTGGGGTCATCTAGGTCCATGACGGCTGAAGATTCCGAAAGCCCAAGGAGAACACAAGAGCGAAAGGATACAATCCTGGCATTGCTAGCTTTGGAATTCAGACGATTGAGTATGGAACGCGGTTCAGAACCTCGGGAACGCCTGATAGACGAGGCTTTTGATAACCTGGAAAAGAAAGAATTGGATGGTATGACCACTATGCAATTACGTCATGAGCTCCAAGCTTCCATGGAAGGGCAGGTTGCATCGCTCTTTCGGGCTTTTGGTCGAGTCGACCAAGAGAAACTCCCCTTCGATTTGGACGAACCTGATGAGTCCGCTGATGCTCTTATTAATCAAATTCTGAAGGATGAGCTGGAAAAGGTGGTAGCAGCTCTGGGAAACCCCAATTCCGAAAAAGCACCAAAGGGTGCATCCCCTGAAACATTTTTGGAAATCAAACAAGGTGCATTGAAATTGCTACTAGATCGACGAGGGGCAAGTAGTGACGGTTCTGGTGATGCTACCGTCGCCGATTCTGAGACACATGATACTGCTGAAAAGGAAGAGACTTCCAGCACTTGGTTGGAATCAGATTTCTTTGGATACCACGAAACTATTGACAAGAGACGGAATGAGTTGATCCGTCAATATCAATCAGTCAATATGTGCCGCGCTGCGAAGCTTCGTGACGATTGGGGTTATTCTGTGGTTGCTTTGAAATCGTCCATTCCTGGAGCAGGACGTGGAGTGTTTGTGGACGGCTACGCCAAGGCCGGTTCAATTCTTGCCTTCCAACCTGGTCAGGTTTGGAGCAAGGAGAGTCTTCTCAACTTGCCTGTGGATGTCGAGCGACAGCTGGAGAAGAATGATCACTTCCAAATGTCTCTTCGGTCCGACGATTTTATGATCGATTCTAGAAAGTCACCATACACAGTTTTGACTGGCAGCAACAGCAATTCCATGGCATTAGGACACATTGTCAATCATCCCACACCATCCAACCCTTCCAACTGCCGAACTGTTATGGTGAACTTCACTGGAGGCATGGAGCTCGATGAAACGCTACAAAAGTATATCCCCAATGTCTACAAGCAGCCCCGAACACTCATGGGTACTTTGTTTGATCGGGAGACAACCATTATGCATGGAATGGCCTTGATTGCAACTCGAGATATCTGTAATGAGGAACTCTTCTATGACTACAGATTGATGACGAGCAAGTTGCCATCGTGGTATCACAAAGAGGAAGATAAGACATATGATGATGAGGATGAGACCGAAGATACAGATTAGGTTTGCGTTAAAATACAATGGAAGAAAAATGTTCTGTCTATAGACCCACATTATTACCTGTCAATCGCGTGCGAGTCACGAGTAGCCGTCGACTGACACCAAAAAATCTTGTTGCAACACAACCGAATCGGCTGGTACGAGAACAATACGGTGCCATTGCAGGACAATGATATCAGCATCCGACTATGCTCATTGTCTTCTTGGTGGATGTGATCATCGCCAAAACATAGGGAAAACCAATGCTGTTTTATATTGCTTAGCTCTCGCTACTGCCTTTGTTGGATGTCTCTACTTGTTGGTTCCCTCGGCGACTCGGCGTCTTGATCGCAATCACCCACGTCAGATCCAATGGAGAACGTTTGCTACTGTGACTGTTACGCTCTGTGCTATTGGTTCCTATCCTTTTCTGTTTTGCGCCTCTTCAGATCTTTCGGGGGGTTTCACCGTGGTGGGCACCTTGACGCAGTTGCGGGGTGTTGTCGGAGTGTTGACACACACGATAATCCTATACCTGGGACCAAACGTTTCTGCCTTACTGGACATCTACCAAGAAAGACAGTACTTCTATAGAACGGGAAATAAGGCGGCACTATCCTATCCTACGGCAGTCTTCAAACAACTTATCCTTCCTACATTTCAATGCCTTTTTCAACCCAGATCTTCAGATGAGTTTTGGAAAAGCGCGCGGAATTATATTGTGGCCCCATGGACAGAAGAAGTTGTTTTTCGAGGTTGCATGGTTCCTGTGTTGTTGGCTTCTCCAATGTCCCCAACCCAAGTGGTGTTTGTTGCACCTCTCTTCTTTGGCGTGGCGCACGTGCACCATGCTGTCACGCAACTTTCCAAGGGGGAACGACCCAAGACTGTTCTCATTATGACAGCGTTTCAATTTGTGTACACTTCACTCTTTGGATCCTATGCAGCTCATGCATTCCTCAGGACAGGATCAATAGCGGCGGTGTTTGTGAGTCATTGCTATTGCAATGTGATGGGGCTACCAAGCCTTGGATTTCTCAAGCAGCGTCACCGGTTGTACCGCTTTCGGATTCCGATAGTGGTAGCCTTCCTCATTGGAATTGCTGGGTTTCAACAGTGTTTTTCGCGTAGTTGGCTTTTGCCTCTGCCAGCAGTACTACCTGGACTGGTTGTGGACTCTGGCACAATGCCGTAATATCATGCTAGCTAGGTATAATGAGAATAACTAGTCGATCAAATACGTTATATCTTGCGATATTATAGCAATGATTGTTGAAGAAAATGCTGATCACTTCTGCAGTCTTTCGGAAAATGGGGCATTTCCTGGAGAGTTGGCATTACTGTTAGCCGGGTGCTGACGGAGACTTTTGGTCCGGCCTTTCTTGTTGAGACTTTTTGCAAATCACTGATGTGCGTTGGGGGTGAGGTGATCTTCCGACGCTCGAGGTGTCAGCAATCATATGCAAGGATTAAATCTGGGTGGCTAATAATAACCAGCTCCTACTTGCTAGGTAGCATGCAGAATAAGAATAGTTTGCATGGACATTTAATTTGACAAAAATATTATTTGACTACATCGATTGACCTTCGACTGCCAGACGTCTCGCACACTTTTTGTGGTGCAGAGTGGCCCAGGCCATGATGTTGCCATTCAGGCGACAAAAGTGACAGGATTTGCATCTTCCAATCATTCTTGGATCTGAGAATCTTGCGACACCTACAACCTGGATTCAAACAAGACCTGTCTTGCTTCCTCATTCTGAACAATATGCAACAAGCAACATCGCCCACTCGTATGGGTGCCCTTTTCCTTATTCTTGCTATGATCTCGATGCAAGGAATTCAAGGTTTCCTCATGGCTCCCCCTGTCGGAATTGGGATGGCTTCCAAGTTCGCTGGAGCTGGCAGAGACAACGCTGCAAGTGTAGAAACAATCACAGTGCCATCATCTCACTCAAGCACGGCACTTTCGATGAGTTCAGCAATTTCGTCTAGCTTCCGTCCAAAGAAGAAGAATCTCAAATCTTTCCAGAGGTACTTGGAGATCGAATGTTGGAAGCGTGCCGATTTGAGAGATTTGGAGAAGGTTCTTCAAGCTGTTGCAGAGTCTTGCAAGCAAATTAACCGCATTGTTCAACGGGCCCAAACTGATGATTTGTATGGCGCTGCTGTCGGAAAGGATGGAAACCAATTGGAGGAAAATGTTCAAGGAGAAGTTCAACAACAACTGGATGTTTTGTGTAACACAATTATGCTTCGTGCTTTCTGTGGAAGTAGTTCTTCCATCCATTCCGTGGCTTCTGAAGAGGAGGATAAGCCTAGGTGCTGCTCCGATGTTATGGTACGTTACTTTCCGCAAAGGGTAGGTTGCCCTTGAAAAACTGCTTCTTATCATTCATGCTCCAATTTTAGGCTGATTCGGCTTTTGCTATCGGAGATTATATTGCCGTGTTTGACCCACTTGATGGATCCAAAAACATTGATTCCTCGTTGCCTGTAGGAAGTATTTTCGGGATTTACAGGAAGCAGCCTGGATCGAATGTGAATGACGGCACTTTCCTGCAAGATGGAGAGAACCTGGTTGCATCTGGATACTGTTTGTTCTCGTAAGTCTATTGGTTTGGATGATTCTTCTCTAAGCTCCATTTCTCACAACATTTTGATTTCAGTGCAACCACTGTCTTGGTATTAACAATGGGATCTGGTGTCGATGGTTTCACTCTGGACCCAGATAGTGGACGTTTCCTCCATACCCACAAAGATATTCGAATTCCCAACAAGGGAAGCATCTTCAGTTTCAATGAAGCGAACTACCGTGATTTCCCTGAGCCTGTTCAGGAGTACTTGAATGTCGTAAAAGCAGGTGGAAGCAAGGCTGGACTCAAGTACGTACTGAGTTGATGGGATTCAGTACTGCCTATTTGTATCTCATTTCATTTGTTGCATTTTTTGCAGGGCCCGTGCTCGTTACGTTGGATCTTTCGTTGGAGATGTACACAACATTCTCATTAATGGAGGTGTCTACGGGTATCCTTCCACGGAACAGAACCCCAAGGGAAAGCTACGACTATTGTATGAATGTGCTCCAATTGCCATGATTGTAGAGCAAGCTGGAGGAGCGGCATCCACGGGGTCTGGCCGCGTCCTCGATGTTCAACCTACAGAGATCCATGAGCGAACTCCTATCTACGTGGGTAGTGAAGAGAACGTCTACGAAATTGATCAATTCTTTCAGAAGTGTAAGTGAAATTGTGGTTTCCATCTAGCGAACTGTCCCGGGCTCACAATATGTTGTTTCTTCTGACAATGCCAACAGACGCAGCCAAAAGCAAATCTGACACAACTAAGGAATAAATTTTAACACTAACATGCAGCAGACATGACTTGCCCTTCTACTGGATCCGTTCTGGAAAATCTGGACTATCAAAAACAAATTACAATTACCAATTACATTGTACAAGAACGCTAGGAAGTTATCCTGTTCGTGCAGGAAGTACTCTTCGCAATACCCAGCAAAATGTAGGCTCCTGTAGAGGGTCATCGAACATGGAAATTTCGTTCCACAGGGTATGCATTGCCGAAAGCAAGTCCGGGTCGTGGTGGTGCAGCTGACCTCGCGTAAAAGGGTAGAACTTGTTGCAGTGAGGCACGTCACGACAACCCCTCCCAACAGCAGCCTCCTGCCAATTTGGATTCACCATTCGAAGTTTCGGTGTGGGAGCAGATAGAAGACTTCGATGCTTTGCTAAGAGAGAGGTCCACAGGGCAGGTTTGGATTGATCACTTTCCCCCGTGACGTAGGGCTCACTCTGGATTCCATATTTCGCCAAGACTCGGCCCATCGAAATGGGTTCCAGAAGTGGAGGGGAACAAGCTTCCAAGGAAGAATTATCAGCAGTATCTAGGTCACAGTATCCACAACTCCAGTAGGTGACAGACAATTCCGCAAAAAACTCCTTGACGTCAAGTAGTGCATATGCCATGTCACTATCTTCCTCCTTTCCAGCCCAATCTCGACGCAGCGTTCGATCGTATTTACCGGACCTGAGTGCTTCTCGGTACAACCGTTCCACTTGAGGAGAGTCCAGTCCCAAACATGTTTGATGGATCAGGTGGCAAAACTCGTGCAAGATGAGGCCACATCCATTCCAGTGCAAGCGCATACGCTCGTAATCAGAGGAACTGTAAATTTCAATCCCATGAGCCTTTTCCGGTCTATCTCGAGCACATTCTACCAACCAACCTTCGTGGTGATGCGCTGTTGAGTGTCTCAAAACATGTGGATCATCTCTGGGACCGTAGGAGTAGGAACGATTGATCCATATTTGGGTACGTTTGATGAGGGCATGAACCGACCAAGGCAATAATTGCAGAACCTGCGTAAGATCGGCCTGGATGCTGCGCAATATCATAGGATATTGAGAGAGTACGTCGGGTGCACAATAGACTGTGTTCCCAGTAGATATTTGAATCGGAATGTATACCAGCGTTGTGTTGTCGATGTATTCGTAAAGCAAGTTCGAAAAGCTACTCTGACGACTCGTTATGGACAGTTGTTCTGGGCTCGATACGTCTCGGGTTGGCTCGGGGCGCCTCTCCGTGGGATACCACAACTGATCAACATCCTCTTTTGAACTGTTGGATAGATTCAAAAGAGGTAGGTTCATCTTTCCATCCACTGCATTCGAAGGGTAATCAAGTTGAAAGTGTTTCATGGCCGTACCCTACTCCTTGTCTAAAGTGTATTGATGGTATTATAGTTCAGAAACTTGATCGGAAGATGATTCCGAACTTCCGTCGTCGCACCTCCTGCCGTCTGCTTCCAAGAAGGGGATATTATGTTGTTAAGATCGCGAAGGCGATGCTGCTGGTCTTCAACCACCGCTATACAAGCGCCGCAAAGTGGGCAATTCCGAATTTGTGTCAAGCGGTGACATCTTTCCACTTTGCTGTCTGCACATTTTTGTTGGCTGCAGGCTATTTCTGCGAGTTTGCAATGCGTGCAACTGCACGTCGCAGTGACATTGGGACATATCCCGCCAAAATCCGATCCCCTCGACTCATACTTTCACAGCCACTCAATTTCGACCACAACCCATCGAATACAAAATTCTGTGTTATTACCACTGCGAAGAAAACAATTCAGATCATGGCCAAGAAAAAGCAAAAAAAGTCCAAAGGAAACGCCAACAGCGCTGTTTCTGAATTATCTTCCGGGGGTATCATGATTGATCCTTCTCGAATTCGATTCCAGCATGCTCGCATTCGGCCTTTTTTCAGTGGTTGTGGTCGAAGCGTGGAAGGAACCTTGGAGGAGATCCGACAGGGGAAAATTCAACCCAAGGATTTGCCCCCTATTCAAGTTTTGGTAGGTCCTACAGACCCAGATACTGGACTTATTTGGTACTTCTCCCTTAACAATCGACGTCTCTGGGTCCTCAAGCGATGCCGGGAGGAAGGATTGCTCGGACCTGAAAACTTGATTTTTGTCCGAGTACGGCAACCAAAGAGTGAACAAGAACGAGAACGCTACTCTGTAACAAATTGTGCATTGGAAGCAAAGATAATGGTTGAAAAATCACCCAAAGAAGGTCCTACCAAGATTGAACCTGAGAAGGACGAAGCACAGGAGATTGACACCAATGACCAGACTGTTGCTACCGTTGCTTTCGCTGCACCACAAGATATTTGTTCTCTTCCCGAGATGGAAAATAAAGAAAGTGACGACGATTCAGACAGCTCGGATGATGATGTGAGTCCTGGGGTTTTCAATCGCTTCAGTGCGCTCAGTTTTTGAAATGATGTTCGGTGATATGCTTCCAACAGCAGGCACATCGAAGAGATATCAGGGTTTGCAAACGCTTCAATGTGACAGTCTTTTGATGGGCTACGATTTGTGATCCGGTTAATCAGCGATACATCTCAAACAACTTGGATGATGATGAGAGACTGGAACTTTTTGATTGGAAGGCTATACGAATTTATGATCTCGATATTCAACAATGCAATAATGCATCTCGTCTACTTGTGGGTCGAGTGGCGTTGTGTTGCAACTGGCAGACCTTGATGAAATCTACCCTGATGTCGGATAGTCCCATCAGGATTTGCTTCCGTTCCAGTGCCATGTTGGATACCAAACTCCCAGTCGCCATTGTACCAAGCGCCATCCAGATTCCACTCCATCTTGCCTCGGCCATGCATCAAATCATTCTTCCACTGCCCTTCATACTGGTCGCCGTTCTTAAACGTGTACAAACCAAAACCATTTCGCTTGTTGTTTTCTAGCAAGCCCTCATAGTGGGAACCGTCGGCAAAAATTAAGTGCCCTTCTCTCATTTTACCTAGGTGGTACCTTCCTTTGAAGGACCGACCATCGTGATACGTCATGATGGCTCCTTTTCCTTCTTTGATTCCGTCAATAAAGGGCCCTTCGTAGATGTCTCCTTGTGGGTTTGTCAATGTGCCATGTCCATGGTACTTGCCCATTTCCCAATCACCTACATATTCCGTAGCTTGTTTGTGATATTTCATTGTTCCAAAACCATCTGGGAGATGAGTTTTGCGGTCTATGGATCCAGAGTAAAGTCCTCGTTGATTCCAGGCATCTCGAAGTTGCCTGTTTTCAACCTCAATGGTTTGGGTGAGGGTGTTGAACGGAGATGATGGATGATGGCTAATGTCACTGTCAGAATGCCCATCGATGCTTCCATCTCGGGGAAATCCTCGAACTGCAGGATGAAAAGTAGGCTTGATATTTGGGACCAGGCGGGCCGGAGATTCTACTCGTTTCGGGGGTTCCAAACCTGGAGCATCGACATTCCTGGAGGTATCAAGATTGCAACGGCCTTGCGAAGGAGTAGCAGAGGAAGGGGGGTCCAGAGAAGACTTCAAAGATTTAGTGGCAGATGTGGTAGCTGTGCACTCAACAGACTCGGTTGTGGAAAACTCCTGACCATCAGCGTCCTCAGATACAGAGTCTAATTTGGTCGGGGACGATGGTGGAGGAGGGCTCAGTCGGACTTTCAGTCGCTTCAATGTCTTTTGTTTGCGAATATCCACATCATTCAAGATTGTACTTGCTGCCGATCGTTCACATTCAGGTGTAATATCGGGGACAGAGAGACTGGAAAAGCGTCGTGCAAGGAGTTCAGGCCTGCCAGACTCTACGTGGACACTGGAAGGCGGATCTGTCACTGGATCACTGGGAGGAACATCAGTCTTGCAGGTACTAGTACTACTAGTAGCTTGTTCCACCGACGAGACAGAAGTTGACTCTTCACAAACGGACTTTGGGGAGACTGGAAGATGAGGAGATGCAAAATCTGGTGAATCATTCTGGTGATGTTTCCAGGACTGCAATTGTTCTTGTTGTAAAGCTAGTATCAAGGCTTGGGCTTTGGCGAGTTCCATCTTCAAACGCTCGTTTTCCGCTCGAAGATTACAGCAAAAAGTAGTATCAACCATACTTTTTGATAGAATTGGAAACTATTACAGATGGTCTACAGAAGGTTTATGTTTTAGTAACCCAGCGTTCGAGCAATGGAATGTTTGAGAAAGTGTCAGCTTCCGTGCTTGGAAACTCCGAATGACGATCGATGATCGATCCAAGACTGGATCATAAAGTTTCTAGTCGAGCTAGTCTGCGATATACACTTTCCAACAGCATCACTTCGCCGAGTTTGTCTTGTAGAGAATTAGCCGGTCACAACTTCAGGGCCATCTCGGAAAATTCTCAATCGTCGGAGTCCTCCAGGCATTGGATGGTTGACAGTGACGTGAACTCGGTACAAGAAAACTCCAAGTTTCTGGGGTGTCGTGTTCATTTTGATGACAGCTATGGGGACGAGACGAAAGACGCTGATGTTTCCTTGTTTCCTTGTTGCAGTTGCTAGTATTGTCTTTCTTGGAAACAGTGTCAACGCCCAATATGACCCTTGTGTTGGGGTTGTGACAAACCCGGTTGTCCGCAAAGGAAAGAGATTCTTCGATTCAATTACGGGAGAGTACTTCCCAATCAAAGGAATTGCATACTATCCAAGACCGAACAATGGTACCCTTTCACTCAGCAACTCCGTTGATTTCTTTACGAGTGAATATGCTCATGTGTGGGGTCCCGATATCCAAAATTTGCAAGCACTCGGGGTTAACACCATTCGCATATACGGTGTAGACCCAAGCGCCAACCATGATAGCTTCATGTGTACACTACAGCAAGCAGGAATATACGTCGTTGTGGGTCTTCTCGCTGAATGTTTCGAATGCGGTATCGGTGCCGATGAAGCTCCTTCGTGCTACCCTGCAGCCTTGAAGACGCGAGGACAGTGGATAATCAATGAATTCACAAAATACAGGAATACACTGTTGTTTTCTGCGGGCAATGAAGTGACTTTGTATGCTCGTGATCGACAAGTCGAGCTAAATGCACCTTGTCAAAAGAAATTTTTGCGTGATATGAGGGAATACACCAGTCGGTGTCATGCGACTCCTCATTCCATTCTTTCACGGCAGGTCCCAATAGGCCTGGTTGGTTGGGATAAAGCAAGAGAACTACAGGCAACATACTTTAGCTGCCGTACAGCACCTGAGGATGAGTTTGAAAGTGCCGAATGGTATGGAATAAATGTGTATCTTCACTGCAATCCTGCAGCGTCTTCTGTTGATGACCTCGATGGATGGATCCAACTTCGCGATGATTTCGCAGGTTTCAATCTGGAGGTTCCTGTTGTGATTGCGGAATTTGGGTGCCGAGAGCGATTTCCTACCATTGGCGACTTTGAGGCTCAGCGGACGTGGTTGCAAGTTGACGCTTTGTATTCAGAGAGTTATGTTGAACAGTTTGCTGGTGGGATAGTATTCGAATATTCTGCAGAAAAGCTTGTGGTTGATCAATCAGACCAGAACAAGTCTTGGCCTTACTATCAATTCATGAAACTACAATATGGAGTTGGGTACTACAGCCCAATCGAGTGTGACCACGGTGAAGTTCATTGTCAATACAATCGTTACCCCGAGTTTGATTTGCTCAGCGCCAAATTCGATTCCATTGACGTCTCATTTGCCCCAGACATGGCAGGCTTTGACGGTGATCTACGAGAGACGCCCACATGTCCTGATGAAATTCCATTCTTGTCCGACTTCGAGTGGCCATCAGACGAGTTCGATGGTCTTCCCTGCTATACGGTTCCTACTCCTGCTCCCACAAGGTCACCTACTTCTGCACCAACTATTGCTCCAGTCACCCCTGGACCCACTTTCCTACCGACACCACTTCCTACATCTGGTCCTACAAAGGAATCTCCACCAACATCCATCCCGACGACCGTTCCAACAACCATTCCAACAACCATCGCAACGACAGCGCCGACATCATTTCTCACCGACCAACCTTCACCTCTACGCCCCCCAGCAGGGCATTATTCGCTCACAACAGATCCCACCCAAACAATAACTGCGAGGCCAACGAAGTCGCCCACCTTTGCCCCAACCAATATTCTGGCAACCATTGATGCACCTTCACTATTTGCAGGCCCTGAACCATCCATTCCAACTTCACATCCTACAAATGCTCTCACTGAGACGCCGACGGATTCTCCAGTTGTCGCAACACCATCACCGGTACTCGTTTCAGGTATCCAAGGGAGTACGGAATCGTCATCTTTCCTTGTACTACCAAATCTCACAACGCTAATTGTCCAAATGATTGGGCTATACTTTCTGGTATAATAGAGCAATCCTTGCACTTCACAGTCTATATTTTTACCCCGAGACCAACGCCTCCTACAAAATCAGTGTTCTTCGAAGAGCAACGCCCTTCCCCTTGTTTGTTCAAAAGAATATCTTCCACTTCATCCCCTTCGTCATAAAGCGAGGGAAGCAAAGGCATGTTTTGCGTTGCTTGAACATATCGAGTATTATTGACAACTGGTGATATTGTGTGACAATCAGGACAAATCACCAAGTTGCAATCAGACACACACTGCAGGCCAGCCTCGCAAGCAAAACACTTCGCATATGTTACATTTCCTTTGGCGATAGCATCTACTGTTTCATCAGCTCCTCGCAAATGCATAAAGCTACCCGGGCTGACTTCTACGTGACATCGTTCCCATCGCTGAGTTGATTCACTAGATGAGGGAGAGACGCATTGATTCGTGGGGATGGGAGGCGACTTGAGATTGCATTGATTCGTGCCTTGCGTGCGTTGGATGCCACGTTTGTGGAACGGCTCTGGCATGGGTTAGATGGATTGTTGGCTCCGACCAGTCTTGGACTCCTTGTCGTTCTCACATAGGTTGGAAATATCCCAGTCATATCCTTCAATGGATACAATGTGGCTTCGTCGAGAGGGCGTCATGGTGTGATGTCGTTGGAAGTTGCTGATTTGTTCAATCTGATTGTTCTGGGAACCGATTTCTTTTTTGTGAGAGCGGTTGTCGGTTTCGTTGAGAAGCTTCGAAACCTTGTTGCGTGGAGCGCGATATCATCCTCAATGATTCGCCATCATGTTCGGCTGCCCAAGAGCTGATGTTATTTAAATTCATGTCTCCAACATGGCTTCAACATGTCTTTGGCTCATAAAAAAGGATACAAAACAGAAGACGCTAGTGGGGTTCAAATAGCAGCAGTATTGAAGTTGAACGCCATGATGATGAATGATGTTTTCGTTGTTGTTGTAAAGTAGTGGGAACACGAATACAGAACAAGAGTGAACATGATACGCGGTAATGCGGCAACACTATCCGCGCCTTTTAAGAAGAATGATACTAACGTTAGTAATACAGCAAGCGATTCTCCAACCAGCGCATCTCATCATGCAAGATCTTGCCAGATGTCTGGTCGGGATTGTGTTGGAACCAAGAAGAAGGCGGAAAACGTCAATGGCAATCGATCTCCTGTTCAAATTCAAAGTAGCAGTTGCTTTGGAACTACTAACGTTAGTACTTGTTGAAGAAGGTTGCACCCTTTTAGCCCACAACAGCAAATAGAAAAGAGTTGCACTGCTACTATTACTACTGGCCATAGTTTCGAGGCTTAACTTTCAATTGACATGATGTTGTCAACAATCGCCTGAAATTATATTCTTTGTGTGGACCAACTTGTCAGAGTACAATCATGACGAGGTGAGTAGCCACCATCCCTTTCTGATGGCACTCTTGTGACGACTTGAATCCCAACCGAACATAATCGGTTGGTAATTGCTATTGTAATACGATAATGGAGCGGATATCTCCTGTAACATGTAACAACCTTGAATGCACAGAAATTCTGTTGCTATCAACAAAATATCCCATAGATACAAAGCCTAACATCACTTCCACGCTTCGTTCTCTGTTCGCCATTGCGACTTGGAAGCTATCGGAGGTTTGGATGAACAATAATCAACCTAGAGGGAAGCATGATGGATTATAAATCAATTGAGCGTTCAATCAGTTGGGTAAAACAGGGCTCAAATTGCACCGGCATGGGATTTAGTATCTCGACCTCACTTGCGAAAGCAACACAAAAGAACTAAAACGTGAAAGGATATCGCTCTAGATTACAGGGTCTGTCCTGGTCGTCGTCGGATTTCAGGAGCAAATTTCGATGCTGTAGAAGCAATGTAAGGCTTCAACTGTTGGTTTTGTGACAGTAATTCACACAATGTTAGATATCATACTTCTCAATACAACCAAATTGGATCAATGTAGTCGAACGTACCTGGAAACCCTCCAAATCAGGAACAATCAATTCCAGTCTCTTCTTGGGATCCACAATAAATCGACCCTTGCTGTTCAGCTTTCCTTCCTTGGTTCCTCCCTTTCCCTTGTAGTATCCTTTTCCGGCCCTCTTGGTGTTCAAGGGCACTCGCTTGGCGGCGGACTTGGAAAGATATTTGGACATGAAACGTTGTTGAAAGTTTGTAGCGAGTGGAGCAGCGGAGACGCTTGTTCTCCAAAGAGAGTTTAGGAATGTCATAGCGTTCATTTTGTAGGAATTGATTGGGTCTGTACTTCCTGGAACAAAACCTTCCCGCAAGTCTGTTGTTGGATGTTTGTTGTTGTCAGTTCGCTTGATGATCGACGGTTGCCGTGATGTTTGTGAGGTGGCGATGTTACCGCCTGTATGTCGTCCGGGTGTTTGTGGGGGCTAAAAAAGCTCCACACACCTACGAGAAAGTAGAGTAAGAGTACAATACAATGCCAATCGAGGCAATTGGGTAGAAGCACGTGTAGCAATAGTGCATTGAGTTTAGCTAAAGATTTCCTTGTACTCTGGAAACATGCAGCGAAGCTCTCTTTTGCCTTCACATGCTTCATGTTGTCTTACATCACTGGTCACCATGTTTGAAGTAAACTAGAAGAAACCTCTAGGCTGCCAAAGGATCATCAAAACAACATAAAAGAGACAAAATAGTGGGGAATGAAAATCAGTATATTCATGGTTTTTCTATCGCCCCGTTTATAGAATCAAAAACGTAAACAAGCCGAGAACGATCATCATCGTCATCGGGACATTCGATCCAACGGCCAACGATCCGTCGGTGGATCCCCCATCGGGGGAAAGCATGGTGATTTCTAGCGAAGGGGCTGATGTTGGGGATGCTGATGGCACATCGGTCGGTGCATTTGTTACGATGACGTAGCATGGTAGATCTGGCTCATCGTCCGTGGGCCATGTGTATTCTCCAGGGAATGGGATACTGTCTGGGCAGTCAGGGTAGTAGTCCCCAAGAGGTTGGTATGAATCACGGTTTGGCATGAACGAAGTGCTGATGCTGTTGTACTTGTCAGCCAAAAGGTCGAACTCTGGATAAGTATTATACTCACAAGGAATATTACCGTGATCACAATTCACAGGACTGTAGAAGCCAACTCCGTATTGTAGCTTCATGAACCCGTAGTATGGCCAAGGATTGCCCTGAGCTGACCTATCCGCAACGAGCTTTTCTGCCGAGTACTCAAAGACAACTCCTCCTGCAAAAACATCCAAATATGCCTTGGAATACAAGGCATCCACCTGGAGCCATGTCCTCTGTGCCTCGAACTCCCCAATGGTATCAAAACGCTCCCGACATCCGTACTCCGAAATAATCGTAGGTACTGAGATGTTGTATCGAATGAAGTCTTCCCTCAACTTAATCCAGCCGGCAAGGTCGGCGATCGATGTTGCCTCTGGATCACAGTGTTGGTAAGAATTTAATCCATACCATTCAGGGGTCTCTAGTTCATCATTCGGGTCAGTTCTGCAGTTGAAATACAGGGTTTGTACGTCTCGGTATGCATCCCAATTCGCCATTCCAATGGGGACAGCCCTGGGCAAAATTGTGTTTTGAACGGCACTGCATGTCTGCGTGTACGACCTCATGTCTCGAATAAACTTCTTCTGACACGCCGCATTCAAATCAATTTGTTTGTCTTGTGCAAACAACGTGGCTTCATTTCCTGCCGAAAATAGCAATGTATTTGGATACTTGGAAAATTCGTTGATGATCCATTGTCCACGAGTTTTCAAACTTGTTGGATAACATGAAGGAGCCTCGTTGGGACCAATACCACAGTCCTCGCAATCTGCAAGTAGCCCAACAATTACATATATTCCAGCTTGCTGAAGAGCACACATGAAATTATCATGACTTTGGGAGGGGTCCACGGCATAAATTCGGAGGGTATTGATTCCCAACTCCTCGAAATATGCAATATCCGCTCTCCACAAATCTTCATATTCATCGGTGAAGTAATCGACAGAATCGTATGTCATCAGGGTGCCATTGTTTGGTCGGGGGTAGTACGCAATCCCTTTGACGGGAAAATATCCACCAAGAGAGTCAAAGAAATGCTTGCCCTTCAGAGTGACAGGGTTTGCTACAGCCCCTGGGCATTCGAAGTATGCGCTCGGGGCTGCTGAAGTAGTTGCTGTCAGTATTCCGACAACAAAGCACCACAATAGGTGAGTCGAATGGGTGTATAGACAATTTTTCATTGTTTCGGAAGGTCGTCGTCGTCCTTTGGTGGAACTTGACCAGATTGATTATTTTGTGACGGTTGTGCCACCAATCAATTCTTGTGACGACTGAAAACTCCGACTTCGATAGTCCTCTGCGTGAATGAGTGACAAGACAATGACAAGACTACTTACGGCTTCCTCCGCTAAGCACACAACGTGCAACATGAAGATTGGATCGTGCTGTCGGGAGTTCACAGATATGGGTGATGCTCTCTTGCTGTAACTTATAACAAAGAAGTGAAAGTCATGGTTCTAGGTAGCACATTGCCGGTAGTTAGCACTACACTACAAAGCCCTGGGTTTGACACACCTGTGATTCGCTGGTAGTTCTCCCGGTACCGATTCTAGATCCAAGACGACAGAGATGACAATCGATGTTTGTACGGAAAAGGGGAAAACTACCTAGAGACAAAAAGTCAAGTAGTAAAAGACCTCATTGAATTTTTTTTGCTTGAACACTTGAATTACATGCAAACAAAGACAGTCTCAAAAGTTTTTGTCTTTTAAAGGTTTTCTCTCGTAGTTGACAGCAGTTGGTGTGTTTCTCAAGATTTTAGAAAAATTGCACGATCCACCGCGCGAAAATGAAACTGTTCGAGTTTAAAACTGTTCGAGTTTATGTATTTCTTAGCTAGTAGCAAGGGAAGGCTCATGTTTGAAACGTTCGCTTTGTATGGTTAGCATGCTGTTTTTGTGTTCTTTTCTCTACTAGTTGTAGAGTAGAAATACGGTACAACACTCAAGGATTTGAAACTACTAGTGGTACTTAGGATCTTCCTTTAGATTCGTTGTGTGATTGATGCTACTAGTACTAACGTACTAATGGTACAGTAGTAGAAGTGCTAAAGTTAGTACTCTAGAGAGTACAAACGTGGTCCCTTTCCTCAACTCTGGTCAGTCTGTTGTTGTTGTCGGTGCTTCTTCTTCCGGACTTCTGGACACTTCCGTTGCTGGACAACAACCGCAGTCCTCCGAACAACAGCAATGCCAACGACTGAACCTTGTTGGCAGCCTTGGATGTCACATCCTTCAACCATAGGTGCGGCGGGTATGCTCGCCAAATGCATTTGCGAGTCGTACTTGGTTAATTAGACCAAATTTTTCGATGGCGGAGCGCTGAAAATTTCGCTTGTGGGGTTACAACTCCCCGTAAAATACCATACTTCCGGATGGTTGTTAGGCACAGGAGTACGAAGTATGGTGTTTGGAACGGACGAGGTCTATTTGGTAGCTAGAGAATCCAGTATTTAACGTTCCCCAATATGTAGAGAAACTGCGATTGGTGGTGGGAATGTTGCGCTGTTGCTCTTTTCATCTCGTTGAAATCTACCGGCAGCACAGTAGAACCCCATCGAAAAATTACTTAAGAGAGAGGAAGTCACATGCGCACTAATTGTACGTAGAAAATTTAGGACTGCTTCCGACAATCAAGGCGAGCCTCGTCGTCTCAATCGATCGCTGGAGTTTCCTCGGCACAAAAAAACTGTTGCTCACGGCTCACGGGTCCGCATCAAACGTAAGCACTTGGTCCTGTGAAGACCTTCCGAGTTTGCAATCAGCGTTCCCATCCGGCTTTACTCATTATCATTTCATTCAGTATCCCAACAATGGCAAGTGTATCAGATGAATTAGCTCGTTGTCCCTCCGACTTTGAGGAGGTTCACGATATTCTGAAAGTAATGCGTCGGAAGGAATCTGAGTATCGACTAGACTTTCGACCCAATGAGCTGGAAGCACTCTGGAGGAAAATCCTCATTGATTGGATGGCTTTCGTAATTGATCACTGCTTTCTCCAGAAACAAGCAGTTGCCGCTGCTGCCTTTTTCCTCGATGTGGCCATGTCGAAAGGCCTTCTGGAAACCAGGGAGGAACACCAGCTCGCAGCCGCCAGTGCTTTGCAACTATCCCTGAAACTGTTCGACTCTACCGTTATTCGCATTGAGAAACTTGTAAAGTTGGGAAGGGGAGTTTTCACTAAAGAAGATGTGGCCCGCATGGAGTACAACATTCTGGAATCTCTGAATTGGCATTGCCATCCTCCCTCAACGTACTGCTTTCTTCAACAGTACGAGCGGTTACTTCCTTCTACTGTATCTGAACCCACGCGTCAGATGATCAATGAGGCTACCAAACTTGTCACGGAGTTGACAGTTGCGGATCACAGGTACTCTGCTTACAATACTTCGGAGGTGGCCTACGCAACGATGCTCTTGGCGATGGAATTATTGGATTCGCATGATTTGCCTGTTCCCCAACGACACTGCTTTGTGCTGAATATGTCCGCCGTGTCCAATCTTCGCAGCAACTCCCCTTCTGTACTCAAGATCTTTGAGCAACTCAAGGGGACACTAGATGGAAGCAGCAAGTTGGAACCATTGCTCAAGTCCCTTGCCACTGTCAGCAACACAAATCGCTCATCGCCTGTTCCAGGTGCCAAGGGCAAGAATTCGACAAGCTCGACGCTGCAATCGCCAAGGCATGTCATGGAGAGATTATCCTCGAGTCGATCATCTTCGGCGTCGAACAGCCCGCAGATGCATTGAGCAATGTCTATAACATGTACCAGCAGCTATCTCTCTACTCTCTACCTCATAACAACGTAAGAGTCCTCTATAGGATTACTTTGTACCACTACTTTTTGACTTTCATCTTGCCATTTTTACATGGAGTTTCTTCCGTCTTCCTCTATCCTGCTCTTTTTCCTCCCTCCAACGGTTGATGCTGGTTCCCGTGAGTTGGTGGAGCTCCCGAAATCGCAGATTATTCGCCAATCGCCTGTTTGGTGATATTCGGTCACCTGCCGTACTCCGAGTCGACAAGCGGCGCGTCGCGTCCTAGGTGGAAGCCTCTGATTGGGCATGCTCTCAGTCACGGGCTACCAAGAATGAGAACGTACCTAAACAAGATGCACTCGCCTCGCCAAGACATCAGCTACTCACAACACGACCCATCAGGTTACCTTTTATGTGACCGTTTGCCACGATCCACCTAAAAAGTAACCTCTTTCGAGGTTGGCTTCGTCTTTCTTTCTTGCATGGCATCCCCATCATGTTTCTTTTCTATGGGGAGCACGGAGAACACGACTGGTGATGATGATGGTTCCTCATCATATCATGCTCGCTAGCTCCTCATGATGTGATTACTATTCGGCATTCCGAGAGTCCCACACGGAAACCATGAATGATGAGAACTTGTTCTTAGCTTACAGAATAATATAGTATGAGACATATATGTTGTGGTGGATGGGAAGCAAGCACTCTATTCTTCTTGCTTGTATTATTTGCAGTGCTTGTGACTGTTTCAAAGACCATCACGTAGTATTGCTGTCCACCTAGCAAAGGAATATACCTGTACCTAAGCCCACCTCTCCCAATAATAGCATTACTGTTTGTCCAGTTTTCTCTCTGCTGATGACTCCAGTTACTTTTAATGCAGTATCTTCTGCAGCCGCCCGATTTCAGCCATCCTGGAGTTTGAGCGAATCTTTGTACTGGTCTATCACATGTTGTATTTGAATATTGACGTCCTGTATTGTTGTTGTGCCATCTTTGACAGGGTTTGAAGTTTTGGAAGGTACACCCTGGATATCAGTCGAAGAATCTGCATCGTCGTTAGTTCTGTAGAGTGCTTTCGCATAATATTGATCCATTTGTTCGTCCAATTGATTTTGAAACTGTTCATCAATCTGCTTTTGCAACTCTTGCTCAATATGGCGACTAGTTTCATTCATCATCTCGGATATTTGTAGATCCAACTCGGCATCCAGTTCACGTTGAAAGGAATCATCCTCGTCTAAGAAGCTGTTATACGACAGGTCGTCCTCGTCCTCGTTCCGATCGAATCTGTCTTCGGTAGAGCCACTAACAGAGTCTCCCTGATCTTGTTCGGGGGTATGAGCTACATTGATCGATATCTCCTCGGCATTTCTGGGATTGTTGCTGGTATCGTTGTTGGATGGTGCCGACATGTCCAACCATCATCAACAGGGGTGTTGTGCAACTTTTGCCATCGCCATTGGCGATTGAATATCGTGACTAAACTCGTGACGTATAATCCGTGATACAATGAAAACCAACCTCCCTCATCCATCCATTCCTCCACATTATCAGTTCCAACAACTGAACCCCCACCATGCATTCATCATCACCCTCCTTGCCAATAACCCTTCTAGCGGGTATTGTGCTAGGTTCTACTTGCACGTATGCTATACTTAGTCTCTTCAAGGATGCTCCCAAGAAAAGCCGCAAAGAGTCCAAGAGAGGCTTGGAACCTACTGCCAAATCCGTCCCCACGGAACTACGGGAAGAACAACTCTCCAGACATACTCTATACTTTGGAGAAGAAGGAATCAAGGCTATTCAAAAAGCCAAGGTCTGTGTCGTTGGGCTTGGTGGTGTAGGTTCTCATACTGCTGTCATGTTGGCCCGTGGTGGTATCCAGGAACGATTGCGATTGATTGATTTCGATCAAGTCACGTTGTCGAGTTTGAATCGTCATGCCTGTGCTACATTGGCTGATGTGGGTATTCCCAAAGTGACTTGCGTCGCCAGATTTTGTCAGGAACTTGGTGTGACTGCTGAGACCAGAGTCGAAATGTACACGCAAGAAACTGGACCAACGTTGTTGGCCACTTCGGCTGACAATAAAGAACATGATTGGGATATGGTCATTGACTGTATTGATGACGTTCCTACCAAGGCTGCCTTGTTGACCTACTGTATTCAAAACAAGATTCGAGTTTTGTCTTGCATGGGAGCCGGTGGTAAATCGGACATGACGCGGTTGCATATTTCGGACCTTCGCACTGCCGCCAAGGATCCATTGGCTAGCAAGTTGAGACAAACTATGAAACGTTTGACCAAAGACAATCCAGCATTTACCGATGATACATATTTGGATGATATGGATCAGCTGACTATTTTGTATAGCTCCGAAATGTCGGTAGCCAAGTTGGCCGATTTGACCGAGAGTCAAAAAAGCGAGACCGACAAATCCCAATTTGGAAATGTGGATGGAATGAGAATCCGTGTACTTCCAGTTTTGGGACCCATGCCAGCCATTATGGGACAGAGTTTGGCATCCATGGCAATGTGTGAGCTAGGAGACAAACCCATTCCTCAACCAGTAACTGGGGAACGCATTGGCAGAACCGTACGTCATCGAAAGTTCCAGCATTTAAAGCGCCGAGAAGAGCAAATCAACAATGGCAGTTTGCAAGTCGTTGTAGACAAAGACAATGCCGAGTGCTACAAAGGACCTTTGGAAATGGACATTGATGATATCGAATATTTGATGGGTGTTTGGAGAAACTGCTGTGCAGTGACTGGTGCTCGGCTAGGAACTGTCTTGGAATTTGTCCGTTGGGATTGGACATTGCCAGCTCGTCCAGATAACATGGTGTTGATGAGTTCCCACGCCATTGCCGCCTATGATGAGAAGGGGCGCTCTAGCATTCCCGAACCGGTGCAGCAGCGAATAGAGAAGCGCTTGGCTGCGGTTCGTGAACAAAGTGGGCAGGTATTCTAGACAATCTATTGAATCGTTTAATGGAGTCCTTTCTAGTCGTTGCTGGCACTACTGGAGTCGTCACGCCTTCGTCGTTTCTCTCGCTTGCGCTTCTTGTGGGAACCACGCCGTCGGTGTCGATGTTTGCGACTCTTCTTGTTCGACACGTCAGAGTTGTCGTCCTTTTCTACCTGATTTTCTGTCGCAGCAGCATCGTTTTGTCGAGGGCTTTGAGTTTGTGCCTCTCGGTGATTCTTGCTGGTGGTGCCCCGGTCACTCTCTGCTCCTTGCGACTCGCCGTCGTCCTCATCGTGGTCCCTGCGATGATGTTTCCGCTTATGACGTCGTTTCCGACGATAACGCCGTCGTCGTTCCCGCCGATCATCCGAAGAGTCGCTGGAATACCCAGAAGAGGAATCGTCTGAAGATGATGTGTCGTATCGTCGCCTACGTTTCTTCTTTTTCTTGTCCTTAGAACGTCTAGAAGGTGCGACATCGTGATCCTCAGCTTCTGGTCCCCCTTCCATGGTTGGCATGAGTGAAACGTCATCTGCCAGAAGAATGTTCCGCTCCATGAGAGCATCCTGATAGGCAGATGAAGACTCATGCTTTAAGGTAAACCCAGGAGTTGGACGAGTTCGTGCTTGTTGCAATTGTTTGGTGGTCTTGTGGGCAGTCGAGTTGGTGAGCAACTGCTTGGACAGTTGCTGGGCATCCTGGTTCTGAGGATCCAATTCCAAGATGTGGTTGATTTGTGTGCGAATGGTGGTAACGGAAACAAGATTCGCTGAATGCAAGGTTGCAGACAATTGCATCCACAATCGCACCTGTGCCAAAAGGATTGGAATGTGATCTGGTACCAAATCCAGTCCTTGCTGGAAGAATTCCTGTGCTTTGGATGTGTTGAGCAAAATTAATTCTTGGTTTCCCTGCTGAAGACAGTCATCGGCGAAGGCTTGATTTTGTTCTCGGCGAAGCTCTAGATAGTGCAGATTGGGAAAATCGTGGCCAGTGGAGGTTGACGAGGTCTCGGTGGTAACAAGGGTCCAAGGGACAGCAGTCAAAGTCGTTTCAGGCAAGTCAATTCCTTTCGGTAAATGAGTATCAATCGGGTGATGCACACGGATGGTCAAATCTTGAAACGAAATTGGCAATGGCATGTTCTGGACACGTACATTTCGGTCAAGATGGCAATATTCAAGGTTAGTGAGTGATGATTGAGAAAATGGCAGTGGTTGTTGTGGCCCTACGTGGAAAAGGGCCTAAGTCTGTTCCTGTGTAATCTGACGCTGACCATTCTTCCCAACATTCCTAATCCGCCATGAACGGCCCGATAGAAGACGCTGGCTGACCATGTCCTCCCTTGCTGCCACTCAAGCCGATGGCTACTACTTACCTCCAGAATATTTCGAATCAGGACAATACAAGAAGAAATCCAAGAATGCTTTTGCTGCTTCTCAGGCGGGAGTCCGTCTCTCCACCAAGAATATTGTCCGGTTTGAACTCCCTTATCGTGGTTTCTGTCTAGGACCAGGTTGCAAACATCTACATTCGATTGGTCGAGGTACTAGGTTTGACGCAGAAAAAGTCTCTACTGGCGAAAACTACTTCACCACTCCCATTTGGGAATTCCAGATGAAATGTCGCCGGTGTCAGCACCCCTGGAGAATACGAACCAACCCTCAAGCCCGAGGTTTTGACTATGTCGAGGGTGTTCGACGTGCTCATGAGGATGACGATACGATTGTTTCCAATCCACCCTTGTCATCGAATGATGAAGCTACATCTACGTCTGCTCTCTCACGCCTCGAGACTGCTTCGCAAGGAAAGAGGAAAGCCCTCACCGAACGAGAAACCTTGGAACAACTCCAATCCCTCAATGCACAAACCACACTACAAGATGCCAGTCTCAACCAGAAAATACGAGCATCCTTCCGGATCGATAGGAAATCCAAAAAGCGACGACTCAGCAGTGCCCAACGGTTGGGATGGAGAGCGGGAATGGAACATTTAGAAACAGACACCCTGGAAGATGTTTGCACCAGTCGATCGACTGTCTATGGTCGTCCGAGACAATCCGAGCAACAAGCGTTTTCGCAATTGCGTCAATCGTCTATATTGGACAAGAAATATGTGTCGCGAAAAGGAAAGCGACGTGCACTCCTCCAATCGGAACAACCAGAAACGGTAGTATCTGCGATTGTGTCTTCATCCATTCCATCACCCATGGATGATCCCATGCAACAAGCACCCTCCAACAAACAAAAGCGCAAGGTTCCTCTACGAATCTTGGGAGACGCCCGTCGTGTGGAGAATACGGCAACTATGACAGACGATCATACTGTGACGTCCCAACCTGCAGCGGCTTTGGGTCTCGCAGGGTTGTTGGGTGACTATGGTTCCACCTCGGACAGTGACTAATCTTCCTGACTGCCTGACAGTATTGTACATTAATATCACTCATGTCCATCGAATTTTGCCATTTCTACATCTGTGGGAGTAATCCTGCATACTACCAGTGTACTACATGGATAGTCCAACAGAAACACTCTCTTAGAAACAATTAACTCCGATGATTCTAGCATTAGTTTGCCTTCAGTACAAGACGTATGGCATTCATCCATAATAGTGGAATCCATCCTGGCGATCCTCCTTTCGAAGCAGGAGAGGATAATGGGAGATTTAAACAACGAACACATGCAAGAGCGCCCCACAATAAATTTACGAAGTCTAAAGCATAAAGTATAGCAGGAGATTGTGTAAGACAACAGGATGTTTCTACGCGACACAAAGGAAAGCAATTCGTTGTACGTACCATCATTGCCTTGAACTCCTCAAAACTGATTTCACCGTCACCGTTGGTGTCGACCTCATCCATCATGGCATCAAGCTCAGCCTCTGTAAGTGCTTGGCCTAGCTTCTTCATCAATCGCTTTAGTTCTTTTCGGTCAATAGAACCACTGCCATCGGTATCAAAGACAGCAAAGGCATCTCGCAACTCCTTTTCTGGATCCCGCTCACCGATGCGCGACTTCATCAAGATAAGGAATTCCTCAAAATCGATTTCGTTGTCTCCGTTGTCATCGACAGAGTTGATCATTTCAATCAACTCGGCCTCGGAAGGGTTCTGTCCGAGCTTCCTCATGACTTGTTGGAGCTCATGAAGCTCGATAGTTCCTATATTTGGATAGTAAAACAGGAAAAGACCATGTTAGTATCGAGCGTCACTAGGCAATTCGCCCGTGGGGGGAGAAAACAGAATATTCATGCCAGAATCTAAACGGGTGTGGTTCGTGATTGAAGACCTTGACTTTAGCCAGCAAGGTTCGGAACTCGAATCTCTTCCAAGGCTTGGATCCATGGACCAACGAATTGTTGTATGTCAATCTCCAATTGTTGCTCCAAGGATCAAAAACACATGGGCAGCTGGGATTCCAAAACTCTTGCTTACTTGGAACATTCCAAGACCACACATCGTACAAAAGATCCAACGTGACCTCATTGCGTTGAAGTCAGCACCTACCATCTCCGTTGATATCGAACATGGCGAAGGCCTCCTTAAGATCGGCAACTTCATCTTCTGACAAGTCTCTGTCTGCCATGGTAATAGTCAAGGTCTAAGTGGATACTAAAAAAGTGGGTTTCTGAGAACAACAGCAATGAACAACGTCCACCACGAGAGGAGTGCGTTGCTTTTGTTTTTGCTTGCTTGCCACTTGCCAACCCCCGGCAGCACGACTTGCGGGCGGTGTTGGGTGGAAAATTGACTGTGACCCTGGACATGTGCCTTTCTACGTGACTTTCCTACCATGGGAAAAATTCGCGCTGCCGCCAAAAATTCTGCTTTTTCAGTCGCTCGTTTGTCACTGTGACAACCTCATCACTTCACGTAGGTTCTGGCGGCGGCGGCGGCTGGTGGTGGGTCGGGGAGGGTTGCGAACGAGTTATGAAATACGATAGTTAGAAATAGCTAGTATTAAACTTCTAGAGTAATGCTGCATGCCTTACATCTGCTGCCACCAGCAAGAAGCGTTTGGTAGTTTATATTAGTGTATCATGTACTCTTTCTGCCGTATTCCCATACTTGTTCTAGGAGGAGAATCTTGTTTTTTCAAAAGATTCTGCTGATCCTTACACTCAGTGATCTATCGATACAAGTCTGTGGACTTCTTTCGATATAAAGCCTGACAAGACAAAGGTACGAATGCACAAACGACAGATGAAAGGGCGTTTACAACTCGCACTACTACTGGAAGTGGCTTTCGAGAGTTCTGTCAAGATCGAATTCACTACTGGATTCCTCCGACTCGATTCGTCGACACGTGAGTTCTCAACAAGAAGATTCCCATATATTTCTTCTTCTGCCCACTCCAACTACGAGTACCCAAACAAACAAACGACTCCGAAACCCATATCGTATCAAACTGGACCCACCATGTCCAACAACGATGACAAGACAACCCAACTGGTGTCAATAGCCAAGAAATGGGTTGACATGGACCCAAACCCAACCACTGCTGCATATGTTCGCAACCTCATGGAGCAAGCAACCAAAGAATCCTCCGATACCCATGCTGCCAATCAACTCGCGAAATTGTTTGCTCTTGACGACAGTCGAATCAGTTTTGGAACAGCAGGTCTACGTGCTGCTATGCGACCTGGACCTCTCTCCATGAACGATCTAACAGTTCTCCAAACGGCACAAGGAATCGCCAAGTATTGTCTGGCCAACTTCCCCCATTCGACCGAAAAGCTCTCGGTCGTCATTGGATACGACCACCGTGCCAATACCGAAATGCAAATCTCTTCCCTTTCCTTTGCCGTTCTTTCCGCTCTAGTATTCCAAGAAGCGGGAATTGACTGTATTCTGCTCGATGGTTTGGTGCATACACCCATGGTTCCCTTTACCGTTCGACAATTGGGAGCAGTAGCAGGTATCATGGTGACCGCATCTCACAATCCTAAACAAGACGATGGATACAAAGTATATGCCAGCGATGCTTGTCAAATTCGTGCACCCATTGATCAACAAATTGCTGCAGAGATTCTAAAGAACTTGACTCCCTGGACCGACTATGGAAAATTGCTCCAAGAACGACGAGCACAATATCCCAACAATCCTACCCTTGGCCTCGGACGACCAGACATTACTCAAACAATGAAGGATGCGTACATTGAGAAATTGGTGGCAAGTGGTTTGAAGACCGGTCAGGCTAGTATTCCTTCCGACCCTTCCGTATCTCTTGCCCCACCAGTCTTTGCCTATACCGCCATGCACGGTGTCGGCCTACCCTTTGCCCAGCGCATCTTTCAAGCATTCGACTTGCCGACACTTCATCTGGTTCCTTCTCAACAAGACCCCAATCCGGAATTTCCTACCGTCTCCTTTCCCAATCCTGAAGAATCCGGTGCCTTGGATCTTGCCAAGGAATTCTCGGAAACCAACCAATGCGATATTGTTTTGGCCAATGACCCCGATGCGGATCGGTTGGCCGTAGCCGAGCGTCATCGGTCCACAGGGGAATGGACTATTTTCAGTGGGGATCAAATTGGTGTATTGTTGGGTCATTGGTTGTGGACCCAAATTGGTCGTTCCAGCAAAGAGGTGCGTTTCTACAAATGGTTTTTTGCTATTTTGTGTCAACAAGTCCGTTTTTTGTCTCACTTGCTGTCGTTGTTGTTCTTCGTATTCGATTCTTTGAATAGACCGTATCCATGTGCGCCTCCATAGTCTCGTCGCAAATGTTGGCGGAAATTGCACGCAGAGAAGGGTTCCACTTTGAGAGTACCTTGACCGGTTTCAAGTGGATTGGTTCGCGTTCGGCCGCCTTGTCGAAAGAAGGACACCGACATTTGTTTGCGTACGAAGAAGCAATTGGATTTGCCTGTGGGGATGTGATTTTTGACAAGGATGGTGTGAGCGCCATGGCCGTCATGAGCGAACTGGCTATGTTTGCCTATCGCAACGGGTACACGCTTCAAGAACACATGCAAAAGCTCTATGATACCTATGGTGAGTTTGTAACCTACAATGGCTATTATATTTTGGAAGATCCCAAAGTGGGAGAAATGCTATTGGAACGAATTCGGGGTGGCGGAACCTATGATGCTGTCGACGTGAGCCCCTACACTATCCAGTCGATCCGAGACTTGGGTGTGGGCTACGACTCAAGCCAACCCGACAACAAGGCCACCTTGCCCGCTGCCACCATGATGACCCTTTGTTTCACTAACGGATGCACAGTACAATTCCGTCCAAGTGGAACTGAACCCAAATTCAAGTTTTACATTGAAATGAAAGGAAACCCCGGCGTCTCTCGCGAACAAGTCTCGAAAGAACTCGCGGACATGGCCCCGTACGTCTTGGACAAATTGCTGGAACCCACCAAGAATGGATTGAAACGAAATTAGCAATCACCGTCACTATCACCACCGTCACCGCCGCCATGGCAAATCATATTATTTATCCAAGATGCCATCGAACGGCTCCCAACACCAACGAACCCGCCGAACAAATCCAAAGGAAACGTCGATTCTTGGG
Source organism: Nitzschia putrida (assembly GCA_016586335.1). Classification (NCBI taxonomy): domain Eukaryota; phylum Bacillariophyta; class Bacillariophyceae; order Bacillariales; family Bacillariaceae; genus Nitzschia; species Nitzschia putrida. The sequence goes on along the minus strand of BLYE01000030.1, from coordinate 199,697 downwards.
AAGCGTCGTTTCATCCGTTGCTAGTTGAACAAAATAGAGAGAAAGTCCCACACAAACTCCAACTCCCGTATATAGACACGTTTGACACGGTTCATCTAGCTCCTTTTGTAGTTGTTCAATTTGTTCCTTGTAGGGGTTGTTGGGAGAGGGAGGGGCTCGAATGTCAATTTTCTCTGGAGATGTGCCCTCCTCACAACGAGTGGTATTGGCGGTTGGAAAGAATCCATGATATCCAATACCTGCCGTGGGAGATTCCCATGGTCGACGAGAAGTGGTCTTGTTCCAAGAAGAACTAAACATGTTTCCTGGTTTTGTTGGGAGATGGAGAGTAGAGTGTTTTGGTCAAACGTTGCAGTGGGTAGTGGGTGGTGGTCGTCCGTCGTCGGATACCTCGTTTCTGTGCAGTCCTGGCAGTCATCTTGGGGTCATCCAAGTCTGCAAGTCGTCGGTTGTAGCAACACGTCACAAGATTTCCCGAAGTCAATTCTCGGCCCAACGAGGTCGACATGTGCGGAAGCACTCGGAAGAACTCGGCATTGCGTGGGTATCTTGTGTAGGATATGTAGGGAATTCGCTGGTAATTTCCGATGTCTGGGGAGTGTCGCGGTTTGAAAATTCACCGTTAAAATGGTTTGAATGCAATATTGCGTATCCAAACGTACCAATGCTACGGAACGGTCACTTGACGAGACGATATCCTTGGGCAGGCCAGGCTCGAACATCTTGGAGTCTCTGCCCAACACCGACAAACCCCTTTTGCACACACACATCTGTCGACAAGGCATTTTAGTATCATCAACCATGGCTGATCAACTTACCGAGGAACAAATCGCTGAATTCAAGGAGGCCTTCTCCCTCTTCGACAAGGACGGTGATGGTGAGTAGTTTTGTGCAACGGCACTGTGTCATTGTGGCTGGATGGATGGATGCATTGGAATCTTGTCTGCTGGCATTTTTGATGACGACTAGGATATCCTACGGAGACCTACGGGAATGACGGAGATTCCTTGGTTGATCTAGTAGAAGCGCTTATTGGATGGATCCTGATCCTTTCCAGCCATTGCTACGTCTGCTGCATGGAGCATTTCAATCAATCCATAGTCATGTCCACGATCCACTCTCCGAGCATTGAATGAGGGTTTAAGTAGCGTTACAAAGACTCTCGCCAAACAATGACGTGACTCACAGCTTCCGCTCCCTCTTTACTACAGGTACCATCACCACCAAGGAATTGGGAACCGTCATGCGATCCCTTGGACAAAACCCCACTGAGGCTGAGTTGATGGATATGATCCAAGAGGTATGTACCGCAAGAGTGCCATTGTGGAGTCATTCGTGCTTGCTCCGGAGTCTTACGTGTTCCTGTGCGTTTTTTTTAGATCGATGCCGATGGCAGTGGAACCATTGACTTCCCTGAGTTCTTGACAATGATGGCCCGCAAGATGAAGGATACCGACAGTGAGGAGGAGATCCTTGAGGCCTTCAAGGTTTTCGACAAGGACGGAAATGGCTTCATCTCCGCCGCCGAGCTTCGTCACATCATGACCAACCTTGGTGAGAAGTTGACCGATGAGGAGGTCGACGAGATGATCCGTGAGGCCGATATCGATGGAGATGGACAAATTAACTACGAGGAGTTCGTAAAGATGATGATGTCCAAATAAGCATCCCCTTGAACTGTCTATCAATTATCTTTGGGTTTGTCATCCACTGATGTCATTCGTTTTGTCGTTCTGTTGGGATAGAATAACGTGCATTCCTCTCTAAAAAGTATTATCCAAATCTCCTATGGATGTGCATGGAACGTAGTTGTTGTAGAGGCGCATTCATAGCTTTGGTGTGGTTCTCTAACGCAATGACAACACAACATTTGTTGTAGACGTTTATAGGGGATTACACTAAAAGCATTACAGGTACAGTAGAAATACCTGGTAGGTTGGATGTCCAAGAAATGAAAACATCGCAAGCCATATAAGAATAGTATCATCATCTTCTTCCAACGAACAGACTAACGCATTTGATTGTTTTGGCCGCCCATTTGAGCAGGGGCTGCTCCGGCACGTTGAGGATCGTGACGCACCAGATAGGCAGCCAAGTATTCAATGGGATTGGCGGGTCGCTCCTTGACGAGTTCTGACATGCCTGTAGACAAGAAAAGCAACGTATACATTGTTTGGAAATGAGTGAGTGAAATGCTACTGATACTACCGGTAGGTGCAAAACAATCCAAGAATATGAACGTACCATCCAACAAAATAGGAACGACGGTTTGATCCAAATAGGCTCGAATAGGAAGCGACTGCATCTGCGCCGATCCAGGAGTAGGAGCCCCATTGTTGACCTTCATTTGCTGTTGTTGTTGTTGTTGCTGCTGCTGCTGTTGCATCTGCGACTGTTGAAGGGCTTGTGGATTTTGCTGATAACTCTGCTGCATCCCCTGTTGCTGCTGGTTCTGCTGATTCATCATACCAGACATGCCTTGGTTCATTCCTTGGTTCATTCCTTGATTCATGCCCTGATTCATTTGCTGCTGCATACCTTGGTTCATCCCTTGGTTCATTTGCTGCTGCATGTTGGGGTTCATGCCTTGATTCATTCCCTGCTGCATGCCTTGTTGCATCCCCGGTTGCATTTGTTGTTGCGCCGCCAACATGCTTTGCAACTGTTTTTGTTGTTGTTGCAACTGTTGGTAGCTTAGTTGTCCTTGGTTTCCGTAGGGAGAAGGTGCTGACATGGTTTTGCTGTTGTCGTCGGTTGGTGCTGTTGTTAGTGTTGTGAAAGCAGCAGTAGCAACAACAGTAGTGGGTGGTTTATTGGTGAGCCAAAAGGTTGAAGGTTGGGTTGGTGCGGAGGTGTTTCAGAAATCACATCATGTTGGTCTAACTTACGTGTTGTTTGGAAGTGTGTTGTACGAGTACTGTACAGTACAGTTGTATTGGTGTTAGTGGGTAGTGGTGATGGAACAAAAAAAAAAGCCAACAGCTCTTTCTACGCCCGTCCACAGTGGTGGTGTTGTTGTTGTGTGGAAGCCCTCCTCCTCCTCTTCATCATTGGCGCGGCTGCTGCCACCACGGCGGCGCGCCCAAAAGCAATTACGGTGGAAGTGGACTCGATGGAATCAAAGGATCACTTGGACTCAAAGTTTTGGAGTTGGTGGACTGCGAGTGCTACCGTACTGTACGAGTAGTATCGTAGTAGAGGTACAAATACTGTACGAGTACAAACACGCCATCATCATGGTACAAAATAATCAAATACTTTAGAATAGTTTCATCTATCGATTAAGAACTGCATTAAAGGAAATTCCATTGATCTCATTGACCACTTCTTGTACATCCGGAATCGTCGCCGTATTGTAGTGTGCCGTAATATTGCCTCGTCGCCCCTTGTTGGGTCGGAACCGACACGTCAACATACCCAAATCCTTGGCAGCCTTGAGATAGTCATCCTTGTCGCTCACAACCAAAATATGGTTGGGAGAAATGTTCCAATGCTCCACGAGTCCCCGTCGCAACAAATCCTCCGTGTCTTTGCCATCTTCCGGATGGAGGACGGTTTCAATAATAGCACCCTTGAGTTGTCGAGGAAAGTCGTTCATATACTTTTGTTCTTGTTGTTGTGATTCTGGTTTCTTGAGTGTAGATGGCAACAAGGCAATATGGATACTCCGATGTGTCAAATACGACAACAGTTTGCCAGTTCCCGTCAAGGCCATCCATTTGGTAGGACTAGCCGCTGTATCTTTAATTGCCATTTGGCGTGCTGCCAAGTGTCCTGCGGCATCTCCTCCTTGCAAGGCTGCCTCGACTTGGGATTTGGCCAATTCAATGCCAGCCAAGCCTCCCTTGAGTTTGGAAGCGTATTTGGCACGGATATCTTGTCCCGGAGGAGTAGAAGTGGCGGCGGCTGTTGCTGTTGTTGCTGCTGCCTTTTTGGGAGGAGTAGAAGAAGCAGTCTCACGACCCGTATCCACATCTACCTTGAGCAACGACGCGACCTGTTGTACCGCATCCAAATCCGGGGCGACCGAAGAAGCCGAAACATTGGAAGATGTTGTTGTGGTAGTGGTAGTAGTGGCTTTTTGAGTTTCTTCTTGTTTGGCTTGATCAAAGGATTTTGTCAAGAGTTCAAAATCAAAGGCCACAGCTTGTAACTTGGAATTTTTGGAAGCATTGACGGTACGGATCAATGTGTTGTCGTTGCCTGCACTGGGCATACCACCCATATCCAACATGCGACTATAACTCAAAGCACGGCGGTTACATAGTCTCCAAGAAGAAGGTGAAGAGGCTTGTAGTAGAGTTCTTGTGAAGAGTATGCGGGGTGTTGTTCCGGATATCATTTTTGGAAGTGGAGTGGTACAAGCAAGGAAGGAAGATTTCTCGTGATAGTGATGGAACGGTGTTGGGAAAGCGAAGTTGTTGTTGGCAGCCGTCCAGCTGCCACCGCCAGGATCCTCTCGACCACTCGCTAATGTACGACTCGGCCGACTCCGAAACTGGCTCACACCCATCACCACGACTTACTCGGATGGCGACAAAACGGTCCTGGTAACGTTCCTTCGTAAACACAACAAACCCACCAAATGTCTCGAGGATGGCCAAAATTACGATCTGGGATCTGGGACCTGCTGTGACAACGACCACAACACCATCGAGACCGGTACACAATTTTCCACCGGATCCGTTTGGACACTCTGCAAGAATTTATTGAAACAACCCTAGATATCTATCTCCTTGTATGTACCATGCCAACAAGTCGTTGAGCTTGTGAAATTGTTCTCTGACAAAATTCTTTGCATTCTAGTTGACACCCACCCTACAGGTTTTGTTCTTTGACCATGGGACAAAAGTTCAGTATTGACATTCAAATTGACAGTGGCGATGATCGTACGTATTCATTCTTCCGAGTTGTCAAAAGTGGCTGTGACTGTGTTGTGCGTTTCTCATTTCGGTTTCATTTCCTATGATGGTGTGTAGCTGTGGTCGCTGGAACTCCATTGCGAGGCAGTGTTGTGCTGACTGTCAAGAAAAGACTCAAGCCCACCGATGTGGTTTTGCATTTCATTGGAACCGAGAGTACCTACTTCCCTCCCACTCGATCTAAGAATTCTTCACAAGATGAGAAGGTCATGGCCCATTTCAAGTGGGTGGAGGCTCGTTTGGTTCACACTATCTTGCCAGAATCTCCTATTATCTTCAAGTAGAGTTTGGAAACTACAAAACCCACCAAAAGTTTCTAGTGCAAGCGGCTCCTCTGAAGAACGATGTGGTTCCTTGTCTGGTGGAGCCTGTAACCCACAACCTCAAGACGATGGGTGTTCTTAACAAGGGATTCTTGTCAGTTGGGGCCAGTGCAGAGAATACCAGAGTTGGAAAAGGAAACGTCCTTCGTATCGCCCTTGCCAGTCGCAACAAAGCCTCGATTGCGTTGAGTCGTGTCCGTGTCAAATTGGTCGAACTTGTCACCTACGAAGTCAAGGGAGTACAAGGTGTGAACAAGGTCGATCTCTGCAAAATAGATGACCTCAACCTTCCAGGATTGCAAAAGCGAACGGAACTCCCAAGGGCTGATGTGCGTAGAAGTATCCGGAAAGGCACTGAGCCTGACAAGGAAGCTACCTACCAATACATCTACGATGCCCTTTTGTCCCGAGACAATCATCTCGAGATTGTCATCCCACCCACGGCGAAAGATAGTTACAGCGGCAACCTCATTGAAGTGTCACACTACGTCAAAGTTACGTTCTTTACGGGTGCCCTTGTGGAGAATCCTTTCATCAAGATTCCAATTGTCATTGGCCACAAGGATAGGGATGAAGAATTGGTAATGCCGCAGTCACCTGGCCATATTTCGACGGTGATTGCCGAGGATGACTCGTCGGATACCGATACCACTATCGAGGTGGGATCTCGAGCAAGTTTTGTTCCAATAGCTGATGCTGTCCTCTTGGGCCGTGAAATTGGGCCCTCCGAACCGGAGGAAGTACCTTTGTACAACCCCATCCAGTTGTCTGCCGACAGTGTCCTACCGTCTAACCCTGACAAGTACCTCTTCCCACCAATTCCAATGCCTACGGCACCAACGGAGTCCATGATTTACGCAAACTCATCGGATGAAGAATCGGTGGAATCCGATTTGGCAAGGTACACATCGTCGTCGCCTCAAGCTCAAAGTCCAGAGTCGGATCGCGGAGGTGGTATGGGGTATGCTCCATATCAAATGTACAGTGGATCGCCACAACGGCCTCAACCTTCCTCTAGGTTGGGTCCTCCCACCCCACAATCTCGAGGCCCTGAAGCTGCACGGTTGGAACTCCTCTTGCGGGAACTGAACGGCTCTATTCAAGACTATGGCATCTTTACAACAAAAATGCGCGAGGCAGAATACCGAGAACTCTTTCGACAGCTCACCCCTACCGAGTTCCGTTGTATCATTGGTCATGTGAACATGTCCTCTCAAGTGAAAGTAGCCAACTTGCTTGCCAAACACATGGCGCAATACAAAACCTTTACCTGCGAACACTGTGCCGCTGCACTGGAGCCAACTTCTGGGTTTTTCCGTCCCAACATGGTCGAAACACTGTTGCCATATTGTCGTGATTTACCTGCCAACCATTTGCTTATTCAAAATGAATTGAGCGACTGGGAGTCTGTGATCACTGAACGATTCTTTGAGGATGCTTTGTCCTCAAGGTAGATTGTCAACGCAAGTTAAATAGCTGTTGAAAGAATGTAGGCAATAATAGATTGAAATTATCATCATGCTTCCAAATAAGACGCAAGTAGATAGAGCAAAACGACAGCATCCAACGCGGCATAGTCCACTTGTTCTTGAGATAAAGGTCGTGTTCCCCACTCGGAGCATTGTTGCTCTTTGGATAGGGGAACGTTTGAGTATCGCTCCACACAAGCCTTGAGGGAAGGCAACGATCCCGTCTTGGATTCACCCTCACCCACCATGAGCCATTGTATATCTAGAAGCGTGCATCGGGGGGAAGGTGATAACCCTTGTGGGTTACACCAGTTCTGGAGATAGACCAAATCTTGGTTCATTGCAAACCCCACAAGAACCACGGGAGACTCCAACCATTGTTGCATCCAATCTTTGGCTCGCTGCTGGAACATTGGATCTGATACCAAAGCATCCACAATCCAGACGTCGACACCACCAGATGAATGGTATTTGGACAAAATGGCCAACTGTATGAGCGCAACGGCAATGGTCCCATCCTCTCTTGTCGTCCATTCTGTATCCATGGCTACGATCGGCTCCTGGGCCAACGATTCTTGTATAGCCTCGATTTGTGGAACTGAATCCACCCAATTTGGAGAATGTGGAAAGCGCAGTTCTGTTGGTGGTGTTTGCAAAGAAGTATTACAAAGGGTTTTCCAATCAAAAGAAGGAAACAAACCAAAGGTTTGACAGGCCTCTTGTACGACAGTGGATTGGAACGTTTCTCGCGTCTTGTTCCACGGATGATGTTGCTCCGTAACATTGTTCTGGTCCGACGATCCAAGACCAGACTCTTGTCGTTCCTTCTTGCTCTCCGACGATGACGACGTACCCCGCTCCAGTAATTTTGCCAAGAGCTTGGATTGTTCAGGTGACGAACACTCTTGTTGCATTACTTGTTCCAAGCGTCTCTGCAAATCCGTCGTGGACCCGTCATGAAGGGATAGTAGTCGTTGATAGGTTTCTTGGACCCAAGGTCGACGTTGCTGATTACATAGGGAAAGAAATTTCAGTAGCAAAGGAACGGAATCTAACTGCTGCTCTAGTTCACCCCACGCCTGCTCGAGTTGTTCCGGAGACGGTGCTGGTGTGTGTTTGGTATCCTTCTTTTTGGTTTTGGAACGAGGACGTGTAGTTACTTTCGTCGAGGTTGATGGCTCGGTTGCTGCTGCCGCCGCCGCTACTACCTGTGGATTGTGTCGGGCAAAATTCCCTTTGCGTGTCTGTGCACTGGTTGGATTGACGGCATAGGGCGTCACAACATCGGTCGGCAACAAGGGGCGTTCTAAGAATCTCGGGTCCAGATCCCCATACACCAATCCATCCGAATGGGTTTGGCGAAAATTCCACCAATCGGTATGTTGTGGTTGTTCCAACGCTTGGATTCGTTTCATTACGGAATCAGGCATTTCATGTGACGCGGCAATACTCAAGACAGACTGTCCCTTGTTGTTGACAATGGAAACATTGAGATTAGGTTTGGTCAAGAGGTATTGGACAACATCGACACGCGATTGGGTCAGCGCAAAGAAAATAGGCGTTTTTCCATAACTATGACGTGCTGTACTGTAGACTTGCAGATCACAACCGACCGTTTCAATCAAATATTGTACATTGGACAAGGCTCCTTTCCAACAGGCCATGTGAAGTGGTGTTTTGGTGATGCAAGAAACGCCATTAACATTGGTCTCAGCAGTATCCATCTCGGAAGCTGTCCATCCAGATTCCACGGCTGCTTGAAGCCGTTGCAAGGATGATGATCCTGCAGCACGTCGTAATTCTTCCAAACTACATCGAGGGGATGAAGCCGACATTCTAGAAACTTCTTGAAGGAAACACGTGTCCAAGAAGATGTGAGTACCTGGTAGTGGCATGAGATGAGTGGCAGCCGTCGACCACGTTGATCCAGGACAGATGACTCGGTCGACTCAAATACGACTCGATTGACTGTGACACGACGACCACCTCCACCCTCCACCCACAACCACAACCACAACCACAACCACATTGTTCGAGCCGACAATGACAATGGTCGTCAATTCTAACAACAATATACAGCAGGAGCTAAAAGATACACTAGGCGTCCAAATATCCGATGATTGGTTAGAGGCCTGTCAATCTTCCATTTCCGAAGTTTCCACACAACAAGTGTTGCATCAAGTATTGCATGCCGACATTCGTCAAGTGGCTTCCACGCCGCCATCCTCGGCAGCAGACTGGACATCCCACCAAGGTCCCATCTTTTGTCAAGTAGAAGAAAAGTTTCCTGTCTCCCTCTCTTCCGAACAACGGCTGACGACCGTACCCCCAGTCGATGCCTGTTTCAAGCTGTTTCTCTGTACAGGCCCAACCACGGCGCCACATCACACACAGGTGGCCCTGACACTGACGACCATTCCCAATTTGTCGTCCTTGCAACCGGGTGGAAAGCTTGTTTTACAAGGTCCTCTCCGTCAGAGACATGGAGTGTGGCTGTTACAAGGTGGCAATACCTTGGTGTTGGGAGGAGCCGTAGCGTCGTTGGTACAACAGGAACGTCGTACCAAGGAACGAGAACAAAAACGTGCAGGTGTTGGGGTAGATGCCACCATTCGGGCCTTGATTGGGGAAGACACAAACAATGTCGAGCAAGAAGAAGATGAGACGTATGATCAGACAGATGCTACGATCGTAGAAGCAAATGGAAATGCAAATGATGCCCCTGCACTGCAGCTACCAGCAGCTCTGCCGGTTGTGGTGCTTCCTCAAGAGCCGGCACCCACTCCAGCAGCAGCAGCAGCGAGAGCACCCATGGCATCCACACAGCCAATCTCATCCACTAATATGCCAAGTGGAGCCAACAGTCATACGGATACCCAAAATCCATATGGAACCAGGAATACAGTACCTGGTGAGAGTGCTCCAGCGGCACAAGCGACTCCTTCCAACCACCCGTACATCTCCAATGTCATCACGACGAACGGTTCAGACCTTGACAATGATTCCTTGTTCCATACCCCTCCTCGACTGCCAACACCCACGGCAACATCTATTCCGACTGCCATCTCGGTACCACAGCAGCGGAATGAAGCCCCTCAAGCGAACAGCAGCAATCCATACACCTCGTCCAGAACAGCAATAGGGTCGGTTCGATCCACACCCGCTCCGGCTCCCGAACCAATGACCACTATAGCATCTACATCCTCCAATCCTTACCACAGATCTTCTGCTGCGACCACTTCTACGGCGACGACACCCATACAAACAACTCCTCTCGAGATGACAAGGCACGGTTCTGCCAGTCTCGCTTCTTCCAATCCATACCAAAGTATCACGGGAGCCAATGCATCTCCAACAACCGCACCGTTGGAATTGGATGCCATCTTTACCATCCTCCAAATTCTAGTACAATCTCCAACCGCATCACAAAATCCTCCCACAACTACGTCTTGGAACGTTCGTTTGGAACAACATGGAGGACAAATGGATTTTCATATTGGCAAGACGCCTTCCAAACAGTATGAAATTGTCGTTTCGGCTACCTTTGGTCGACCTGGACGCTATTTGGCATGCAAATTGGATCCCAACTGTATGCAACCCTTGTTTGATGAATCACCTGCCACGCTGCGGGGATTGCGTCGCAAAGATCCTGCCCGTGCCCAGCAATTGGTCCATCAAGGCGGAGAACGGATCAAGGAAAGATTTTTTCAAGGCCCCAAAGTGTGGAAGGCAAGATTGTATCCGACACTACAAGAGTTGGCATCGTCATCATCATCATCATCAACAACAACATCATATCCATTGGATGATGTCAAACGACCGATTCTCATTTTGGAGCCAACGAGCACCTAATAGTTTTGCTGATAAACTGTACGTACGGGGAGATACCATTACAAGAGAGACAGTATTCAACTGCTATGCTAGATGCCGCCACACTCTCCTAGAGTTATCCTTTCCTTGTATGTACACTCTTATGGCACTCCATCCATTCCATTCTCCTCCATCCATCACGAACGTACTTGTTAGATAGACAAGCCCTTTTCTTGCATTCGCTTTGCCCACCAGGATCGTGAACACATTTCGACGATACGACTCGATGCACGCTCAAAGGCAAATCCCAATTCACGCACACTGGCCAAGGCACCCACGGCGGTACCACCTTGGGTTGCTACATCAATGCCCAATACTGTTGCTGGTTCGCCATCTTCGTCGTCCTTGGTGTTTTTCAATTCGGCAGGCAGTCTGCCATAGCTGGCTTCAAACAGTTCCAGTGGGGAATGGACGATGGACTCTGGAGGAATATCTTCGCCGGCAGACAGAATCAAACAGCATTGAGCTTCATACAATTCATCAATCAAGGTGATGAATCGACGGGCTCTGTTGTGACCAATCAAATCCATCTTTTCCACATTTTCCAAGCATACAATATCAAAGGTTTGGCCAATGGCACGATAGTCTTGAGCACCCAAATCTTTGTCACACATGTCAAAGAAATCAACGCGACCCATTTGGAGATTTGTAGTCTCGGAACTATAGGCTTGCTCCACTGTCAAAGATCGTTGAAAGCCCACTGGCAAGACTATGGGTGTTGGAGCATCACTGTCCGCCTGCACAATATCCATACGCACTTGCTCCACAATCGGTTCCATATCGGTCGTCGTTCCAAAAAAACTAGTACAACTGGCCAAGGCCTTTCGATAATCCACCGTGGACTCAATGTTGTGTACAATACAATGGTGTTCCAATAGATCCAAAAATGGCAAAAAGTAACTTCGATTCAATCCGCCTTCATACAAATCGCGCGGTGGTCGATTGGACGTGGCCACCACCACGGTTCCTTTGAAAAAGAGGACACTAAACAATTGGGACAGAATCACGGCATCCGCAATATCAGTCACTTGAAACTCATCCAAACAGAGCAAAGACCACTGTTGACTCAATTCCATCCCCACCCTGTAAATAGGATTGTTTTCCTTGGACGTATCAATCCGGTAGCTTCGGCCCTTTTGTTTGAGATCTTGTTGCTTGAGTTGATGGATTTGTTGATGGACTTGCGCCAAAAAGGAATGAAAGTGGAATCGAGCTTTTTTGTCGACAGGAGCTTGTTCGTAAAAGGCATTCATAAGCATGGTCTTGCCCGTACCGACAGGTCCATGCACATACAACCCACGAGGAATGCGAAGCTTGGGTGGTTCGGGCACCAAATCAGGTTCTGCCTCTTTCTCTTTGGACTTTGCAGAATCCTTGGACTCTGGATCCTCTACTTGGTCGTCCTTGTTGGCAGTGGCAGTGGGAGTAGCAGTTGCTTCCTCGGAAGAATCGGAAGTCTCTTTTGGTGGTGGGGTGGGAGGTTTGGGTGGTTCAAAGAGAATGGCGTTGTCATATCCTTCCAGGGCCTTTTGCAACCGACCCAATCGCTTGGCCACTTGAATTTGAGCGGCATCTTCCTCCAAACTTCCTAGTGAAACCTTTTCTTGTAGTACTTGAACGAATCCTTGGGGAGCTGATGATGACGACGACATGGATCGCCGCATCCAAACAGCATTCATGGAGGCGCTTTGACCTTGCAAGGAGGAACGTTTCGTCACAGCAGCTGTCCATCCTCGACGAGAAGCGAGATTGCATACTGTATGCCTTGTGACTCTGGAAATCATGGTGATGAGACAATGGCAGACTGGCTATCTTGTGTATCCAACAAAGCGGTTCTCGTAGAGTGCCGACTGCCGACCGGTCGAGTTCGTGTTGTTATGAGATCTGACGTGGTGATGGATGAGGAGAAAAAAAGTTGTTGTGAAATCCATCACATTTTGTCGAGTTAGTCGACTACTTTGGTCATACTAGTCATTGATCGACTGCCACCAGGTTCCAACACCCACCCATTCTACGAAAGTACGGTATACTTCGCTGTGTTCTCCTTCACCATGTCGGCCCCTTCCACAGCTACAGCAACAGCAACAGCAACAACAACTGCATCACTCCAACCACCCAAAGCACGTATAGACACTTCTGTGTTTCCCATCCGAGTGGATGTTTCCTCAAAAGACAAGTCCACCCGCGTCATCGAAACACTCCTACTCGATCCCACCTGCTGGCCCATTCCTTTGACGGCACCGCTTCATGAGGCCATCGAACGTAATGTCCAACACTTGGCACATTCCATATTGTCTGATGCCGAAGTCATGGGTATGGGTCGCACTGTCCGACACTTTACTGGCCGCGTCGATGTTTGGACGGCGGAACTGCAACGTCTTGCTGAAGACCAATTGCGTCCCCAACTCTGGGCGGTCCTGGAGGCTCATGCTACCCGTCGATCAGCAACAACAACAGCAACTACTACTACTACTGCAAAGACCTCTTCTCTAATACCCATTTCTATTCGTCTCATGCTCCATGGAATCACTATCCACGAAGACATTCAATGGGACCCCTCCGTTCCCCTGTCTCCATATGCCTTTGCCGAAACGCTCGCGCAGGATTTGAATCTGTCACAAGAAGCCATTGTGCCTATTTGGACTACCATGCTAGAGCAACTGCATGGATTGACGGTAGATACCTCGCTCGATGAATCAGTCTCGCAACGGTCAGCGGCGCAACTACGGGGGGCGTGGAGACTGGACCCCAAGGAAGTGGTTCTTGTGGCGTCCCAGATGGTTGCACAGCAACGACCAAGATAGTATGATCCTTATATCCTTTTAATCCTTTTTGTATTAGGCTTTGATAGGAATGTTGTGTCAATTGTATAGGAGTACAAGTGTGGAATGATGGTGTGGAGGGTGGTGGGGGTATGTTGCAGCGTGGTGCAGACGCATAACTCATGTCAGGTGGCGTCTGGCGACAATAATGGTGCAGTAGCATTGGGATGGTCCAGTAGTTTCGGCGACCGGCGACAACCACTCAATTTTCCAACCCATCGTCGACAATGACGGTCGTTTTCTTTCAAAGCCAGTCTATTATTATTCTTATGGACCTAATGATAGTATTCACATTGTTCTTCAAGAAATCAAGCTAACGCAAATTTACAGAGCTATATCTCAAGTCTCTCGAAGCAAAAAAGAAGCAACCCAAGGTTGTCGCTTTACAGATAATAAACCACAAAAACAATTTAATCGTTCCAGCACTTGCCCGCAGGGAAAATGACATTGAATGTCGATTGCGAGGTCAAGAATCCCAAACTGGTGGACGATCCAGCAATGACGCATCCCGTCAAATCAGGGGTGCCGTCTTGGATGCCAACAACATCAATCAAGAAATTTTGTTCAGGTAGGTAGGCAGCGTCGGTTCCGACGAAGAATCCAGTAGCACCCCCAATGACAACAGAGAGGGAGGCATCGGCCTTGGAGTTCTCGTAGGTAGGTTCTTCCACATATTTCATAGGTCCGCTCAAAATTGTTCGGGCCATGCGAAGACCAGCGTAAAAGGCGAGTCCGCAACCAACCCAGGTTCCAGCAAAAACCGAAAGGAAAGGCAAGTTGGCGCCTTGGAGAGCGTTGACGAGTGGTTGCCAGGCAGTTCCACTGCAGAAAGCAGCACTTCCGAGCAATGCTCCGGTGTGGAATTCAGCGGTCATGTTGATCTTGGAATCATAGGCCAACTTCTTCAATCCGTAGTAGGTTACATGTCCTCCAAGAACACCCAGGGCATCACCGACTCCGGTGGTCAAAGCAAAGTTCAAGGAATCTGGAGCGAATCCAAAGTTGCTGTCGGCGACAATCGAAGCAGTTTGCCAACCAAATCCAGCGGGGAAAATCTTGGAAATAGTGACTTCAAAAGTGGAGACAAATCGGCTCACAATGCCGCCAGTCTTGGCGACAGGCTCAGCCACAGGAACCTCAACCTTGTCAACGGTGGCATCCGAGCGGACGGCAGAAGTGGTGTGCATTTGTCGTCGAGACTCGTGGGAAGGAGGAGTTGGAAGGGACGACAACATGCGCACGGTTTGGGCAGAGAATGGAGTGCTTTGCACCTTGACTAGGATTCGGGAGGCAGTGGTGGACAACATGATGACGAATTTACTATCGAAACTGACAGAAGACTGGAATAGTCAATCCGAGAAATTATGGCAGGAATATAGTTTGCGTCGTTTCCAAACTGCCGATGATGACGGCGAAGAGGATTTCGGAAACGAGGTACCTTGTGGCCAAAGTTCTCTCATGATTCTCAGAAGAATCTCAGTTGTTCGTAGGACATTGGAACCAGTCACAGTGCAATTCTCGGAGACTTCAACTTGTTGGGTTGGAAAATCCTGATTCGTTGCCGGAAGTTTGTCGTACCAAGCGCGTCGCACGATTCGGCCACGACGTCGCCGCACCTTGTATCCTTCCTCCGCAGCTGGCAATACGGTACACCTACGTTCTCCATTTATTGAACCCCAATATTTTACTACCACCTAGGTAGCCCAAGACAGGAGGTAGCTTTCGTTTTCCCAAAGTCCGAGGTTGCAGGTTGCCAACGTTGCCAGGAGAATGCAAGTGAGGTCCAGAGCTAGTCCACTTTACTCCCCTGCACTCTACTACGAGTACCCCTCTCTAGCTATCTACCCCCGCTATCTAGCTACCGGAGAGTGGAGGGTACACCACTGCTGGGTATCAGCTGCGTTGACACAGCTGACAACAGCATCAACCAGCAGCCTGCTGGGGAAAAATTGGGGCATTTTTTATTTTGTAATTTATTCCAATGTTGCTAGTAGGAAATGAAGGACGATAATAATACCAGAACTTCAATTCCAATGCTTTGTCCTTCATTGTGATGCTGTCCTCTCTCTAGAGCGAGATAAAATAAGCTAACAATACTCTGCTTTCGGTGCCTCTACTCGTCCAGCCACCAGGCGTCCTTGCGTCGTCCATGAGCCATGAGCCATGAGCCATGAGTCCTTGCTAGCACCCTGGTCAATGGTCAATTGGGTCGAATCAATTTCCAGTCATAATCACCTGGACCGTTTTTTCTGCGATTGCCAACGGTTCAAGACTCAATCAACGTCATTTGAGCGATCGCAGTATAGAAATTGTGGTTGCTTGGGTCCTGGCAACTTTACACCAGGGCTTATCAAACTGGAAGCAGATACCAAATAAACGAGGATACAGAAATTATGTTCAACTTCAGGTATGAAGGATCATCAAAAAAGGTGCGCGCCGAGCAATGGATTATTAAGTCCGAGATTTGGGGGGGATAACGGACACTGAGCGATGCAGCCTGCTATGTGAGTCTCACGCCATAGTATTTTGTCATATCATGGTCTCGAATGATTATTTTAGCTTAAGACAGTCGCCAACAGAAATCGGTTTTAAATTGATCGATGTTTCTCACCTTTCACCCTCCACAATTCTCATAAACTCTTCTTCTTTTGAACCACCGACGAGGTGTTTGGGAAGATGAAACTCGCTCTCCCTTTGTTCATGGCGGCTGCCGTCATGGCAGGGGATTCCAAGGAAGATGGAAGTTTCTGGTCGAGATACCTTGAGGAGGTCGATAGTTTCCCTAGTGCTGCACCAACGCCTGGGCCTACTCCCGGTCCCACTCCTAGCCCTACTCCAGGTCCTACTCCTGGACCAACACCCAACCCAACTCCTGGGCCAACACCAGGACCAACTCCTGCTCCAACACCAGGGCCTACGCCAAACCCTACTCCTGGACCCACAGGTGGACCTACTCCTGCTCCAACACCGGGGCCTACGCCAAACCCTACTCCTGGACCCACAGGTGGACCTACTCCTGCACCCACTCCCGGGCCAACTCCTAGTCCTACACCTGGGCCTACTCCAGCCCCAAGCGCCAGTCCTAGTGCAGCCCCCAGCGCTAGCCCCAGTGCTAGTCCCAGCGCCTTCCCTAGTGCATCTCCAAGCGCCAACCCCACTGGCCAGTGCGAGGTTGATCTCACTTTGACCTGTACCGCCAACATGACCGAGTTCGACAATCCGATCACTTGCGAGAACATCCCTCCTGTCACCCAGCCTTTCTGCACCTGTACCGATTGTGTGCGCGAGCTCACTTTCATCTACACTGCCAGCTTGTGCGACGGACTTGACGGATGTGTCGACGCCGGATCCGAGTTGAGCTCTACTGCCACCATCACTTTCACTGAGTGTGGAGCAACAACCGAGTTGTTCTCTCAAACTGCTACCAGTGGCGACAGTGTTGTCATGACCATGGAGGGTGGTGCTTGCATCCCTGACTGTCTCACGGTCACGGTGTCCAACCCTACCACTACCGCCACCGAGCAAACTTTCACCATTGACTCCTCCTGCGACGACCGCAACCTCTTGTTGAAGGACTCCTACGCCTCCTTGGACTTCGTGGGATACGCCTGTGACGAGGACAATGTTTACAACTGCTTCCAAGAGATTCTCTACGAAGTTGATGCTTGCAACATTGGTACTGAGACCATGACCTTGACCGAGTTCTCTTTGACCTACCAAGGCACTGTCACTGACTTCCTCGAGGGCTTGACCCCCGAATTGGCCACTGGCGAATGTCTTGAAGATTTTGCAAGTGCTATCATTGACCGTTGTACCGACTCTGAGTATGTTGCCACTGCCTATGCCAACGCCTCCATGCCTGGATACAACGGAATTTGTGAGGATGTCGAGGAAATTGTCTTCATGATTGACGTTGACACTCTTCCTCCAACTGCCGGTCCTACCATGTCTCCCACTCCTGGACCTACTCCTGCTCCAAGTGCCAGCCCAAGTGCATCGCCAAGTGCTAGTCCTAGTGCCTCGCCCAGCGCAAGTCCAAGTGCTAGCCCAAGTGCCTCTCCAACTGACAGTCCCAGTGCAAGCCCTACTGGAGCATGTAACGTTGATCTCACATTGACCTGCACCGCCAACATGACCGAGTTCGACAATCCCATCACTTGCGAGAACATCCCTCCTATCGGAGAACCGTTCTGCACCTGTACCGATTGTGTGCGCGAGCTCACTTTCATCTACACTGCCAGCTTGTGCGACGGACTTGACGGATGTGTCGACGCCGGATCCGAGTTGAGCTCTACTGCCACCATCACTTTCACTGAGTGTGGAGCTACAACCGAGTTGTTCTCTCAAACTGCTACCAGTGGCGACAGTGTTGTCATGACCATGGAGGGTGGTGCTTGCATCCCTGACTGCCTTGCGGTCACTGTCTCCAACCCTACCACTACCGCCACCGAGCAAACTTTCACCATTGACTCCTCTTGCGATGACCGCAACCTCTTGTTGAAGGACTCCTACGCCTCCTTGGACTTCGTTGGATATGCCTGTGACGAGGACAATGTTTACAACTGCTTCCAAGAGATTGTCTACGAAGTTGATGCTTGCAACATTGGAACGGAGACCATGACAATTATCGAGTTCTCCTTGACCTACCAAGGTACTGTCACCGACTTCCTCGAGGGCTTGACCCCTGAGTTGGCCACTGGCGAATGTCTTGAGGAAGTTGCCACTGAGGTCATTGACCGCTGTACCGACTCTGAGTACGATGCTGTTGCCTACGTGAATGCCACTATGCCTGGCTTCAACAACGTTTGTGAGGATACTGAAGAGATCTCCTTCATGGTTGATGTTACATTCCCTCCCACCACCAGCCCTACCATGTCACCCACTCCTGGACCTACTCCTGCTCCAAGTGCCAGCCCAAGTGCATCGCCAAGTGCTAGTCCTAGTGCCTCCCCCAGCGCAAGTCCAAGTGCTAGCCCAAGTGCCTCGCCCACGGCTAGCCCTAGTGCCTCGCCAAGTGCCTCTCCTTCGGCTCCCCCTACTGGCATCTGCAACACTGATGTCACCCTCAACTGTACCGCTACCATGAACGGAGAGGAAACTGATTGTGTCGACATCACTGGAATTGAGCCACAATGCTCTTGTGAGACATGCATGCGTGAGATGCTCTTCACCTACACCGGAGAGTCCTGCAACGGACTTGACGGATGTGTTGAGACTGGAACCCCAGGATCTCCTGCCACCATCAGCTTCGCCATCTGCAACACCAACAACCTTGCCTTCACCCAAACTGTCGAGACTGGTGAGACCTTCACTGTTGATCTCGGAGGTACTGCTTGCTTGCCTGAGTGCTTCCACATCACTGTATCCAACCCCACCACTGCCGAAGTCATCCAAACCTATACTATGGATACCACTTGCGACGGCGACCGTGGATTGATCCTCAAGGAGGACTACGCCTCTGTTCAGTTCATTGGATACACTTGTGATGCCGACAATGTCAACAACTGCTACCTTGACATCATCTACGGTATTGAAGCCTGCAACCTTGGAAGTGGTGACATGACCCTCTACGAATGGGACTTCACCTACCAAGGTGAGACCACTGACTTGTTGAACGGACTTGAACCCATCCTTGGTGCCGGAGAGTGTCTTGACGAGACCGTTGAGGAGGTCATCGACCGCTGTGTTGATGGAGAGTACCCTGCTAGTGTGAAAGCCAATGCCTCTGACGTTGACAGTGGAATCTACTGTGACGACGACGAGGAGATTGTCTTTGTGATTGATGTCGGTACATTGGCTCCTACCCCTGGACCTACCGCAGCTCCCAGTGCCATGCCCAGTGCCTCTCCTTCGGCCTCGCCCTCTGCTGCTCCATCTCCAGCGCCTTCGCCAGGACCTACCCCCACCTCTCCTGCTCCTAGTCTTTCCAGTTGCAGTGTTGGAGTTGCTGTCGAGCCTCAATGTCCCGACTTTGAATGTGCCTTTGACCGTTGTCGTGATCGGCCTTGGCGCATGGAGTTCCGTTTCGATGTTCGCCTCTGTGAGGATTCCATCTTGAAGCGTTGTCCAGGAGTTGACCCTGACTCTTGTGACTGTACCCGAAACGTCACTCTCGGTGAGGAGTTCTGGGCTGATCAAAAGTTCGAGTGTACTGACTTCAACGGAGGTCCTACGGATGAGTTCGGAACCTACTATGTCATCGCCAACCCATCGAAGGATGAATCTGTCATCTACTTCGAAGGTGTCGTCACTTCAGGAGACTCCACCGCCAACACCTTCAACGCTACTGATCCTAACTTGGTGAGAGTTGAAGCCAACACCTACCTCCGTCTTTATGAATATGATGAGACCACGGGAACTATTGGTGCTCTTGTTCAAGAAGTTCTCTTCCACAGTTCCTGCTCTCAACAACTGTATCTCTTGGATATCTTCGGATCCTTCCAGTTGATTGAATTCGAGTCTCTCACTCAAGGAATTGTCGGCTTCGGAATCAACCCTGAAATCGACTTCAGCCTTGATCTCGATGTTGAGACGGATGTGTTGGATTTGAGCTTCTTGTCTGTGGTCGTTTTATCCAATGATGGCTTGATCCCCCCTCAAGTATTCGAGCCCAATGTGACAGGTGTCACCATCCCTCCTCCATTCAGTGCATCCACCGAGCTCAGCCTGGCCAAGGACCAAGAGTTCACTGTTATCACCACTATCGGTGGAGAGTTGAACGGTGTCGTCTGTTTCGATGTTTCTCAGACCACAATCGTTTGCCGAGGAACCTCTGAACCAACCCTCTAGGCTTTCATCATAAACTCATACAACAACAAATGAAGAAGAATGATTCCCCGGAACTGTATCTGGGAAAATTAAGTAATACATAACTATCTGTTTGACCCTGAACTCATTGTCTCTCTCGCGCCCTCTTCTTGGCCTTTTATCTGTTTTTACTTTGCTGTAGTCCGGTACTGTACGCGGTAGTGCATGATCCAGTCCTGTTGTAAGCAGTGGCCATAACTCTAATACAAGCATTTCAAACCCTAACCCTAATCGCAATCCACCTTGGAGATGGATAGTCATCGATAGACCGAGGAAGACAAATAATACTTGATGTCAAGAGCAACAACCAAATTTCTTATCGAGAGGAGCAGGTGGTCAATTGGAAGCAAGCCAACAGCTGCCGAAATGGTTGGAATTTGAGCCCACGAGCCTGACAGACTTTCGTCTTCCCCTATCTCAACACACGATTTCTGGGTGCGCCCTCGTTGGGGAACTTCTGTTGTGTAGGGTACCGTTACGCTGTCATCGACAGTCCCACCCGATGTTGGGTCCTTCGGAAAATCGCGGGAGGTCTCCAAGAGTTCATTGTTTGTTGGTTGGAGGCAATGGCAAAATGTTTTCCGATTGTAGGTCCGATTCTGGCACCAACTGCGTACTGTCTTTTGTTGATAAGATAGTACAGTATCCTTTCATTTTGCCTCTTAGTCGATTACATCAACAAAAGCTTCTCTCAAGTCACAAGTAAAGACGACAAAGTTTTCGACCGACAAGGCTCAACATTGTTGCGTACGGGCAGTTGCGTGTTTCGGGATAGTGTCCAATGTCCAATAGCCCTCCGTCTTTGATCAACGCATGTGACAAGAGTGTCCTGGGTTTGGTTGTTATTATTAGGAGGTGGTGTCGAGGAGCATGGAAGAATTCACCGTTGCCAATCGATGAAAGGTGATGATGGCTGTGAGCCAAATCTTTCTTGGACGTTCTTTTGGCTCCATGTCGGCGGTCGTCACGAAATTGGGCGCGTACAAAGGCTTTTTGTCGGACTCCACAACATCGCAAACTCACGTGCTTGCCAGCGATTATCGCAGATCGCAGAACTGTTGGTATTTAAGGGACTTCGCGCAAGGCGAGCGTTGGGTACCACTATTCTTCGGAGTACTGGGAGTCGTGTATTGTACCATGGTATCTCTCATATAATGCACATATGGATTTAGCGACGAATCGCTATATAACCCTAAATGTGGTTTTAACCAACATGTGTTTGTCGCCAACGGCCTCTGGAAGCAATACCACTTTCTCACAACAAATCTTCCCAACGCCACAATTTCAGGCAAACTGAGCTCACAATTCTCTCAGGACCAACACTAACCACTGGTTCCTGTCAAGATGAAGCTCTCACTCCCCTTGTTCATGGCAGTTGCCGCCATGGCAAGTGATTCCAAGGAAGATGGAAGTTTCTGGTCGAGATACCTTGAGGAGATCGACAGTTTCCCCAGTGCTGCACCAACTCCTGGGCCTACTCCCGGTCCCACTCCTAGCCCTACTCCAGGTCCTACTCCTGGACCAACACCCAACCCAACTCCTGGGCCAACACCAGGACCAACTCCTGCTCCAACACCAGGGCCTACGCCAAACCCCACGCCTGGACCTACCCCTGGACCAACTCCCGCACCAACACCAGGGCCTACGCCAAACCCCACACCGGGACCTACCCCTGGACCAACCCCCGCACCAACACCGGGGCCTACGGTAAACCCTACGCCTGGACCTACTCCTGGACCAACTCCCGCACCAACACCTGGACCAACACCTGGACCCACTCCTGCTCCAACTCCCGGGCCCACTCCGAATCCTACGCCTGGACCCACTGCAGTCCCAAGTGCCAGTCCTAGTGCCACACCTAGCGCTAGTCCTAGTGCTAGCCCCAGTGCAAGCCCTAGCGCTTCTCCCAGCTCCAACCCTACAGGGCAATGTGATGTTGATATCACCTTGACCTGTACCGCTGACATGAACGGCAACGCTACAGCTTGTGAGGACATCCCTCCTGTTACCGAGTCATTCTGCTCCTGCATGGATTGCGTGCGCGAACTTACCTTCGTGTACACTGGCAGCTTGTGTGACGGGCTTGACGGATGCGTGGATGCCGGAACTGCTTTGAGCTCTACAGCCATGATTTCTTTCGCTGAGTGTGGAGCAACAACCGAGTTGTTCTCTCAAACCGCAACAGTCGGCGATAGTGTTATGATGATGATGGACAACAGCACCTGCATCCCTGACTGCCTCACTGTCACTGTCTCCAACCCTGCCACCTCTGTTACGGAGCAAACTTTCACCATTGACTCCTCTTGTGATGACCGCAACCTTTTGTTGAAGGACTCCTACGCCTCCTTGGACTTCGTGGGATACGCCTGTGACGAGGACACTGTTGTCAACTGCTTCCAAGAGGTTGTCTACGAAGTCGACGCATGCAACATTGGAACTGAAAACATGACCTTGATCGAGTTCTCTTTGACCTATCAAGGCACTGTCACTGACTTCCTCGAGGGCTTGACCCCTGAGTTGGCCACTGGCGAATGTCTCGAGGAAGTTGCAAGTGCTATCATTGACCGTTGTACCGACTCTGAGTATGTTGCCACTGCTTATGCCAATGCCACCATGCCTGGATACAACGGAATTTGTGAGGATGTCGAGGAAATTGTCTTCATGATTGACGTTGACACTTTGCCTCCTACCGCCAGTCCTACCATGTCTCCCACTTCCGGGCCCACTCCAGTTCCAAGTGCTTCCCCCAGCGAGTCCCCCAGCGCCTCTCCAAGTGCCGGTCCTAGTGCCTCGCCCAGCGGTGGGCCGACTGCATCGCCTAGTGCCAGCCCTAGCGCCGGGCCAAGCGCCTCGCCAAGTGCAGCCCCAAGTGCTTCTCCTAGTGCCTCCCCCAGTTCCAGCCCAACTGGTCAATGCACTGTTGACCTTACATTGACCTGTACTGCTGACATGAACGGCAATGCCACAGCTTGCGAGGACATCCCCCCTGTCGACGAGCCATTCTGTTCTTGCACCGACTGTGTACGTGAGCTCATGTTTGTCTACACAGGAAGTACGTGCGATGGACTTGACGGGTGTGTGGATGTCGGAACCGCTTTGAGCTCTACTGCTATGGTCTCGTTCGCTGAGTGTGGAGGATCAACCGAACTGTACTCCCAAACGGCTTCTACCGGAGACATTGTTCTAATGACTTTGTTCAACAGCACCTGCATCCCTGACTGCCTTGAGGTCACTGTTTCCAACCCTGTCACCTCTATCACTGAGCAAACTTTCACTATCGACTCCTCTTGTGATGACCGCAGCCTCTTGTTGAAGGATTCCTACGCTTCCTTGGACTTCGTGGGATACTCCTGTGACGAGGACACTGTTGTCAACTGCTTCCAAGAGGTTGTCTACGAAGTCGACGCATGCAACATTGGAACTGAAAACATGACCTTGATCGAGTTCTCTTTGACCTATCAAGGCACTGTCACTGACTTCCTCGAGGGCTTGACCCCTGAGTTGGCCACTGGCGAATGTCTCGAGGAAGTTGCAAGTGCTATCATTGACCGTTGTACCGACTCTGAGTATGTTGCCACTGCCTATGTCAACGGCACTATGCCAGGATACAATGGAATCTGCGAGGATGTCGAGGAAATTGTCTTCATGATCGACGTTGACACTTTGCCTCCTACTGCCAGTCCTACAATGTCTCCCACTCCTGCACCCACCCCTGTCCCAAGTGCTTCTCCCAGCGAATCCCCTAGCGATTCCCCCAGTGCAGTGCCCAGTGCATCTCCCTCTGCATCTCCCAGTGCTTCCCCCAGCGCAGCCCCTAGTGCCAGTCCTAGTGCATCGCCAAGCGCCAGTCCAAGTGCTTCTCCCAGTGCAACCCCTAGTGCCAGTCCTAGCGCCTCACCAAGTGCCACTCCAAGTGCTTCCCCAAGCGCATCGCCTAGTGCACCACCCACTGGAGAGTGTAATGTTGACATCACTTTGACCTGTACCGCTGAAATGGGCGATAACATGACGGCTTGTGAGGACATTCCTCCTGTTACCGAACCATTCTGCTCCTGTACTGAGTGTGTTCGAGAACTCACTTTTGTGTACACAGCCAGCTTGTGTGAAGGACTTGAAGGATGTCAAGTGGCAAACGCTGAACTTGATGAATTGAGCTCTCCAGGAGTTGTTTCTTTCACTGAGTGTGGAAGTGCTACTGAGTTGTTCTCGCAAAGCGCTGTCGTTGGGGATAGTGTGGTCATGACTATGGGTGACGGCACGTGCATCCCTGACTGCCTTGTTGTCACCGTCTCCAACCCTGTCACTTCTGTTACCGAACAAACTTTCACCATCGATTCCTCTTGTGATGACCGCAACCTCTTGTTGAAGGACTCCTACGCCTCCTTGGACTTCGTGGGATACTCCTGTGACGAGGACACGGTTGTCAACTGCTTCCAAGAGGTTGTCTACGAAGTCGACGCTTGCAACATCGGAACTGAGACCATGACCTTGATTGAGTTCTCCTTGACCTACCAAGGCGATGTCACCGACTTTCTCAACGGTCTAACTCCTTTGCTGGCCTCCGGAGAATGTCTTGAAGAAGTCGCTACAGAGATCATTGACCGTTGTACCGACTCTGAGTATGTTGCCACTGCCTATGCCAATGCCACGATGCCTGGGTACAACGGAATTTGCGAGGATGTTGAAGAGATTTCCTTCATGATCGACGTTGACACTTTGCCTCCTACTGCCAGTCCTACTACATCCCCTACCCCTGGACCTACTTCTGCTCCAAGTGCAAGCCCAAGTGCATCACCAAGTGTCAGTCCCAGTGCCTCTCCTACTGCTAACCCCAGTGCATCGCCAAGTGCCACCCCATCGGCCCCTCCCACAGGCTCCTGCAACACTGATGTCACCCTTGACTGCACTGCCACTATTGATGGAGAAGTGACCGATTGTGTGAACATCACTGGGCTTGAACCACTGTGCGCTTGCGAAACATGCATGCGTGAGATGCTCTTCACCTACACCGGAGAGTCCTGCAACGGACTTGACGGATGTGTTGAGACTGGAACCCCCGGATCCCCTGCCACCATCAGCTTCGCCATCTGCAACACCAACAACCTTGCCTTCACCCAAACCGTCGAGACTGGTGAGACCTTCACTGTCGACCTCGGAGGTACTGCTTGCTTGCCTGATTGCTTCCATATCACTGTATCCAACCCTACCACTGCCGAAGTCATCCAGACCTACACTATGGACACCACTTGCGATGGCGACCGTGGATTGATCCTCAAGGAGGACTACGCCTCTGTTCAGTTCATTGGATACACCTGTGATGCCGACAATGTCAACAACTGCTACCTTGACATCATCTACGGCATTGAAGCCTGCAACATTGGAAGTGGAGACATGGCTCTCTATGAGTGGGACTTTACCTACCAAGGTGAGACCACTGACTTGTTGAACGGACTCGAACCCATCCTTGGTGTTGGAGAGTGTCTTGACGAGACTGTCACAGAGGTCATTGACCGTTGTACTGATGGAGAGTACCCTGCTAGTGTGAAAGCCAATGCCTCTGACGTTGACAGTGGAATCTACTGTGATGACGACGAGGAGATTGTCTTTGTGATTGATGTCGGTACATTGGCTCCTACCCCTGGACCTACCGCAGCTCCCAGTGCCATGCCCAGTGCCTCTCCTTCGGCCTCGCCCTCTGCTGCTCCATCTCCAGCTCCTTCGCCGGGACCTACCCCCACCTCTCCTGCTCCTAGTCTTTCCAGTTGCAGTGTTGGAGTTGCTGTTGAGCCTCAGTGTCCCGACTTTGAATGTGCCTTTGACCGTTGCCGAGCTCGTCCTTGGCGCATGGAGTTCCGTTTCGATGTTCGCGTCTGTGAGGATTCCATCTTGAAGCGTTGTCCAGGAGTCGACCCTGACTCTTGTGACTGTACCCGAAACGTCACTCTCGGTGAGGAGTTCTGGGCTGATCAAAAGTTCGAGTGTACTGACTTCAACGGAGGTCCTACGGATGAGTTCGGAACCTACTATGTCATCGCCACTTCTCAGAAGGATGAGTCCGTTGTGTACTTCGAGGGACCTGTCACTTCCGGCGATTCCACCGCCAACACTTTCAACGCTACTGATCCCAAATTGCAAAAGGTGGAAGCCAACACCTACCTCCGTCTCTACGAATATGATGAGACCACTGGTACCGTCGGAACTCTCCTCCAAGAGATCCTCTTCCACAGTTCCTGCTCTCAACAACTGTATCTCTTGGATATCTTCGGATCCTTCCAGTTGATTGAATTCGAGTCTCTCACTCAAGGAATTGTCGGCTTCGGAATCAACCCTGAAATCAATTTCAGCCTTGATCTCGATGTTGAGACGGATGTGTTGGATTTGAGCTTCTTGTCTGTGGTTGTGTTGTCTGTCGACGGCTTGATCCCTCCTCAAATCTTCGAACCCAATGTGACCGGAGTCACCATCCCTCCTCCATTCAGCGCATCCACCGAGCTCAGCCTGGCCAAGGACCAAGAGTTCACTGTTATCACCACTATTGGTGGAGAGTTGAACGGTGTCGTCTGTTTCGATGTTTCTCAGAGCACAATCGTTTGCCGAGGAACCTCTGAACCAGACCTATAGGGGTGATCGATGTTTTTCGTTTCAAAAGACGTGCTTGTCCAAGGACAACCACCAATATGGTCCAAACCATACAAAACTCATATTAACTAAGAAGAATGTAATTCTTGGAATTGTATCCGAGAATATAATAAAATTTATAACAACTGAATGTTTCAATCTGAATCCCAACATATTTTCTCCAACTTTCTAGTATCATGCTCAGCTGGCTTTTTTATTCTCACTGCTTGAATAGCATTCGAAGAACTGCCCGAGGACGGGGTGCCAATGTGGAAAACCTCCTGGACCATGGGAGCTCTTTGGGGGAACGCCGTGGCAATCTCCCAGTCACCGCAGCCTGTACACAGTCGTTCATGGATCCCATACGGAACCGACGACCTGTCAAACCCGGTCCATAATGAGCATACTTGCCACTGTTCGTCAAGATTTGGGCATTAGGATCGGTCGGGATCATGGGCGGATGCAACAGCATGCACCAACAGGTGTCTTGGACAAACTTTACACCAAAGTCCAACAAGGCAGGAATGGCCGGTGACTGGTCGTACAGAACCCGGGACATGCAGGCAACGATCGAGACGTCCTGATGCTTCTTGCGGGGTTCTGGTAAAGATTCAATCAGGCTTTTCAATCGCTCACACTCCGATAGAGACAAATGGGGATTTCCAATCGCAACCCATTGAACCGTGTCATTGCTGGTCTTTTCTTGATCCAAAAGTTTGTACGTTTCTTCCAAGTGGTCTGTGGTGATGGTCACGGTTCTCGAACATTGGAGAACCATCTGCTCGTTCGCCTTGGCTTCAGGTGTGATCCCGGCGATATGAACAAGAGGAGCAGAGCCGGTGGTACCAAAGGCGGCGCAAAAGGCTTTGAGGTGGTCGTCCGTGATCCTTTCCGCGTGCGGTTCCAAACCCACCAAGATAGGAACTTGTCCATCGGCCAGTGTTCCCGCCAAGTGACCTAGAATGGGAAACAAGAGTGAAAACGCATCATCGTCGTCTATCTCCAAATTCAAGCAAGAGGATGCATCCAACAAAATAGTCGGATGACGAGGCTGATCAAGATGCATACCCAGGGCAGGTACTTTGCCTACCAATGCACAGCAAATATCCAAATAATCGGCATACTTTTCCGTCCGTGCCCCCAACACTGAGTTGGCATAGACCACCGCATTGGACTCACCCCAAACAATTTGTTGACCCAATTGTGGGGGGTTGCGCAACAGGTAGGGAGCACAGGTAAACGAGTTTTCATCACACCCCAATTGTACATAGGCATCCGCAAGTTGAATGGAGGCTTGTTGTGACTGTGTAGGCTCAATTCCTAGGGTCTTCCAGTGCCTGAGATCCGTTGACACCGAATTCAAGGTAGTAGGTATCCGCACTTGGCCTCCATCTTGCACGAGGCGTTGGACAAACTGAAGGCCACCAGGAC
Organism: Nitzschia putrida; assembly: GCA_016586335.1. Classification (NCBI taxonomy): domain Eukaryota; phylum Bacillariophyta; class Bacillariophyceae; order Bacillariales; family Bacillariaceae; genus Nitzschia; species Nitzschia putrida. The sequence goes on along the minus strand of BLYE01000030.1, from coordinate 171,435 downwards.
CAATATAGGTGCAACCATCAATGTGCGCTTTTTCCACATCCACATAGGTAGGTTTATCGGAATAAATACGAGCATAACGAAGAATGCATTGAACGGCTCGTTGCTCAGCGGGGCTTGTTGCTTCCTGCATCATTTGCTCTTCTTGTTCGGAGAGGATCATTGGGTCCGACAGTTGGGCGTTGCTCGACGAGTGGCCAGGGTCGTTGGTTGCTAGAGATGCCACATCACTGGAGTCATGGGCTAGTTGAAGGGTCCCATCGGGATTCAATCGCCCACATGAAGGATTCATTTCCAACAAAGTATTGTAATCTTCCCCCTGTAGTTGAAGAACATCCAAAACTATGGATTCTGGAAACACTGACTGAGCAATCAGAGCACCCATACTGACAAGACCATCTCGATCGCGAAGAATCAAAGCCCGTGGCGCCTTTTTGTTGAGAATCAATTCCAACATCACTTGAGAAGCTGTACAAGAGCCACGTCCGGAAGGAAGACACAAAATGGTTCCCGCCACGGATTGTCCATGCAAGGGATGGGTGGTATCAATGACTATGCCTGTCGTCTCATCAATGCCACCCCAGAAGGACAAACCCACATCCGAGGCCAAGACAGGACAGATGTCACTGTCTTTGTTGTCATCGTTGCCATAACCTTCTCCTTTGGTTCCATGGACGAGGAATCTTCCCGACAAGGTTTGCGACATCCTGCTTCCTGTTTTCTTTCGCTGGATTATTGGAAGAACAGAAAATGGGCAATGGGCAGAGGTTCGAAAGATCCAGCAAGCAATCCAATCAGTCAAAGATACACTTGACTTACATGACTCAAACTATAGGCCGTCGAACTACAGACCGATGATGGATGGCTCTCACACAAAATCTTCCGATGCTCGTTGTATCCAGACGAGAACAAGGGAATTCCCATCGTCGAGTATTCAGTGTGGTTGTTGTTTGCTGTTGTATTCTATTGCAAGGTTCACTGGTCATGTCATTCTCTACACGTTTAGCAGCTGTAGCTTGGAGCAGCGGTGGGGCAGCTTTGGGCCGTCGCTGGAGTTCTTCCTTGACGCCTCGAGTTCTCGCTACCACCACCACCACCACTACCACTCCTTCCATTTCCACGCGTCGTTGGATGTCTAACAGTGATGCTTCCGGTAGATCCGAAGAAGAGCAAGCCAAAATTCGAGCTGAACGAGAAGCTCGTAAAGCCGAAAAAGAGCGACTCAAGGCTGCCAAGAAAGCTCGTCAGCAGCAACAGGCACAGCAGGAAGCTGTACCCACCTTGGAAACGGTTACCTATCTCAACGTCGAGGAACAAGATCAATACCCTCCCTGTGGAGACATGGCCCTCACCATGTCAAGGAGTAGGACAGGAAGAGAGTTTGCTTCGGTCCAAGATATTGGAACCAAACATCAAGTAGGGGATACTGTTTGGTTGCGAGGTCGCTTGCATTCGATACGTGTCAAGGGTGGATCGTGCTTTTTGGTGTTGCGTCAAGATTCCTTTCACACGGTTCAAGCTGTCTTTTTCAAAAACAAGGAAAATCCTCAATTGTCCAAACAAATGATTGCCTATTTGAAGACTCTGACACAAGAAAGTATCATCGATTTGGAAGGAACCTTGGTCGAGTCTCAAGTCAACTCTTGCTCGGTCCAGACCATGGAATTGCAGATCCAACGAGTCCATGCGGTTGCCAAAGCTCGACCTATTCTTCCCTTTTTGGTGGAAGATGCGGCGCGTTCCGAAGCCGAAGTGGAGGCCTCGCAATCCACCGATCGGCCGTTTCCAAGATTGGGACAAGAGTTGCGTCTCGACAACCGATGGATGGATTTGCGTGCACCCGCCAACAATGCCATTCTTCGAGTGCAGTCCATGGTGGGACAATTGTTCCGAGAATCTTTGTATCAACAAGGGTTCATTGAAATTCATACTCCCAAATTGGTGGCAGGAGAAAGTGAGAGTGGAGCCGGAGTCTTTACGACCGACTATTTTGGGCAAACCGCCTGTTTGGCACAATCTCCCCAACTGTACAAACAAATGGCCATTTCGTCTGATATGACGCGTGTGTTTGAGATTGGTCCAGTCTTTCGAGCTGAGAACTCGCATACCCGCCGGCATCTATGTGAATTCACTGGCCTTGATCTCGAAATGGCCATTCAAGACCATTACATGGAGACCTTGGAGGTAGTTCATTCCATGTTTCGACATATTTTTACAGGACTCGAATCTAGAATGGCAAGAGAGTTGGCTGTCATTCGAGAGCAGTATCCTTCGGAACCATGTACCATGACAGAAGAACCATGCGTACTCCATTGGCCCGAAGCAATGGAAATTTTGGAAGCAAAGGGATTTGATATTGGCGACGGAATGAATGATTTGACGGGAGCTATGGTATGTTGGCTGGATTTGTCCTTGGTTTGATTCGATACGGCTGCAACCATTTGACGTCTGATTTTGCTTCATTTGTTTTTGTTTCCCGTAGGAATTGGCTCTTGGGGAAGCCGTCAAGGAAAAGTACGGAACCGACTTTTTCATGTTGGACAAATATCCCTTGTCCATTCGCCCCTTTTATACCATGCCTGATCCAGAAAATCCTGCATTCTCCAATTCGTATGATATGTTCATCCGAGGCCAAGAGATTTGTTCCGGGGCTCAACGTTGTCACGATCCTGATCTCGTACGAAAGATGTTGGAACGCAAAGGAATCGAGCCCGGAGAGGGACTGGAAGCGTACATTCAATCCTTCATGGACGGAATTTCCCCACATGCAGGTGCCGGAATCGGGTTGGAGCGTGTTGTCTTCCTATACCTTGGGTTGGACAATGTTCGCAAGGCATCCATGTTCCCACGTGACCCCAACCGCTGCGTTCCCTAGAGAGATAGATTCTACAACACTTCTAGTTCCAAGACAAACAAATATTATCTACTTAGATCGCTTGCTTCCCTTACTCTTGTCCTTGGACTTCTTGTCACTCTTGGACTTGGGTTCGGCACTGATAATAAGCTCTGCCAATCGATCGAGAATAGGTTTGAGCTCCTCAAACCGATTCTTGGCCAACTTGAAACCCTCACGTTTGAGTTCCTTGTTTGAGAGTTCTTCACCGGTTACTTGAATAATCTCCGCTGCTTGACCATTCCAATACTTGGATGTGCGCGTGTAAAAGTCAGCCAAGTTCTCACCATTTGCAGGTGTTCGGTTCTCATCATGCAATTCGTATTCATCATTGAGTGCAGCAATCTCCTGGCGAAGTCCGGCCTTTTTGCTTTTCTTGGGGGCCTCTGGCATGTCGATATCACCATCCAACTCATCGCCCTCGTCATCATCATCGTCGTCGTCGTCATCATCATCCTTGCCAGTGCTGATATAACTATCATCATCGTCATACACAGCACCACGCCACACTTGTTTGTGAAGTGTTCCCTGCCAGAGACACTCCCAACCTTCGCGCTTTTTCAAGTCCAAACACCAGAAATCATCCAAAGTGACTTCTCGGTCTCCGACTTCCAAAATTCCTCCATAGAGATACATTATATTCCCGCGAACAACAACGGAAGCGTTGATTCGAGGCAACGGTTCTGTTCGAGCAACAGCTTCTGGCACATTGGTCTCCGGATTCACTACCATCACCGACGACGACGTGATTTTCTTGCTTGTGGCACTTTTGTCTTGCACTGAAACCTTGACCTTCTTTTCCTGTTCTGGTTCCTCTTCTTTTTCTTCTTCTTTTTCCTCCTCCTCCTCGTCGTCTTCTTCCTTTTCCTCTTCCTTCTCTTCTTCTTCGTCGGCACCCTCCTTGGGTTCCTTTTCTTCCGGTTCATCGTCTTCAATTTTTTCGTAAACAATGTTGCCATCACCATCGACAAAGGCAAACATGTTGGCCCTCAAAGTGTCCAGATCCCATCCAATCAATTCATCTCCGCCTTCATTTTCTTCCTCTTCAAGCTCGGCCTCCGATTCAGCCTCAGACGCTTCTTCCTCATCGTTACCGTCATTCTCGTCCTCTTTGGGCTTTCTTCGGCGACGTCCACCACTGCCAGCTGCCTTGGCTTTGACTCGCAAAGGGAACCACTTGCGACGCTCCATATCCATTGCCATGAGATCGTTGAAGAAAACACTTTCCACTTTGTGGTGAAGCTGTTCCGAATCTACCACACCTCCAAAGACGAGCATTCTGGATTTGTAGGAAATGGAAGTCGTACCTGCTCTACCATTGGGTGTATTTCTAGACGTTCCTTTGGTGGAAGACATCCACCTTTCCCATGTTGGCGCTTGTTGTTGCAGAAGGGGCGACAGATGCAAGACCCAAGCATCGGTGTGAACTTTGGATTCGGCCGACGAGTTAACCGACTTCATTTTAGAGAAACCGCCATGGATAATAACTTTGTCGGCACCGAAAGTGGCAACATTGCAGGCACTGCGGGGTTCTGGCTTGATGGCCAATCGAGACTGAGGAACATCCATCCAAGTTTCCGTTTGCAAGTTGAAGACATGGATATCGTTGTACCACTTGGTTTCGCGAAGTGCTTCAAAAAATCCTCCAAACACAATCATGTACTGTTTCCAGACAATACAAGCGTGCCCAGAGCGGGCTGAAGGAGGATTTTTTGCCACCACTTCAGTCCACTTCATGGTGTTGACATCGAATTTCCAAAGGTCGCGATAGTGATGATATTGGTCATCAGTCGCCAGTTCTCCTCCAAACACATACAAATATTGCTTGTATGAAACACAAGAATGGGCACACCTGGGGCTAGGTCGGGGGCTTGTCAAGATTTGCTTCCATTCCTTTTTCGTTGCGTCGTATCGAAGCATCTCGTCCAGGACTATGTTGGTTACACCATCGTAGTATTCACCTCCAAACAAATAGAAGTTGTCTTTCTTTTCGCTTTCCACATCACACAAAGTAGCATTGGATCTGGGAAGAGGAAACTGGGAATCCAGCGGTTCGAGAATGGCCTTGTCGGCAGTATCGATAGCAGCAACTTTATTGTCCTGACTCTTGTAGGCTTGAAGGACTTGATCCAAGTCGTTGTCTCCTTCATCAGGAAGTCCACCTCCTTGCTTTGCTAGGCGCTTTTTCGCAGATTTTTCCTGCTTGGCCTCTTTTCGAGCTGCCAAGGCTGCTTTCTTGTCGTCGTCCTTCTTTCCCTTTTTCTTTCCCATTTTGCTACGACCGACCAAAATTGTGGGAAAGGTCTAGCGTATTTCTCGAGAAATGGATGGCCCTGGGTGGCGGGCACACATTTGTCCGAGTACTAACGGACATTTGTCCGACTAAAACACCCAAACAAAAAGTCACTGGATTTACTGAAGATTTGATAACTCTTACGCCTTTACTCCTCTTCCATCATTTTAGTCCGCCCCTTGACTTGATAGGTTCCATATTTCTTCCATCTCTCCTGCTTAGCCTTCATCTCCTTAGGTTCTGGAATGCGGTGCCAAATGTTGAAATCCTCGAGCTGGACTGGACGTCCGTCGCCTAGGTCGCCGTCAGCTGCACCGTCAATTCCAACCTCACCACATTGATGCACAGTGCCGTTGAGGCCTACTATTAACGAGTGGACGTATCCACATTCCACATCGACAGCCTTGATGGGATGACCATCCGACATGAGGGGAACCTTGCGTGGTACAGTGACTCGCGCTGCTTGCATTCCAAGTCCGATGCGTCCACCGTCAGTTTTTCCCCAGGCGTAAACATCTCCAGTTGTACTGATTGCCATACTCATGTCAACTCCAGCACTCATCTGCATGATTTTGACATTATTGCGCTCCAAATAGGTAATTTTCATGGGGTAGAAACACGTGCCTTGGTTGTCCTCGTGGCCCAAGCACCCAGTGATACCGGCACCACACGAGTACAAGGTTCCTTGATTGTCTAGCAACAGTGTGTGGCGATGACCTGCGCTGGCTCCAATAATTTTCACCCCTTGCAATGAATCAATTTGCTTGGGAATACATTGGTCACTGCTATCCGTCAGGGTGAGGTTGGCGATCATGTCGAGTTGAGCCATTAGATTATCCAGATTGTACGCATTTCCTAGCTCTCGAGGGGCATTTGCCTCCACTGGAGCTGGTTGTTCCACTGGAAGTGGCTCCATGCCTTCGTCTTCTTCCCCTCCAATTCCGGCCAAAGCTGCAGCAGAGTCGTGATCGTAGGGAGTGAAACTTCGACCTAGAACACCAAAGTGTCCAAGACCCCAAGAAAACACTTCGCCATCCTCTGTTACAGCCAAAGTATGGCGGGCTCCGCAACTCACATGAGAAACACACTCGTCCTCAAGACCTCCTTTCTCTACTTGTACAGGTGCAACTTGAGGGCGTTTGTCGGCGTGACCGAGTTGACCACAGAACCCGTCTCCCCATGTATAGACATCACCGTCCACAGAAACAGCCGCACTATGAATCTCTCCGGCAGAAACACAAGTGATCCTGGTACCAGCAAGGGCATCGATATACTTGGGGCGCAGGATATCAGGGAGTTGCTTTCCGTCACTGAAACCATGGCCCAATTGTCCATATTGCCCCGTTCCAAAACTCAACACACGTCCCGTCGACGTCAATAGGAGTGTATGTGCAACGCGAACAAGTCCCCCTCCAGCAGACACTTGAACAATGCGGATTCCATAACCAATTCCTCCTAGAAGCATGTTTGGTGAACTCTCATCGAGACGCTTTCCATTTCCCAGCTGACCACGCTTGCCAACTCCCCAAGTGGCAGCACCACTGCCACCAGCACCCGAGGAACCACCTCCTCCAACTCGCGCAACAGAATGTTCTGGAGAAACAGAAACAAAACGACCATTGACAAAGGGTGGGAGAATTGTGGGACTCTTTCCTCCATAGTTTTGAATGGCATATCCACACACGGCTTCTTCTAGGAAACGGGCATACGAAACGAATTCACTCGCAAACTCTTTGCCAGCCTTGCCTTTCAACCGAATTCGTCCAGTATCACCCCCTCCATAAGACTGTTCAATAATCTTACGAGCTTCAGCAAGGTTGGAACACATGTTAATGTGACCTGTGATTCCAGGAATCTTGTGCTCAGGCCGATGCAAGCGCGACACCAAGAAACTGGCTCTGGTCTCGGAAAGTTGTTTACTAAACTGCCGACAAGTCATTGCCAACGCACCCATATCGCGGGCCGTTGTGAACCACAAGACATGATTCAAGGCATCGTCCGACAATCGAGTAATGTAACACTTTTCCGGGTCGACTGTATTGTCGGCAGTCTCGGTGTTGGACTTGGCAGACTCGGACTTCTGACCCGCTGCCGCCTTTTCTTTTTGTTCCTTTGCTAGACGTCGCGCTTCCCTTTTTTCCTCCAAAAGTCGTTTCTTTTCAAGTTTTTCTTGGGGTGTTAGTTTGGCCATCGTATTGGAGAGACAATGGATACAGTTCCGTACGAGAAATGGACCTGTGCCACTGCGAAAACGACGAGGCTGCTCCCGATGAGGATAATGATGTGAGCTGGCACGAATCTCGAGAAGGAATGTGTGGCCTCTAGCTAAGGTGTTGATCGAAGGAGTCAATTTTTCGAATCTTTGTAGTCACATTCTTTTTATGGCCTACAGTACTGTACCTCACTTTCTAGACTGAATTAAGTTTACAGAGAAGATTGCCTGTTTATCATATGTCGTACTCCTTCAGTCCTTGGACACCCCTCTAGACAGAAACAAGGAGCTCGGGAATGACTTGTCCTTCAGGTAGTGTCTTGAGCATGTATTGTGCTTGCTCGTTTCTCGTTGGAATGGAGCTTTCAGCTACCGATCGTAGAAATCGGCGGTATGGTTTCGAGTGCGGGGAACGTAGTTTTCTAGCTTGGGCAGCTGTCAGGAGGTTCTCCAGAATTTCTGCCGCATTTTGGGTGGCCATGGGGTCGTCGCTTCGAAGCCAAGCTTCGATGACGGCCTGGTAGAGGGCGAACGGAGGCTCAAATCCATTCTTGAGGGACAACCGCAGATACTCTTCTGCCTTTTTTGCGGCACCCGGGGTTTGACTTCCGGACCATACCAACACCATCTCTCCTAATGTAAATTCATCGGGTTTCAGTTGGATACCACACCGCTCACTGAATTCGCCTAATCTTGCTAGCACCACCTCGGCATTTTCTCCACTATTTGGATCTCTGGATCGCGCGTAGGCCTTGAGAATTTTATTGAAGGCTTGCATATCAGGCATGGCGCCTTGATTTCCGTTCACAAACTCCTCTACCATTTGTTCAAACAACATCAACGTCTTTTCTGCATTTCGCACCCTGGCCCAAGAGTCCATGGCAGTGCTGAACACCATCAAATCAGGTTGATGTTTCATGGACCCATTCTTGTAGAGATGGTATAGCTTTTCGAAGATTTCTTGCACACGCCCAGGATTTCCGGACCGACCCGTGCGTATCCAAGCTTGCATAAGGTTTGTGTACACGGCTCTGCTAGGCATCATTTCTTGGTCACCATCAGACCATTGCAGCTCCATTTCTCTCACAAGGGATTCTGCTTGTTCCGCTGCATCTTCCACTGTAGTTCGAGACCATGCCAGAACAGCAACTTCCCAATGTTTGGCGGTAGGTTTGAGGCCAGGTTTTCCTGTATCTTCAAACAAATCTACCAGAAGATTCAAAAGTTGTTCTGTCTTGTTACCTGCATCCTTTGTTTGCGCGGTAGACCAAGCCCTCATCACCTTGAGAAACGAAAGTGCATCTGGCATGATTTCGGGATTGGTGGTTTCCGCCAACTCAATCATTTTTCGCAAGAACCGCTCCGATTGGATCGCAGCATCTCTGCGATTCCGAATTTTGGTCCAAGCGACCAACAAATCTACAAAGTAACTTCTTGGAGGCATGGGATTGAGCCTCTGTCGAGCCGAACTAACCAGGTCATCAAGAATCGACTCCGAGATAGTCAAGTTTCCCTTTTTCATCATGGCAACATGCATTGCTTTCTTGCAGTGATGGTCCGGCATGAATGCTCCGTTGTCGGACTCTTGATTCAATCGGCGGAGTTGGGAATAGAGCTGTTCCACGATTCTATGTTGGCCAGACCGTGCACAGGCAAGCATGACTTTGGAAAAATCCGAAACACGAGGAACAACTTCATCTCCATTATCGTAGAGACTAATCATTTCCTGCAGATAATCCTGTGCCTTTTGAAGTGCAACGGGAGATTTGGAATGAGCCCAGGCATTAATAACATAGGAGTAGACCAAGGAGTCAGGTTGCAAGTCATGGATCATAGTTTGTTTCATTTGATTGAGGAGTCGCTCCAAAGCAACGGCGGCCTCAGGATGGCGACTTTGATCCCAAGCTTCCATCACAGCCGTGTAGCTGAGCGCATTTGGGGCAGCCTGCTTCCATCCACCATCATACAGATCATGCATGAGACCAAGGATACCTTCTGCCATTTCAGGACCCTCTAATCTTCCAGACTTTGCCCAAGCTCGAATAACACTGGTGAGAAAAACAGTGTCAGGTCTTAGCGAGGGATCGTCTTCGGCCAATTCCATTCTCCTATCTAGTAGCCATTGCGCAAGCAAAGGGGTCTCAAACTTTTCACCTCGCTGAATCATACCCTCAATGATCATGGTAAAAGCGCGATTGCTAGGTGATGTCCCTCGTGTCTCGAACTCATCCAAAATGCGTAGCATGTCTGCAGGAGGAACATTGATCCGATTGGATGCCCAGCATATCCGCCAGCAATCCACAACTTTATTGACCAGATAGGGTGACACTTGGTAGAGGTCGGAATCTCGCAACTCTCCTTCCGAACATTTCTTGTCTAAATACTGTTGTTCCAACACCAGTCGTTGCAAAAGGCGCAATGAAATTTCGAACCCTTCTGGTGATCTCTCGAGGCTCCATGATTCCAAAGCTTCCCCGGCGGCTTCAAGCAACTCTTCATCCAACGTTCCTACGGGGTAGTCAGCTGCAGCGTCAATGAGAAGTGATGATACTCTGGTTCGTGTAGCTTTGTCAATACCGGGACCTGTACCAGATCCAGCCTCACGTCGGTAGGTTCGAAATGCTCCAACACGGGATGTTTCCGTTACGGGAGAAATCCATGATGGACGACTTTGAACGGAAGAAGATGTGAAAGACCGTAGCAAGGGGAGGCGCTGAGAGAACTCAAATATGATACCTCTCGGTCTTTGAGATACAAACTTTTGCGTGCTCAACTTGACGGCACGTCTACAAAGGCAAACATTAGGCTTCATTTCTATAACATTGTGTGGTGGAGCCGAGAGTGGCAAAAGGTGATGTGGATCGAGTACCCTGTCGCGATGGTTGAGGGGCAGACCTGACGTCATCTTTGACAAGATCGACTAAATTGGGTGATCTACTACACGACACAAGCGAGAAGAAACCAGCCATTGTAGCATAGCTTTAGCTGTCTTATAGTAAATATTAACTCTGCAACGATGTCAAAGTATTGGAAGTGCCTTGTTTCTCCAAATCCATAATCAACAGGCCACTGGGGCAAGTGGATGTGCCCAGTTGATTTCCCGTCTCTGTACGAAAGACCAGGAAGCGTTCGTTGCAAGAGAAATGCCATGGGTAGCCATCAAAATCGCAGTTCAAAGCCACGTGACGGAACTCGCGCACCAATTGAACACTAGTCCGAGGCTTTAGGCTTGTCATTTTGCTCAAAATCTTGTGAAGCAGGGATCCCGAAGAACACCCGATCGGAGCGTGAAGGCCCAAAAACGATACCGTGGATTCCCTGTGGGATACCAGATACACCAAAACTACAAAGCCAGCTCCATCTCTACCCACAAGCACCAACCGATTGCCATCATAATGAATGCGAGGAATAGAGCCGTGAAACCGATGAAGGGGTAAACTCCAACAGATTTCCCATGATCCTGAAAAATGATTCGGCTTCCAAAGTTGGAGGGAAGCCTGTCTATCAAGACTGTGAGGACTCAAGGCCACGAATCCAAAAGAAGAGAGGGGTAGGTGCGGAGGAAGGAATATGCTTCTTCTGGGAAATTCAAATGGTTTGCTGATTCCTCCATCTGTAGCCAGCACGAAGTTATCTAGTGACACTGCAGGGCCAGTTGGAGGCGAACTGTGGTTCCATTCCGTTTGTATATTTGACAGCGGAACTGGGAGTAGAGGACTGGACACATCCCAAACCTCGATATCCCCCTTCTTTGTATGGACAAACAACCGCCTTCCAACATGGTCAAGGGTGATCGTTTCCACAGGCCCAGTGCATTCCACAGTCGAACAGGCAACTGGAAAACTGTGGTTTCGAGTTTCCGGATTCTCACCAATTTCCCAAGTGACCAAAGGATAGATATCAATGACACTGGACTTGCGATGTCCAACATCAGCCGGATGTTGGACAAAGAGTAACTCATTGCTTGGATCCGTTTCCCAGAGGAGAATATTCCGGGAAAAACGACAGAGCCATTTGCGACAGTATGAAGATTGGGCCCCTTCTCGAGTCCAACATAGCAACTCTACCAAGCCAGCAAAAGCACCAGTATCCTTTCGTTGTAGTGATCTCCCAATACAAACCATCGTTCCCTGAACTTTCCAGAACCCGGAAAATTCATGACTGCGACAAATGGGTTGAGCTTCTACTCTGCTATAGGACCAAGACGTGTCATCATTTTCGTCATCATCAGCTGGAAAACTGAGACGTTTGCTTTCCATACCAGCCAATGGACTACGCGACTCATTAGCTTCAGCCAAATTTTGGCCCTCACTCTGTTGAGAATGCATGCGGTTGTCCTGTTGGCTGAACGATTTCAAGTCGTAAACTCGCAAACTCAAGTCTAGGGGATCATGAAGCAAGAGCTCAGGAGAGGTGCCAGGAGAGGTAAGTACAAAGTTCTCTCGGTCATACGACGAGAAAAACACATCTAATTCCTCAGTTGTTGAAGGGGTCGGGACCATAGGACAAAACCAAAGCGAACCTCGTGTCAAGCATGGTCTTGTTGTGTTTCCTGAAGTGTCGCCTAGCCTTTTCAGCAAGGCCTGATGGCGCTTGAATAATCTCAAGTAGTCCAGGGTAGATACCCTTTCTGTTTCATTGGCAGGAGTGCAAAACCCTTGCCGAACAAACATTGATCTCCATACATGATTCCAGTCTTCAGGCAATCGTCGTGAGTCAGGAAAAGAACTCAAGAATTTTGAGAAATTTTCTGCTGTGGTGAAATCGATGTTGCCCAATACATCATCCGTCAAATCTGTAGCCGTTAGCGACATTTTATTCGTTGCACTTCAACTCGTTAACATTGATTTTGTTTTTGGTGATTTGATAAGGTTTCTGCTTGGTCGTTGCATGATCAAACGGAAGGAAGACAAAATCAAGCACTGGTTCCAGTTCTCATGGACCGTTCGCATGTTAATGATGTTGGCACGACTTGGCCGGTGGAAGCAGGGCACAGTCAGACTCGCAGTTCAGACACGTGAACGTGTCTCACCCGCCATGATACCCTTAGTTGCGATGATTTATTTTCATCACTCATGAATATAATATAAACCTTATCACTGATATCACATGGTTAACGTTACTAGCGATTTCGACAGTCGGACAAGGAGTTGCTCACAATTCCTCATGTGGGACCTCAGCAATACAACGTCTATCCCAACATCTCACAATTTGTATAAAACCCACAAGGAGCACGTCGCCGAAAACTAGTCTCATTAGATACGATCAATTTCCTTGCATTTCCCACAAAAAAAATCTGCGCTTACAAAAGCAACTCTTGACTTCCTTGAAATCTACAATCGTTCTTTCAATCAACATGCAAAGCATCCAAATGCCGTTTGTGAACCAACATATCACATTGACCACCGCCCATCCGGATTTGTACCAAAAGCCTAGGACAGAAAGGGCAGTATCTTGGTCTGGAGAGCCAGGGGACAACATCACAAGACCACCATTGCCAGGCCCTCCTGCTGGCACACAGTACCAAGGTCGTCGTCAGTTGATGGCAAAATCCCTCTCCCTTCGTTCCGGAATAATGAAGGCTCGAGCTCTCGACATGTACACCGCACCTGACCAAAGGAAACGAACAGCCTTGACTGAGATTCAATGTGACGAGACAGGTGGTGTGATGTTTCGTCAGGGCTGCTCCCAAGAAGAGCGCCAACAAATCAGTCGAGACAAGGCAAGGAAGCTCAGCGTGGAGTTTGAACTTGCAGATGAAGGTTCACCCTCCTTGAACCGAACCGCCATTCATCGTGATACAAACGCAATCGGTACAATCATGTCACAAGGTGCTAACATCCTCCGACGGGCATCATCTTTGAGCGAACATGATTCCTTCGAAGAAACCAACCCATCACAAGCAAATCCCAAAGCTTCCAAGGAAAGTCGCTTTTCTTGGAACTGGGCACCTCCTAGAAACGGTACAATCCATGTCGGCGAAGAAAACAGACTCCCCAATGCTGGACTTGCCCGGAGCGTGCAGTGGCCTGGCTTTTCCAAGCAGGCCTTTCAGAGTCCCAGACATCAATCCTTTCCAAATGACCCACAAATGCAACAAGGCATTTTGCGCACTCTCCCTGATCTTTGCTAAAGGAAAGGACCCCCTTCGTTAAACGGCACAGTTGGCCCCTCACGAGAAGAACATAGATAGAAATACCTCCGAGCGATTTCAAAATAGTCTTTCTCATACGCCCTTACCACCATCTTGAACATGTTGCCTAGTTTTTGCTACTACCACCAAAGCCAGAGAAACCCATGAGGGCAGCCATTTCGACGGCTTCCTCCTCCTCCTCTTCTTCTTCTGCCTCTCCCTCTTCGGGTTGTTCCTCAACTGGGGCTTCCTCCTCCTTTGGCTCCTCTACAGGCGCCTCCTTCTTCTGCTTCCGTCGTTCCTTACGTTGACGAGCTCGCTCTTCTTTTCGACGCTTGGCTTCCTCGTCCTTGGCTTTGACCACATCAATGAAATCCTCCTCTTCTTCGTCCCAACCAGCCTTGGATCGATCTCGTTCCTCCTCTTGAAGCAACAATTCGAGTCGAGAGCTAACCTGATCCTTACTGGAACGTTCCACCCGCATGGAGAACCCAAGGTTCCTTTGATGTTTGCGCCCGTTGATATGATCCAAGTACGTATGGGAATCCCTCAAAAAACAATCACACACTTTGCAGTGCCATCCAACTCCTGTCTTGGTTACACCATCCTGACATAGATACAACGTGAAAAGAAATGAGACATTGACCAAATGCTGTATACTACGAGTAGTGTCACTGTACAATACATTCGTACCTTGATTGACCCGACATCTCCAACAGAGGTGGTGGCAGCAGCCTCTGGATTGACCATTTCAACGGAGCCCACTTTGGAATCTACATCAACTCGGTTACGACGCGCCTTCAAAAAGGCTCGTTCTGATTTCTCTGGCCCTGCCGCCCCTTTGGCAGCCCGTTGAAACTCTTCCTTCTCGGCCTCCACATTCACCGGTCCCTCGGATTCGCCTACAGCATTACTTGTGCTCGATTTGGAACCTTTGCGTTTTTTCCCACCATCATCTTCACGTTTGGCTCGTTCTTGTGCCCGCTGCTCGTAGACATCTAGGTCCCATGTACGACGGGCTACGTTAGCTACTTGCTTGTAGTTTAAATTTGTGGACATGGTGGAAATGGTAAGTGATGATGGATGGTGGTGCGTTTCTGTGCCTAGGTGGCTGTGGTGGTTGTCTTCTGACCCGTTCGACTAAATTCCGACTCCTCTGACCACTCTTTCCCGAGGCAGTCACGTGCGACATACGACCATCGCCAACAACATCACTTTTTTCTCACCTCATTTCCATGCTTGTATGGCATGCTCTCAACCAAAGGATACCATGTCGTACCCTGTGAACTACAATGAAGGACTTTATCGTCAAATGTCCGAACCTGATATTGAGGAAAATCCGCCTCCAGGTTGCTTGGAAGCTTCTACCGATTGTGGAGCCCTCCCCGATGCTTGTACCAACGAGATTCGTGAAGAACGTTTGATTCAGCGACAAGATGTGGACGATCGCACCTGGGTGAGGAGATTCTGTGAGAGAGATCGAAATCTTGTCATTGCTTGTATTCTTCTAGTGATTTGTTTGAATTGGACCACTGGTTGGTATCTACTATACCCATTTCGGATATTTTCGACGTGGGTGCATGAAATGTGTCATGCCGTTGCAGCATGGTTGGTGGGAGGTTCCATTCGCAAACTAGAGATTTATCAAGATGGCAGTGGTTTGGCTTATACTTCTGTCAATTCTGCCTGGAAACGAGGCTTTGTCGCTTCTGGTGGTTACCCTGGAACAGCCATCACAGGATGCTTCTTACTATTGTTTCGACGAACGACGTTGGGGCCAACTATTGGAACCATTGGATTCGGCGTGTTGATATTGTTGAGCTGTGCTCTTTGGGTCCGAAACCAGTGGGGACTTTGGGTGCTGCTTATTGAAGGACTTTCACTTCTGCTGCTGGGGTGGAGACTTCCGGCTCACTTCCTAGATCAACTGTACAATTTCCTGGCAGCAACTTGTTGTTTGAACGCTATTTCATCCACCCAAGACCTGTTTGCCACCGACGACTACTACGTTGGAGGACAAGTGGTGACAACATCTGACGCCCACACTGTCGCTGACAAATGGGGTATGACATACAAGTTTTGGGCTATCCTGTGGCTTTGGATGAGTTTTGTCTTTACAGTGGTGGGAATTTTCCTTGCCTTTGATGCCAAGAAAACTACTTGGTACAAGGGTCCTCGACAACATAATGTGAAAAACACTCGGGTATCCCATGACGGTGTCATCATTGATGCCGTTGTTGAACCAGTATATGTATATGGCAATGAACAACACGGAGCATCAGCTCCACCGGCTGACCTGAACAGACAAGTTGCTTCAACATATGTTGTGCATCAGGCTGTGGCTGATGATAAACCAACCAAAAGAAAGTGGCATCCGCTCGGTTTTTTGAAACGGTCAAAATAGATACCGGTAGATACAGTGATCAAACCAATAAACAAAATAACAAGTGTTCTTCCCCAGCACCCAATCGTAGGCAACTCAAGCAACCTACTACTCTAGAGTTGGTACATGCACTCCATGAGTGCCTCAATCCCACAATCCAGAGAAAGTATTGCAGCTGTCATAAATTGAATATCATGCCATCATAATTTATGGTTACTGTGGTGGTGATGTTGGGTAAGAGTACTCGTACTGTAGTGAAGAGAAGTGGTCCTGCTAATAACTACCGTAGTAACTACCCTAACGTTAGTATTAGTACTACCATAGGTACCGTACAGGTAGCCTACGTAGTGGCTAAAAAATAACTCGTCATCATCATCACCAAGACGCCATTGAAGGTAGAAAACACGGGGTTCGCCATCGTGAGACCGCCAGAAGATGTTATTGATCCCTTTGCATAGTAATTTTCGGAGGGCTTATTTCAATCACTGCGTTTCTTAGGAATTCAAGCATTATTTTTTTAGTACTAGTAGTGCTTTTCACTACCACAGAAACAGCGTATAAATTCCAAATCCCGGTAGCGAAACTTACACGATGAAGTCGTGCGTCGTCTCTTCTCTCTCTTGTTTCTAGTTGTGGTGCTGCATCATGATGATGTGCTGATGAGCCTTCTTTTTCTTGCTTGATTTTTTCATGGTGGTGGTGGTGGTGGTGGTGGTGGTGGGTGAATGGTAATGTTGTTGGCTATTTTGCCAAGCCCGCCACCAAAATTCTCCTAATTGATCGATCCCGGGTGCCTCACATTTGTGCCGCTCATTGTGCTCACTGGGTGGAAAAAGTGACAAATGCTAACCACGCTCTAAGATTTCCCCTCTGCCAACAGCCATCAACGACGACCCTATCGTCGTGATTGCAATGCAACAAGAAGTTGTTCGACATCTCTAGCTATATGGCTTATTATGCCAATCTTCCAATCAAAAAGGGGCAACAACACCTGGCAAACTCCAGACGACTTCGAAACGACCACCCCACTTGAAAAACTACTCGGCAAGAAATAGGTCGATTGTCGATTTCATCTCATCACTTCCAATAAACTTCTTTACACTATACAATGCCATTACATCCTGTGGGGATCCCTTTGGGTCATGCATCCATTGACGGTGATTTCTCTTTTTCAGACCTGGGAGACTGCAATTCTTCCGTCAATCACAAATCAAGCACTGCCTCAATGCATTTTGACGAACAAAAGGACGAGGAAGCCATTCAAGAACTGAAATTAGGGTTCAACTATTGGAGAGTCATGGTTTTAGCCACATTGACAATAGTTGCCACCATTGTTTCCACCTGTGTTCTCATTGGCACTCGACGAAACGAATTGAACGAATTCGAGGATCAATTCCAAGATGGCGCCCACCAAATAGTCGACGGATGGGAAACCAAGTTCAGCTTTCAAATACGAGCAATGGAGTCTTTGGCAATACACACCTTGGCATGGGCATCCGGCAGCGGGTCAACATGGCCCAACGTTACTGTTGCCGAGTTCGATCGCCGCGCAGAGAGTGCATTGGGTTTCACGGGAGCTACGTCCGTTGCCCTTCTACCTGTCGTTTCCGAAACTCGAAAACAAGAATATGAACAATACACACAGGGGAATTTGGAATGGGTTCCAGAAGAAGATCGAGAAGCTGTTTCGGGTGTTATTGCAGTTGAGAATAGTACCGACATCAACGGAGGGCCCTTCTTCCCTGTGTGGTCCATGCTCCCCGTGGTTCCTAGTGCTGTCAACGTTGATTTTGCCAGCGATCTGAACTTTGGAGAGTCTACCCTCGAAGCATACGCCAACCAACAAATAGTGGTCAGTGAAACCTTCACGGACTACACCACATATCCATCGTCACAACAGGCTACAGCAGGAGGTCCTCACAGCGCCATATTGCTTCCACTTCTGCAAGAGGGTGAAACAGTTGCCTTACTATTCAGTTCTTTCGAGTGGTCATCTTCTATGCTTCATGGAGGACTAGACACCGAAAACCAAAGCTATGTGTACTACATTGTTCTCAGAAACTCACTTGGTCAATCGTACACCTTCAAGGCTGACGGAACTTCAGTTTGGTTTCACGGTGAAGGCGATTTGCACGATCGGCAACTTGATGAACAAGCGTACGAATATAGTTTTGATGAAACTGTCTCCGCTATTCGAGGAGTTCTCGCGCCAGACTCGGAGCTATCGCTGAATGCTGACTACTGCCTCTATACTGTGACAGTATTTCCAACCAAAGAGCTCCAAGATGCATTTGTGTCGCCAAGACCGTATTTGTATTCTGTGGGGTGTCTTCTCATGTTCTTGGTAACAGGTGCAGTGTTTTGGGGTTACAACTCTGCTATGGAACGTCGCCAAAAGATGGCAGCCATAGCTGCATCAGAGGCAAGTGCAATTGTAGCCTCATTATTCCCTTCACAGTTCCGAGGGCGCCTCTTTGCCCTTCAAAAGAGTGAATCCCAACGAAAGCAGCGTGGCATATTCAGATTCCGGGGTCGCCGTAGGGTCAACAACTCGAATGACAAGGTGGAGACAACTGGAGCATTCCCGCAAACATCTCCACTCGAAACTGTTCACAAGGACAGTTTTCAACCACTTACCGGTGGCAACCTGCGGCTCCAAAGCTTTTTGAATGCGAGTTCACAAACCTCAATGCGCACTTTCGAAGAGGGGTTGAGTCCCATTGCGGATCTATTTCCGCACACAACCGTTCTGTTTGCGGATATTTGTGGCTTCACAAGTTGGTGCTCGCAACGTGAACCCGAGAATGTCTTCCAGCTACTAGAAGCAGTGTTCAATGCATTCGATGAGATTGCCAGGAAGCGCAGTGTCTTCAAAGTGGAGACCATTGGAGATTGTTATATGTGCGTAACTGGTATTCCTGAGCCCCAAGACGACCATGCCTGGCGTATGGCCAAATTTGCGTTGGATGCTCGGACAAGCATCACGGGAGTCCTTCTTGACCTCGATGCCGTGCTCGGGCCTGATACTTCAGAACTTGCCATGAGATTCGGAATGCACAGTGGTCCTACTACTGCAGGTGTGCTACGTGGGGACAAATCGCGATTTCAGCTATTTGGTGATACGGTGAGTCAACGTTGTTGATACGTTTATATGCGAGGAATTCGTGGAACCCCAAGACTAATCCATCGTTTCCACTCCCCCAGGTCAACACAGCAAGCCGTATGGAAAGTACTGGGGCACCGAACAGGATTCAAATGTCGCAATCAACAGCAGATCTACTCAAAGAGCACGGAAAAGGCGGCTGGGTGAGGCTTCGTGAGGATCTTGTCAAGGCGAAAGGCAAGGGTATGGTACAAACCTATTGGTTAGCATCTCGATCGAACGACGAACGACGCTCTACTACGAGTAGTGACGACGAGCCACGCACCATCAGGAAAACACCTCGCCAAGCCTTGATGGGGCGTGCTGGAGAGCAGCTTTCTATCCGCATGGGTATGGGTGACGACTTGAGTGACTCGGAGGAGCCCCCGCAACTTGATACTGTTGAAAACCTTCGTATGGACACACTCTTCGAGGAGGAGCCCGAGGAAATGACGCTAGAAATGGAACGAAGAAACAAAACTATCCATTGGCAAAAGGAAATCTTGGCTCGGTCACTCAAACAACTTGTGGCTCGCAGAGGGAAACGCCGTAACCAACCAGTGGATGTTTCGAAGTTACGCATTGTATCGGAAGGAGAGTCTACAATTTTGGATGAGATGGTGGACGGAATTACTCTTCCCGCCTTCAATGCATCTCAATTCGAGGCTTCTGTAAGCCCCGACGAAGTCACTTTGAGCCGTGCTGTCCATTTCCAACTCTATGACTATGTCACCATGATTTCAAAGTTGCACAACAATCGTCCATTCCACAATTTTGATCATGCCACCCATGTAGCCATGGGTGCCGCCAAGCTGTTGCGAAGAATCACGAGCCAGGATACTGCAGGGAAGTCAAGTAGTGATGCTCTGGACCTTCACAACTCCACGGATGGTATCAGCTCAGATCCTCTGACCGGGTTTGCCATTGTGTTTGCGGCTTTGATCCATGATGTTGATCATCCTGGTATCGGCAACGAGGCTCTAGCCAAGGAAGATGGTGATCTAGCCCTGTTGTATAAGCATGAATCCATGGCAGAGCAAAAGGCATTTGACATTGCTTGGGACCTACTCATGGACTCCAAGTATTTGGAGCTCCGTTCTTGTATCTATACCAACGAAGAGGAATTGAAACGATTCCGCCAATTGGTTGTCACTTGCGTCCTTGCCACGGATATGTTCAATCCTAGACTCAAGGCCATGCGCGACAATCGTTGGCAGAGAGAATTTGGTGAGCCAGATGCTGGTGGCACAGAATCTCAATCATTGAGCTTGGATTTGGACAACAGGCTTGCCTTGATTGTGATCGAGGTCGTCATGCAAGTTTCTGACGTGGCTCACACCATGCAGCACTGGCACGTGTACCGAAAGTGGAGCGACCGATACTTCATCGAGCGTATGCAGGCCTACCAGAATGGACGCGAACCAGGGGATCCAAGGGTGACATGGTACGAACAAGAGCTTGCATTCTTGGACCATTATGTCATTCCCTTGGCACGGCGACTCCAAGCTCTAGAAATGTTTGGGGTGGTAAGCAGTGAATGTTTGTCCTATGTACTTGAGAATAGGAGAGAATGGGAAGCGACCGGAAAGGAAGTCGTGGAAGAGCTAAGCGCGGCGTTTGATGCTGGTAAGGACTTCAATGCTTCGAGCATGGGCTTTTTGGAGATGCACAACAGCGATACGAGCATCAGTATCGAGGAACTCAAGGACTAAACCGGACAGGGGTCCAACATAGATCTATGATAGATGCGTTTCTACACTAAGAAACATTTGAACGAAACCAAAGTTCTGACATACAATCATGTAGGTGTTGTGATTCAAATGGAAAGTACACTAGTAGTAATATCATGGTATTTCAGGAAGGAGCCATCAGACCAGCAACCTATCGTTGAGAGTCCTCCCGGAGAACAATGGCTCGTTCGTCGGAGATGTTGTTGTGAGAGTATGATGTATCTCCACCATACTCCAGACGCTTGATCTCAGGGGATGTTGCCATAGGGGCAACAACATCTACTTGCGATCCCACAGTAACAGCATCATCATCATCGTCCAAATCTACAGCATTCAAGATATCATCGTCATCAAGGGAGTATGTTTCCGAAGGATCATCTTGAGTGTGTGGCTTTTCAACGTCAACATCATCCTCGTCACGCTCGCGTCGAATCCAAGTTCCGGGAATATCAGCGCAGCACTTGCGCCATAGGATGAGGCCAGAGCAGAAGCAGCAACACAACATCAATAGGACGAGAACACCAAGAACATACAAAGCCTTGACACCAGAAGAAATCTCGTTCCAATGGTCCTTGATGCTATTGGTAGCTTCCTTGGGCAGAGAGTAAGCGCCGTTATCGACATCAAAGGACAGGGTGACTCCCACCATACCGATGAAGTCCTGTAGGTGACGCTCCTCGGACCCTCGAAGGCGACGTCCAGTGTCATCGTCCGTATCATCATCTTCGATTTGAATGGCAACACTACCGACTCCCTCTACAGTTCCATCATTGAGGAAGAAATCGGATTTGAGAAGTGTTTGGAAATAGCAATATCCATCGAGTCCTCCAGGGCAGTCCAACGTTGTTGTGTCCTCGGCGAGTCCACTGTCCACTGCCTTTTGTCGAATCGTCTTTCCTTGTTCGACAGCATTGGCCTTGTAAAAGGAGAAAGTGTTGATCTTGAGAACGGAAACACCGTAATTTGCAGAATTCGTGGTAGGCTCGAGACAAACGCGAACCAAATCTCCATCCTCAAATGGCTCGTCCTCGGACGATTTTTTTAGGTTTTCATTGCAAAGAAAAGCTTTCAAACTGTAATCCTGCAGGGAGCGAGAAGAGCTCATCTATCAAGAGAAGAAGGACACAAACAACGACTCGTGTCAGAAGAATGCCGGATGCACAATTTCCTAGCGACTCCAAGCATCATTGAACGTACCGACTTGGAAGCCGTTGCTTGAAGCAAGCTAGTGAAGAGTAGTAGCAGAGGTAGTCGGGCAGAGAACATGTTGAATACAATGAAAGGAATGGGAAAATGTAGAGAGATCAAAAGACGGTGGTAGGTGTCAAAGTGCGGTCCAGAAGTTGGCCAAGTCAGAAGGGATTGTGAGAGCGGAAGTTTGGCAAACGAAAGTGTTGTAGTGAAGGGTTTGTTGTTTGTCGTCGTTTTATGATATTTCGTACTAGTACAAGACGCGGTTGTCCGACGATTCAAAGTTCCGTTTCGGTTTGACGACGTACGACTCGCCCGTACATTTTGTACGGAAGCTTTGGTACATCCACCTTCCTTTCTCAGCATTCCTCCGACGTGATTGCTTCCAGAAACAACGGCCGTATGTAGTGGTCGTACTACCAGCTGATCCCGCTGGATACCTGGTAATGCTTCTGTCACAGAAACGAACCAGTTATAAGATGACAGGGAGTGTTAGTTATGTATGACTTCGGAGAAGGCAATAATGCCTTCGTTGGTGGCATTGAACAAACATAATCGGAATGAGACGGTCGGGGTCACAAAGCCATAGATATTGGGATGTACTTTCCCGTGTTGTTGTCGTTGTTTCATGCAGGAATGCAGGATTATTGGAAGTTGGAAGGCCATCACCACCAACCACCACCAACGACGCCCGGAAAAGATACCCCCATCAACAACAATGGAAGGGGATACAAAACGTCCACCGATGAGTGCTGCCAACAAGCATTGCTATATTTGTTTATGCTGCGTGAGCTACAATGTTGCGAAAACTCGGACTCTTTGTTCTCTCTGTCGATGCATCCGGACACTATTTTGAACTCCTCTACTACCGGTGGTAGACCCATTTCGCCAATGAGGGGTTAGTTTTTTCGGAGGTTGCTACTTCCGCTCGGTTCTCCGTGGTGATCCTTCATAGATTTTTGTATTCTTTCACCAGTATGTATTGCACTCGAATGACTATATCATCAGTCATCTTTCTCCATCAAGAAAGTCTCTTAGTGGAACCTTGCTCCAGCGAAACAGCCATCCTTCTGTATTGTATAGTGGTGCCTCCCTTGCGTCCATCTAGATACGTGGGGCGACTTGACTATGAAAGACGATAAGAATCTCACTATACAAAAGGTCTGACGTCCACACTTTCTACTATGGCGATCCATCTTCTGCAAGGAGTGGCTCTTGCATCGTAGATGCCTCTGCCCCTTCCGCCTCTTCACCTTGTGTGATTTCACCCCCCTCCACTCGGGGTACCAAAGGAATGAGAAGTGCGTAGATCCCAATACTGCAGGTTTGCATAATGGCGGTAATCAAAAAGGTGTAGGTGTAGTCGTAGCGATCGGCCAACCAACCTCCCAAGGCAGCGGACCCGCACCATCCAAATGCAGCCACCGAATCCAAACTCTTCCATCGCGCTCGAACATCTTTGGGTACAAAATCCATTAGAATCGACTCTTGGAGAGGATACGAGCCGTTCATGAAAGACGTTCTCAATACATAGATGGGCACCAACATCAACGGATGACTGTCCAAGAAGCTCTTGAAGATGACCATACCATACAGACAGGATACACCCAAACAAGTGAAGAGCAATTGCGTTTGAACCCGACCAAAGCCAGTTCCAGCAAGCTTGGAACCAAGAGTAGAAACAAGAGACAGAGCCACAGGCGCCACGCAAAAGATAATTTGTACTTGAGAAGGAGACATGCCTACCTCATCTTTGAAAAAGAGTGGAAAGAATTTGATGGTCATACCCGATCCAACGGCAGCCACCATGTCCTGAACGAAGATAATGTAGGGAATCCATTGTTGGCGCTTTTGCAGGGTTGTCAGTGTGTCGGGAGTAGCTGCTGGAGGGGTTGTTGACGATACCACAGGAGTCTCGTCCGCAGCCGCTTCTTCTTCCTCTTCTTCCGAAGAAGACTCGTTGAGAGCCTTCTTGTCATCAAACAACAGCATGAGGACACAAGCTGAAACCTCCATACCCAAACCAACGTAGATGACAGTTTTGAGAGTGTGAATGCCCCAGTCATCTCCCAACGTCTCGAACAATACAATGGAGACAAGGGGCCCCACCGAACTAGCAAAGTTGTAGAGGACAAAAAGGTCATTGTAGTAGGAAGAACGCTCTCCTTCTGGAGTAGAGTCAGCGAACAAAGCTGCACATGGTCCTTGTACAACACCATCTCCAATACCCCAACCAACGTTGATGAACGCCAGCATCCACAGAGCAGCATCGGCCTTTTTGACATCTGGATCATAGCCGACCCATTCCATGATTCCAGTTTGAAGCAAAGTACAGAACATAAGGAGCATACCTCCAGCTGCAATGACTTTGGAGCGTCCGAATCGATCCGCCACATATCCCACGGGGAGGGCAGTCACCAATGTTGCCAATCCATACACAGCCTCAATGTCACCAAATGGCCCGTTGGAGTCTTTTCCCAATTTCTTGAGGTAAGCAGCAAAGGCTGTTCCGTTCCACATACTACTAGCAATACCATATATCACCATTAGCAAGAAATTGAGGAACACATTGTGGTTGATACGATAGGCGGATCGGTCTCCCCAACACTTTGGAATCACAATGTCTCTGGCAATGCCATCGTCAACTTCTCCTTCCCCAGTCGGAGACTCTGGCTCGGGTTCATCACTAGGAAGAAGAGGCTCTTGTAGTTCTTCCTCAGTGCTCATGATGTGCTCGTGCTGAACTTGAGGGCTTTCGTCGACCTCAATAATTCCAAATCCAAGCAAGGCAATGCGCCGTGTAGTGTTGCCAAATTCTTTTTTGGTTGGCTGGTTGTTGTTGGTTCGTGGAGAAACCGCTGTCACTGTGGACTCAGACAAGAGTGATCATAACTGCCACCAACCGTTGTCTGAAAATGTGGCAAGAATCTTCCTTCGACGAAAATCCTTGTCACAACTTCTAAGCGTCCTCGAGCAAGACTCATCCACGTCCGTTTACCACCATACGCAACTCCTATATGTTGCCGTCGAATAGATTTGTGGGAGTGGATCTTGCCTATGTTGGACAGTCTTGCTCCACATCCAGCCGCCAAGATACAACCCCAAGCGTGTCATACATATGGAACAATGGTGCTGTTCAAGAGAAAGTTGGAGTTGTACAATGTCAAGATTCCGAGAGCAAAACTCCCATAATTCGTCAACACCTTCCACTTTCTGTCCCATCACAAAATATTTCCTCTGCAAGTCCCATTCTTAGAACCTCCTTCATCACACACAATTCAGAATGCAAGCGGCATCATTACAACCCTTTGTGACAGGATCCATCCACCTTCCTTCAGACTTTGAACATGTGTCTGGCGAATTTGTTCTCAAGGTAGTCATGCAAGATAGTTCTGGAATCCGTTCCAAGACGATAACGAAACTTGCCATGGAGCTCCCTTACCTTGGCTTTACTTCCATTCCATTTGCCTTGTCGTATCCCGTGACAAAACTTGTCAATGACACCAATGAATGGTATACATTACGGGCCGTGATCACGTCCCAAAAGGATGGCCGAATGATTTGTTTCAGCCATCGGGTGGTACGGGCCATTGACGACATGGGGCGTCCTCGACAGAATGTGGACATTGACATGCTGGCAGTGGAAGAGAATCCCACTTTAGATCCGACGGGGGTAGAGTGTTCCCTGGGTGAAAGTATGGAACTTTCCGGGGCATCCTCGGAAGGAACTCCCGAAGAAGCAGATCCTCTTTCACAACCGGATCCCACTCAAATTATTTGGGTGTAGTTAGTTTGCAAATAGACAATAAGACCAATTTAGTAATGACTGTATAGAATGGATGATTCTGCAACACATTGTTTCGTTCAAGCCCTATCCCAGTACCTACCGGTACCGGTAGTTCGTTTGATTCAGTCGACAACGACTCAATGGAGTCAATCCACTGAACAATCCGCGAGCGGCGGAACCTCCACCGTGTTGATTCGAGGAGCGATAAGAACTGGGACAAAACTGCCTCTTTGATCGCTCCGTTTTGGTACTGGAAACCTTATGATTTGCGACGCAGGCTACGGGGGAGTTTATGTTCCTTCACGGCATTGCATATAACGTCCTCAGAAATTTCTAAATATTTCTATTGGGAGAATCCCATTTCGCGTACTTCCACTTAATAATTGCGAACACTTTTGACGGTTCTGGATAGTCTTCGAGAAGGTCCGTTCGGTCTTTTGGGCACTTTAAAAAGTCTCTGCGTCGAGCCCTTTGGGCATGAACATGAAACCAAAATACCACGACCACGGGTACCGCGACATGTCGCAGTCCGTACACGGACTACTCGCACTACTGTACGTACTACGGTGCCCTGGTTTATTGTTGTTGCGAAGGGGAAAGCTCCGAGAAAAGACCCTGTTCCGAACCTTGCTTGCTGGTTGATGGAGGAAAGACACAAACTAATCAACACTGAATTTTCTTGTGAAGTACGAACCTCCGTTCCGGATTGGCTGTACGAGTACTGCACTACATTGCACTGTGCTTTGAATAGTCTGACAAACCACTACTCTCTGCTTGTGTCAAAAAAGTATTCCTGTCAATCATGACGACTGTGTTGGCTAGTCTTGATCGATTAGAGGAGTTGTCCGTTCATGAAGGAGACGATGGCAGCCATTCCGCTTCCAACTCCAACTCGAACTCTCTCTCGAAATCCAAGCAGGAATCCTCGTTGAGTGATTCCAACGCTTTGGGATCCAACTCTCAATCCGTAGAAGCAGAAATCATTGCCAAGCGCGCTGGAAAGACTGTCCTGTATCTCAAGGTAGTCGTCCTCTTGATTCTGATCTTGGCAGGAGTCATCGTCGCCCTGGCCATTTTCTTCGCGACCTCCAATGGTGAAGAAGATGCCTTTGTGCAAGTCTTTGATGCTGACGCTACAAAGGTGTTTGAAACTTTCAAGTACAACATGGAAAGAAAGTTGGGTGCGATCGACAAACTCAGTGTTGACTACACTTCGCTGGCACTCGACGCTGACCTGAGGTACCCCACATTCACAATGCCTGATTTTGAATATAGGGCTGCTGGAATTGGCGCCCTCGCAAATGCACCTGTAGTTGTTTACATGCCTATTGTTCAAGCAGAAGATCGGGACGAATGGGAGGCCTATTCTGTCGAAAACACTGGCTGGATCAACGATGGCCTAGAGTTCGAGGCGGAAGAACTCATGGATGAGCGAAGACTCGACGAAGGAGACTACAACATTACCGGTTTCATCTACACTGCTCACACTGGTGAGATTCTTCGACAGGATACACCCGGACCCTATGCTCCTGTGTGGTCCCATCACCCTCTCATTCCTAACTTGGCTAATTTGGACGTGAATGCCAATTACACTGGCTCCTTGTTCTTCAATGATTTGCATGCATGTTTGACCACTGAGAAAATTATTATTGGCAAGGTCGGAGCCTTCTTTGATTTCCTTCCCGTTTGGCAATACACACTCGGATCTTGGTTCGAGGAAGGCTTCTTGGCTCAAGATGACCCGTTCAGTAAGATTTTCTATCCAGTTTACGACAGTTTTGATGTCTCGAACAGAACTGCGGTTGGAATGATTTGTGCATTGATGAATTGGAAGACCTACTTCAACCAAATCCTTCCCCCCGAATCGAGTGGAGTTGATGTCGTAGTCGAGAACACTTGTGGCCAATCGTACACCTATCGGGTCAGAGGAGAAATTGCACAACTTATTGGGGAAGGTGATCTTCACCTCAAGCACCTCAGCGAATTCAAGAGAACTCGTGCCATGACTTCTCTTCTTGAATCTAGTGATCAGGATATCGAGAGATATTCTGATATTGTTGTCAACACCGACTACTGCCCGTTCACGTTGACCGTTTACCCCACCCAGGAACTCCATGACGAGTTTATCACTGATGCCGGCAAGTTTTACGTCATCGGGGTGGCTGTGGTGTTCCTTATCACCATTGTATTCTTCTTGTTGTACGACTTCATTGTGGAGAAACGCCAACAGAGAACCATGAGACGTGCTGTTCAGTCTCGTGCCATTGTATCGTCGCTCTTTCCTGCCGCTGTTCGAGAACGGCTTTTCAAAGCCGATGACTCTTCTGGTGGTGGTGACAAGGTCAAGCATGACCAAACCAAGAAAAAGCTTCGGACTTTTATTTCGGATGCAATCACCAAGGATAACAAGCCGGCAGAATCCAAACCAATTGCTGATCTCTTCCCACACACCACCGTCATGTTTGCTGATATTGCTGGCTTCACCAAGTGGTCCTCTGAACGTGACCCTACTCATGTGTTCACGCTTCTACAAACTGTGTACCATTCTTTCGATCGAATTGCAAAGAAGCGAACTGTTTTCAAGGTCGAGACTATTGGTGATTGTTATGTTGCTGTGACTGGACTTCCCGATCCTCAAGAGGATCACGCTGTTCGTATGGCCAAGGTACGCGATATACTTCACTCTGTCCACTCTGCCATTGTCAACCTTTTCTCACATCCTTTTGACATAGTTTGCCCATGAATGCAAGGAAAAGTTCACTGAGGTTGTTGACAAGCTCAAACAAACTTTGGGAGAAGACACTGCTGATCTTGCCATGCGATTTGGTCTACATTCTGGGCCAGTGACAGCTGGAGTTCTTCGAGGTGAAAAATCTCGATTCCAACTCTTCGGAAATACAGTGAACAACGCCGCCAAAATGGAGGGTACTGGAGAAAGGAACAAGATTCAAGCCAGTGGAGAGACCGCTGACTTGATCACCGCAGCGGGCAAAGGACACTGGGTATTTCTACGTATTGATGATATCGCAGCTCGTGGAGGTCTGCAAACGTATTGGGTAGAGCCTCAGACGGCCGCCCAAGATGTCAAGCATCATAATATCATGCCTACTCGAGTTGCCACCTCAACGGCGGTGGACAGTTCGGAGCGTTTGATTGAATGGAATACGGATCTCCTAAAGCGACTCCTGAAGAACATCGTCGCATACCGCAAAGATATGGGCGTCAAGACTGGCGCTGGTGCGTTTAGATTGGACCGAAAGGTTGGTAGCATTGTGCGGGATGAAATGGTCAATGCTATTGCATTGCCTCGGTACGAAAAGGAGAAGGCTGTCACAAAACCTTCCACCATCGATCTTGGTGCCGAAGTTGAAAAGCAGCTCCGAAAGTTTGTCAGTTGCATTGCTGGATTGTATCACGATCATCCGTTCCACAACTTCAAGCACGCTTCCAATGTTTGTACCAATGCTAACAAGATGATGAACAGTATCACTGATGTTGATATCTACGCTCGCACTTCGGACCCTCTGACCCAGTTTGCGGTAGTTTTCTCTGCTCTTATCCATGACGCCGACCACTCTGGTGTGTCGAATGTCATCTTGATGAAGGAGAAGCCTCGCCTGGCAGATGCCTACCACAATAAGTCCTGTGCCGAGCAAAATAGTGTGGACTTGGCTTGGAATCTCTTGATGGTACGACTTGTGTCCTTGTGTGTGATTTCGCTTTGCAGGTTTGTTCGAAGATCTAACCTCTCATTCCCCTGTCACAGGATCGCGAATTTGCTCAACTCCAAGAAACGATCTTTTGTACTCAAGAGGAGTTTACTCGTTTCAGGCAGATTGTCGTCAATATCGTCATGTCAACTGATATTTTCGACAAGGCCTTGAACACCGATCGAGATGAACGATGGGAACTAGCATTTGGGGCTAAGGGCAAACCCGAAGATATGGATCCAACAGAGCACGCCAATCTCCGGGCAACTGTTACCATTGAGTTTGCCATGCAGCTTGCTGATATCATGCATACAACTCAGCATTTCCATAGTTATTGCCGTTGGAACGAACGTCTCTTCGAGGAAATGTACCGCGCTTTCGAAGCCGGTAGATCTAGGAAGGATCCTTCTTTGGACTGGTATGAAGGCGAGTTCTGGTTTTTCGACAACTGTGTGATTCCGATGACATACAAGCTTCAGGATAGTAAGGTGTTCGGTACTCATGGAGAAGATATGGTGCGCAATGCAATTGACAACAAGAAGACCTGGGCACGAAGTGGAGGTGAACAAGTTAAGAAGTTGGTCAAGAAGGTTCGCGAAGTTCCGGCTGTTGTAGCGGGCGTGGCTCCTGACCAACCCGAATCTGCCCCTGTTGCCGAAGACGAGAAGGAAGAAAAGAAGGAACAACAGTCTGAAGTCCACACGGGTCCCAAGAAACCCGCCATTGATGCCAACAAGCATCTTGTGGAGTGGAATGTTGATCTATTCAAGCGACTTCTTCGCCAGATCTTGGCACACCGCATGGGCAATGGAATTACTGAAAAGACCGATATGACAGCGTTATTGAGTGCAATCAAGGAAGGTTCCTCTGTACGCAATGAGTACGCTCAAATCATTTCTTTCCCCTTCTTTGACAAGGAAGCCGCTAAACTCAAGGTCGACCCTGATACAATTGAGCTGGACCAGAACATCGAGAGACAGCTTCGTGATTACATGGTGCTAATTGCGGATATGTACAATGAACATGCTTTCCACAACTTCAGGCATGCAGCCAACGTCGCCACGGCCACTAACAAGTATCTCCAACGTATCAAGGACAACACGTTGGAGTTGCAAGTCTTCGAGCCATTGACTCAGTTCGCCATCATTTTTTCGTCCCTGGTACACGATGTGGACCACCCCGGTGTTCCCAACTTGCAACTAGTCGAAGAACAAGGCGATCTTGCAAAGTTGTATGACAACAAGTCTGTGGCTGAACAGAACTCGACCGAGTTGGCTTGGAGTCTTTTGATGGAAGATGAGTTCAAGGACCTGCGATACGCCATCTTTGCCACGCCAGACGAGTTGAAGAGATTCCGCCAATTGGTGGTGAACTGTATCTTGGCCACTGACCTCTTTGATGATGAACTAATTGACGACCGCTTGGGAAGATGGAAACTTGGGTTCGATCCGGACTGCAAGGACGAAGACATGACCGTAGAGGACTATGAAAACCTCCGCGCAACGGTAGTTGCCGAACACGTCATGATGGCAGCGGACATTGGCCACACCATGCAGCACTGGCATTCTTACAAGCGTTGGAACGAGCGTCTCTTCTTCGAGTACTACGGAAACTTCAAGGAGGGTCGCACGCTACAAGACCCTTCTGCCACGTGGTACCAGGATGAAATCAAGTTCTTTGACTCTATTGTTCTGCCATTGGCCCAACGGTTGCAGAGATCGGGAGTCTTTGGTTTGGCGGGTGACGATGCCGTTCGGTGTGCACAGGGAAATCGGAAGGACTGGGTTATCAAGGGAGGGGAAGTTGTGGAAGAGATGAAGAAGAGATACGAGGATTACAAGTCTGGAAGCCTCCATTAAAGCAGGAGTGAATGTTGGGTCTAGAATCTAGAATAGTATGTAGAGCCAATTGGGAGGCTCACGGGGTACATAATTGTTTATGAATGGATATTCTTACAATGATGTTGAGTGAAGATAAATCGTACGGTAATCTCGAAGAGATCGTTGCTTTGACTAGAACAAGATCAATGATCAATCGTACTATAACATGAGATGCTACGTTTTGTTCTTCTAATAACCTCTCACTTTCCTCTCTGCTCTAGGTAGAGAGAGCTGAGGAATAATGAGAAATGAGATTGTGGTGAGCCGAACGTGGGAAGTCGTACTACCGGTATGAGTACCGTCGTACAGCACTACTGCTAATAAGAGCGGAAATGCTCACCGACCACCGCCCACATAACACATTATTTCGGCCGTCAAAGCCCTTCTTAAATGATGTAAATTCTTAGAGTAAACTCTCGGGAATTTCATGGTCTCTCCTTAAGTGTTCTGTCCGGAATCGAACAAAGCATTCAGCTGAGAGTCATATGCGACACTGGAACGACGGTATGCCCTTTATTTGTTCGATAAAGGATGGGCAATGGAAGATTTAGAGTGGGCCTTCGCATTAACCACGGGTATGGATTAGGGATTGTAGTAGTAATGGATTGCTTTGCTGGTCTTCTGACATTTGATAGTTTCCCCCTTCAACCACAACGTGCAGTTCTCCCCGATATTTTTTGTGGTGCTGTAGGCGTTGAGTCCATTTACTGTTGTGTTTCCCAATTGGACGATACTGTACTCGCAACAACCATGGAATCTCAACAAGATGGTAATTCATCTGAGAGAATCATCCGTCGACCGGAGAGGCTACAAGGAAGTTCACACGCAACGAGAATTGTCAGTGCTGTTCCTTCCAGCATTTTGGAGGACAGGGGAATGGAGAGTGGCAGCGGCAGCGGTTCCGTTGCATCTTCCGGGGAGGCCGATTCTATCGGGGAATCCTCCATGGGAGCTTTGGAAACAGGAGCGGCGCAACCGATTGTAGAGAAAGTGTTGATGCCTTCAACCTACAAACGACTTAAAAGGGCACGTCGCCGATTTTGGTTTGTTTGGTTTGTTGGGACACTTTCTTGTTCCCTCGGTTTATGGGCAATGATTGAGCGATCTTTGGATGACGATGGTGATACAGATTATTTGTATGAGAGTGGAGTAGATCAAGAGCTTGTGTTGACGTCGCGATTGGATCTAATGACAGAGTTGTGGAGGGCCCGGCTCTTGAATCAGATTGAATCTGCAGAATGGATGTCGGCATCCCTTGCCACGGAAATCAATCCTCTCGATTGGCCTGATGTTACAATATCGAATTTCGATCATCGGGTAATGGGAGAATATGCCATTTTTGCGCCTTATCTCAGCGATGATACATCCAAGGCCGAGTGGGAAGGATTCGGGGCCCAAAATCTGGGCTGCATATCATCAGGTGATCCAGGTTGCCGCTTGCCTACCAACGAATCCGCTTCCGTTGCTTCTGTCGTTGCAAAATGGCCAGAGGACGAGGAATCTCTGTCGCTGCGTTTTGTGTCGACTGAGCCTCCGTATCTTCCAGTGTGGCAATATGGAGTTCAGAACAATGACCTCATCCTAAACTATGATCTTCGCACACATCCGCTACTACAACCATCTCTTGATGCGATGTTGCAAGGGAACAGTCCCATTCTAAGTCCATTTATTCCGCAAGATGATATGCTGCTTCCTTCCCTCAATGCAGCAGTTTCGAATATCAGTTCCATGTCGTTGTTGCTGCATCCGATTTTTGACGACACCCAACCAGAAACACTGATAGGATCTCTTGCTACGATCATCGACTGGGACGAAGTTTTCAATGTCACAATTCCAGACACTTCTGACGACTGGAGAATTTTGCTGCGTAGCAACTGTTCGAGCCAACAATCATTGCTTTGGGGATGGAATGATGATGGAGGGTTGGAGATTCCAGAGACATCGGGTCTCTTACCCAACAGCAACACTTTGGTTTCCACGATCGACATTTCAGAACTTCTGAATGAGAAAACTGATGATGGACCGTGTAGTTATTCCGTTGACATTTTATCCTTTGCCGACAACACAACTACTGTCTCCAATCTCGACAAAGACGACAACGAAAATATTTCTGGCAATGCTGCAATTATTGTAGCTGCTCTCGGTTTTGCTATTGCCTTGTGTTTCTGCTGTTTTGACCTTGCTGTTCGGCGCCGCGATAGGTCATTGACCAAGGAAGCATTTCGAACCAGGAACATTGTCTCTTCGCTTTTTCCTCCACAGTTCCATGCACGCTTGTTTCAGGATACAGAAGAAGATATTGCTCAAACGCCTGAATTCCAACGGATGGTCCAAGCAGGCAACGGAGACCTTGTGGAAAAAGAGTCAGCGAAGGCACCATCGCAAAATGGGGATGTGGAAGCGAAGGGGTCGGTTTCAGAAGAGGAGAAAGACACAACAGGAGGGCTCGCAGCAGGCGGTGACATGTTGTCGTTCGAAAAGTTCCAAGGCATGTTATCCAGGCAATCCACAAGTATGCGTAATCTTCTCGATATTGGAGGAACGTACACAGAGGCACCTATGCAAAAGTTGAAAAGTTTCTTAAATTACGACACGGCTTTACCATTGCAATCCGAACATTCTGCCGCCCCCAACACAATTGTGTCAACAGATGACCCAATTGCTGATCTTTTTCCCGAAGCAACAATTATGTTTGCAGATATTGCAGGTTTCACGGCGTGGAGTTCGGCTAGAGAACCTGCCCAAGTGTTCAAGCTACTTGAAACGATATACTGTAACTTTGATCGACAAGCAAAGAAAATGCAAGTCTTCAAGGTTGAAACCATCGGTGACTGCTATGTCGCCGTAACTGGACTCCCAAATCCTCAGCCCGACCATGCGGTTATTATGGCCAAGGTATGACAAGAAAGTATGAAATTGCCATTGTTTATGTTGCTACGCTCACTTTTGGGGTTTGCATAGTTTGCCAAAGATTGTATGACCAAAATGATTCAGTTAACAAGAAAGTTGGAGGTGACGCTAGGACCAGAAACGGCCGACCTCGCTATGCGCTTCGGCCTCAACTCAGGCGCGGTAACAGCTGGGGTGTTGCGTGGAGAAAAGTCTCGATTTCAATTGTTTGGTGACACTGTAAACTTCGCCAGTAGAATGGAGAGCACCGGGTACCGAAACCGCATTCAAGTTTCTCAATCAACAGCAGATCTCCTTGTGGTTGCAGGTAAACAAGCATGGATCAAAGCAAGAGAGGAATTGGTTGATGTCAAAGGAAAAGGGCGAGTTCAGACTTATTGGGTGATGCCGCGGACCAATACCATCTCCAGGGGGGGAAGTACACGTTCCAACGGCAGCGGTTCGCGTTCCTTGGCTAGTTCGAGATCCTTTGCTAGCTTTGGTGACACGAACCATGAACCCGAGGAAGATCTTAATGTGAGCCTTAAGATCCGCCCGAAAAGATCCCTTGAAATGGGAGTACGAAAGTCAAGCCTGCATTCACGCGGTGGTGGCGGGGAAGTGCTTAATGCGTCGAGGAGAAACATGTTGACCAATTCCCAGCATTCTCAAATATGGACAAATCGAAATGAGGATGATGATAGTGATTTGGACAATGATTACGGTACCGGAAACCGTCAAGAGCGTTTGATTGAATGGAACACAGAAATCCTTATTGGCCTTCTGAAGGGCATTATCGCCCAGAGACAAAATAAACAGCTCGCGTCAAACAAATCCTTGTCATCAAGTGAAGGTGAAGAGGAAGCGAACATAGAAGCTGCTGTAGAACACACTGCCCTCGAAGAAATCACGGAAATCATTCCCTTCGCCGCACCCTCTGGTGGTTCCCCGGAGGCGAATCAGATCGAGGCTGAGAACGTGACATTATCGCCTGATGTTGAGGAGCAACTGCGAGAGTATGTTACGATGATTGCTTGTATGTACCGTGACAACTTCTTTCACAATTTCGAACATGCAAGGTACGAGTCGGGATGCGAGGAAGTACTGTTTGGTTTGGTATGCTGATCTCACTGTCTCGGTGTCTGTTCCTTCACAGCCATGTACTGATGTCATCCCAGAAACTGTTGAAGCGTGTTGTGAATGCCAATCGCATCAGAGTGCGCGGTTATGACGAGGTCAAAACAGACTACACATCGGTGATATCGTCGGACCCACTGGCTCAATTTGCGATTGTGTTTTCTGCATTGATTCATGATGTCGACCATACAGGAGTCCCAAACTCGCAACTAATCAATGAAAAGGCGCACATTGCAGCTCTCTACAAGAATAAGTCTATCGCCGAACAAAATTCTTTGGACTTGGCGTGGGAGTTACTCTTCACAGATGAATACAAAGATCTTCAAAAGGCCATCTTTGCGACGCAAGAGGAGAAGGATCGGTTTAGACAGTTCGTGGTGAACGTGGTAATTGCAACAGATATCTTCGACCCAGATATGATTCGAGTACGAAATTCCAGATTTGCAATGGCATTTGAAGACGATGAATCTGAGGAGTCCCTGTCTCCCGAAGAGAAACGAAACCTCAAGGCAACGATTGTGATCGAATATATCATGCAAGCATCAGATGTATCTCACACTATGCAACATTGGCATGTCTATCAAAAATGGAACGAGCGCTTGTTTGAGGAGATGTACTCTGCCTATCAAGTGAAACGAGGAGACAAGGATCCATCGCTTGGCTGGTACAAAGGGGAGCTGTGGTTCTTCGACAACTATATTATTCCACTAGCCAAAAAGCTCAAGGATTGCAAAGTGTTTGGGGCGGCTAGTGACGAGTGTTTGCAATATGCGATACAAAATCGAAACGAATGGGAAGCCAAAGGGGAAGAAATGGTACGGGGCTACGTGGCGAAGCACTCATCAAGTTTGTAGAGGCGAGAAACTTGGTATCCACACAACGATATAAAACTTCACTTTTCTTTTTCAGGAAACAACTTGGTGTTACTAGGGTAGTACTACCTAGCTACCGGTACCTGTTGTAGTTGTCAACTGAACAATGAGATTTCGAACGCGGAACCACAGATGGTCAAAGTCTTCTCTAGAGTGGCTGAGAAAGTTCAGTATCCAGTCTTGCCAAATGATAGGTCCGTTGAAACCTAACACATAGGTATCTTGCTCGGTAGTTTACTTCGCCGATTGGATGTGGGATTGCGTTTTGTGACCCCAACAATCTCCCTTGCCGAACTGGTGAATTCAAACTATGCGATGACATGTCACTCGGAAGCAACTCTATGGTATGATTCCCGGCAGGCTCCGGATAGATGTATGGGGACTGTTGTAGCTGAGACTCGGTTTGATTAACGACAACATGTGCCAAGGGGTCCCTGGAGTCGTGGTGACACCATAGGCAATAAAAAGGAATTCGCCAAGCACATGGAGATCGCCCTGCAGAGGTGGGTGTGCCTAACCAGAGAAGGTTCAGTGGCCAAATATGTGAAACTCCAATCCTTGCAAGAAAATGTTGGTGGGAAAGAACTGTCCTCATAGTTGTATATGTAATTGGCCGGCTTCTGTTGAGCCGACTAACGGGAGAGTCTTTGGCAATTCGCTCCATTCGTGGCTCTTACTTTACTGGTTGAGTGTTCAAACTTGATCACAACACGGAGCATCAAAATCAATTTGGATCACAATCTTTTCAAGATGACAATGCTTCCTGCCATGCCTACCCCCAGAGATAGCTTCGTTGCTTACCCTCCTCGAGGGTACCAGTACAGGCCAGTTTGGGTTCCATCCATGGTCCGAGCCCCAGCATCGCAATCACCACTATTTCGTCCAGCTCCAACTCCTAGAGCTAACAGTCCAGATGAGCTGTGTGCAGCTAGTGTATTGCTCAACCTTTCTCCAAAAGATGGACGAGCTCCTCTCTCGAACTTGCAGCTACATTCATCCAACGTTTCTCCCTACTCATGTCCACCCCATGCATATCCTCCAAGAACCATTTCAGTTCCTACACAGTATTCCAAGAGATGGGGCAGTGACAGTGGATACTTTCAGCAGTCCGATTTTGATCCCTCTACAACACCGACACCGCCTGTTCAAGTGAGTGACAACTCACTAGAGTGTACAAGTGCCGAGAGCGAGAGAGGATCATCAGATGATGAGAACCACTCAGAAGATGAATCATCATTGGTAGCTTCATCTCTCGTACGCACTGAGCACGACCCAAGTCACTGGGAGAAGGGTTCTACTTCGCTGAGTCTCCCCGAAGACCCTGATGTCCTAAGCCCTCTGCATTGCTTCATGAGAAGGTATTGCGTTGAGGCTTTCAGTGCAACGCCAGAAGACGTGGCAACCCCTCGCTATGGCAAGTCCCACGGTGTCAAGGTGGTGGTGGGTCAAGTAGGAATTCGCTGCCTGTACTGCAAGCACCGAGAGCAAGGGAAGCGCCCTGAGCGTTCTGTCTGTTATCCATCATCCCTCAAGAACATCTACCACTCCATGGAGACTTGGCAGAGGCGACACTGCTTGGTTTGCTCTGACATTCCCCAATGGGTTCGGAAAAGCATTGTGGAGCTGATGGAATCCTCCAAGTGTCGCGCTGGTGGCCGACGTCAGTACTGGGAAGACAGCGCCAAGAGACTTGGTATGGTTGACACACCCCAAGGAGTGCGATTCACCAGGACCCCTGGGGACATGGGTCCTATGGTTGAAAGGGCACCAGTTCCTCAGAGTCCTTCATCGCCAGTTGTTCGGGATGAAGACCGAGATCTTGTTACCAACTATCTGTTCTTGTTGATGGAACAAATGGAAACTTGCCAGTTTGCCGAAGAAGACCGCACTGGTGGGCGAAGCAAGATCAAGGACAACAAGGTTGGATTTCCTGGTATGCAGTGCAAACATTGCCAAGGAAAGGCTGGGTTTGGGCGCTACTTCCCTGCAAACCTCAACGCATTGGCCCTTGCCAACTCTGATCGCAACATCTACAACCACTTGCAAAAGTGCAGGCGGTGTCCAACACATGTCAAGACGAATCTCCTTCATCTTCTTCAAGATCAAGGTCAAAACAAGAACCGCAGAGGCCTGCGGAAGATGTTTTTCCAAAGGGTATGGGCACGTATGCATAATAACCGATAGACATAATAACCATTTTGTATTTATCATTTTCTATGTCAATGTAGTTACTTGGCAACAAACATTCCAGCATCTCGAGATTTGGCCTTTTGCCTACGTTTTGCCAACGCCTTCTCCACTGCCTTGTGTCCGCCCCTCTTTCGGAGCTCTTCCATCTTGGCTTCAAACTCCAACTTCTTCTTTTCCTTGCGCTTGAGGAAATATGCCCCCTTTCCTGATGCAACATCTTCTTGTATCTTCTTCTTGACAGATCGTTTGGCAGCTCGCTCGATTTGGCGCCGTTCAAAGTCTGCCTTTTCTTGCTTGAGTTGTTTCAATTTCTCTTCGTCTTCTTCCAATGTCGAGTTTGCCGACACATTCAATCGATGCCTTTGGCGTTTTCCCTTCTTGCCGGTCATTTTACGAGCCGCAATCTGCTTTTTCAGTAGTCCAATCTCCTCATTTCGCATTAGCTGCAAGAACTCATAGTTCGTTTCGAATTGTTCCTCGTTGAGATGTCCACTCAATGAATTCGTTCGGGGGTCCAAAGGTTGATAACGATTGGCACCAATCTCTACACCCAAACCACTTTCATTGAGTCGGTGTGGTCCTCGGCGGTAGAAATCAGAACGTTTAGAAGAGACTTCAGCTGGGGCGTGCTTGGACTTTTTCTTTTTGGGAGCTGGCTCCTCCGCATCATCAGGGGAATCTTTGGCACGCTTTGTCTGCTTGAACTTGGCGAGTCGTTCACTCGCAATTTCCAAAGCACTTTGTCTGCGCTCGCGTTTCTGAGACAAAAGCTTGGACTTCTTCTCCGATCCCTGAAGGCGTTGTTGGAGAGGAAGATCGGATGCATCTGCTTCGGCTTCCTCCTGAGAATCATCATCGTCGTCGTCGTCATCTCCTTGGGCATCATCATCATCACTTTCTTCATTTTCAGATTCTTGCTCTCCATCGCTCACGGACTTTTCTTCCTCAGAAGACATTTCTTCCGAGTCACTATCATCGTCACTACTGCTTGCTTCGTCATAATCTGGAACCACCATGGTGAATTCAGCTGTACGGTCTTTTGCAATTGTTCTGCAAATCGTTCAACGACTGGAAGCCCCATAACGGGATATGAGCCAGAAAATGACTAACATGACTAAACTACAATGCATTCAGTGCCAGGAAATACTGATTGTATAGAAATATGATCTAAATTTAGAAAGTGATGGTACGCAAAGATTCGTTGGACACCCCCGTATTCCAACCTTCTCAAATATCTCGACTCATTCTGTTTGGCCGTTGCTTTGGGTGACTCTTTTTCGCCATTCCGGCAACGAAGAACTTTCGTTTGTGATATCTATCCACCATATCTTGAACGGATTCTTCACCCTTGACACTCCATTCACTTCTGTTTGCCTGTGCATAATTCAAGCATTCATCACTGGCAACACCAAAGACATTGCATTCCTCTAGTTTCTTCGCCAATGGAATCACGTAGTTATCAAAGAACCAAAGCTCACCCTGACAAAACTGTTAGATCACAGAATGATCAGAATCCAAACATAAAACCAAAGTTCATCTTACCTTGTACCAACTGTCCGCAGGATTCTTATCGGAACGTCCACATTCGAATGCAGAATACATCTCATTGAAAAGTCGCTCATTCCACTTCTGATAGATATGCCAATGTTGCATGGTGTGTGCAACGTCAGAGGCCTGAATAATGTGTTCAATGACAATTGTAGCCTTCATGCTTCGGTCAGCCTCTATACTTTCGTCTGTAATTGCCAACCCCTCCTTGTGACCATGGAACGCTTTTTCCCAACGCTTCTCACGCAATGCTTTCATATCCTGGAGGTGACAAGGTGAGGTAAAAGAGGAAGAATAGAAACAATGGCATGTAGAGTGGTACATACCTTCGCAAAGATATCTGTTGCCATGACAGAATTGACAACCAGTTGTCGGAATCGTTTTTTCTCTGCCTCCGTGGCTGTAATGCAATTTTGCAATTCCTTGTAGCGGTTATCCATGAACAATTCCCATGCCAAATCGATCGAATTTTGTTCCGCAATACACTGGTTTCTGTAAACGATAGCCATGTCAGGGTTCTCTTTGGCCAACTGCCCATTCGGTACTCCAGAATGATCGACATCATGCACCAATGCCGAAAATACCACTGCAAACTGCGCCAAGGGATCCGATGTAATACCTGCATCATACGACAAAAAGTATCGTGTTAGCGAACAGTTTGGCATCAAGGAACTATCCCAACTGTGGGGAGTATCGTACCGTATGTGTAGTCATGCAAGTCAATTGCAATGGCATTAGACTCTCGTTGGTAGTCTACATTTTCGGGAATGACAATTCTGTTCAGCAACTTGTTGGCACTCATTGTCACATGACTGCAATTGGAAGGTGAGACATCGTATTACCAAAAGAAAGATCAAATACCATCGTTTCCCTTACCTGGCGTGTTCAAAGTTGTGGAAAGGATTTTCCCTGTACATGTGAGCGATTGTAGTAATGTAATCTTTGAGCTGGCTCACAACCACTTCTTCGAGTTCAACCGACATGGCTTTTTCCATTGCTTCAATAGAAGTACTTGAAAACTTCGGCATTGTGATCACTTCAACTACCTCGTCCAGGGCAATGGAATCGATAAAAGCTTGGGAATCTTCGCCGCCAAATGACTGGAATGTGTTGGTGCTCATCTCTCTCGGCATTGAAGGTCTCCTTGCTGGCGGGTGCATGGATAGTTCACGCTTTGGCATTCTTATTCCCATGCTTGAGTCTGTGCCCGCGTGATCAAATCTATTCGTATCTGCCGAAAACTCCTCACTACCCGTTTCATTCGTGGACAACTCAGGAATACTGCGCCCAAGTGGACTGTCATGTCGCCATTGCTTTGACTCCTCCGGCTTACTTGGTGGAGAAGAGACGGGCTCTACTCGTGACGCGACAATACGTTTCAAAAGACGTACGAACAATTCAACTTGCCACTGGATCAATCTTTCCTCTCGCAGATCATTCGACTCCCGACCTTGACGCATCAAATCCGACATTTTGTCCATCTTCTGGACAGAGTCAGAAGTTGTTCTCTTGACTCCGCGAGTAGGTCCAGACTTGTGTGT
This sequence comes from Nitzschia putrida, assembly GCA_016586335.1. Taxonomy (NCBI): domain Eukaryota; phylum Bacillariophyta; class Bacillariophyceae; order Bacillariales; family Bacillariaceae; genus Nitzschia; species Nitzschia putrida. The sequence goes on along the minus strand of BLYE01000030.1, from coordinate 129,907 downwards.
TCCTGAAAGAGAACGGCCTGGTGCCCGCCGTTTGATATCCTGGCCAAGCGTCTCTGAGCTTCGATTTGGTTGAAGTGGATTATCACCGCGGAACACCAACCAGTATGTCTGGATATTCCCCTTCCCCTTTGCATGCACCAAATCATCGCGAGGTTTGACCCAGTATGCTTTTCCACCCTCTTTGAGGAGGTCTGCAGTCGATTTGGATAGGTGAATCTTGTTTGGCTCTCCTGTACTTTCCATTCTACTGGCTGTATTCACAGTGTCACCAAACAATTGAAATCGCGACTTTTCACCTTGCAAAACACCAGCTGTGACAGGACCCGAGTTCAATCCCAATCGCAACAAGAGGTCGCCCGTATCGGGACCCAGTGAAACTTCCAACTTTTTGGTAACGTCATTCATTTTCTGAATACATTCCCGGGCAAATTTGGTCATTCGTACGGCGTGGTCAGGTTGTGAATCTGGTAAACCGGTGACAGCCACATAGCAATCACCAATGGTTTCGACCTTGAAAACCCCTCTGCGTTTGGCGATCCGGTCAAAAGCTTGATAGATGGTTTGAAGCAACGTAAAAACATCCGCAGGTTCTCGCTCAGAGGACCACGCAGTGAAACCCACAATATCAGCAAAGAAAACAGTACAATGGGGGAACAGATCGGCGATCGGCTTGTTCAAAACGAAATCTTCGCTCTTATCTTCATGTCTTGCATTGGGAGCGTCTGCTAGGAATGTCTTGAGTCGATGCTTCGGATGTGAGACAACTCCACGAGAAATGGATGCATTTCCGGTGGCACTATCCCAAAGAGATTGAACAGACTCTGGTGTTAGCAATGCCTCAGGTGCCTTTTCGATGCCCATGTTCAAAGGACTGTCGTCGTCGTCTTTACGCTCCGAACCACCGCCCTTCTCTTCGTCATCCTTCTTCTTTTTTCGGAGTCGCAACTTTTTCCTTAGTCGCTTCTTCCTAGATTTCTTCTTCTTTTTCTTTTCGCGGTTTGTCTCAAAGAGACGATCCCGCACGTTGGCTGGGAAGAGAGAAGAAACGATAGCACGAGCTTCCGTAGCTGATGATAGGAGCGCTTTGTTTCGCCTCTCCAACACAATATCATAGATGATGACAATAATCATGACAAGGAAGAAGGCTGCAAATCCAACACCAAGACTGGCACCAGGGGTCCTCGATTCAAATGCTTCCATAGTTTCACCAGAGGGGTAAATCGATAGGGAGTAGTCACAGGCACCTACTGAAGACTCCGCTAGGGCTACCCGTGTGGTTGTGGCTTCCGCCAAGTCCAGGGACAACTCAAATGTCCGGCGGTGCGACGACCAGCCTTTGTTGTGAACGTCAGCCAGTGCTAGAGGCGATACATGAGGACCTGAAACATTGAAACTGACCACTTGACCGCATGTATTCTCTACAACGGCAGTAACACCACGAATTTTCGAAGGCAAGACGGAGGATAATAATCCTGACCATGACACAAGAGCCACGATCGCACCTCCAGGGCTAAGGGCATCTTCGTCTGACAACAATTGTTGCGGAACGGGAAAGACCAAGGTTCCAAAAACATCCCCATCCTCCTCCGGCATGTGCAAGGCAAGCCTGTCTACAAGCTCACTTTGTATCAAAAGCCTTCCGACAACGGCACTGTTGGTGTTGGAAATTTCCAATTCTTCAGCGACCATTGGGACACTGAGCAAATTGAAATTGACCAACGTCCGGTTGAGAGGATCATTTTGACGGATGGGATAGTATGGGCCAGGGGTTGGAGCCACAAATGGTTGATCCAACATTATTTCATAAATTTCATCGTAGACTTGGTCCAAGACACGACTGTCTTGGCGAGACGTAAGTTCATGCCACTGTTCCGAAACATCCATCCATTCCTGGTTCTCGACAGTGTACTCCTCGTAGTCTTGTCGGTCATTGTCTGTCACAAGAGGAGCCAAAAGAAGGGTCGAAATGACAGGCGACATCAAACGAGCATTGGCACTGGACACCGGAAAGGAAGGAAAAGTGACAAGAGGCCAAGAGGAATTGGACACGGAAGCTTCCAAAGTCATATCGACAGCGATCGAGTCCAAGGCTATCAGTGCTTCTTGTATTTGCGTTTGCCAAGCTTCCCCCAACTGCTCTGCAAAATAGTCATACTCTTCATCAAACTGCTCTTCGTCATGAATCGCAGCGATGCGATGCAGTCCATACGGAAAGAGTGCACCAACAAGAATCAAAAAAGAAAGGGCGATGAATCGCCCCCATCGGACGGCCTGGGCCTCTTTCCGCGCGACCTTTTGACTTTCGACATCGACTTCTGTCGTGGTTCCGGCACTACTCGAGGCACCGAAACTACCGTAGCTCCCAAGACTTTGGTCATCGGTGGCTACCGAAGAAGCGTCATTGGATGGATGCGACGTATCTTCGAAATCGTCATCTCCGTCATTGAGTGTGACAGAAAAGTCATCGTTTTCTTCGTCGAATTCATCTTCTCCTTCGTCAAATTCATCGTCTTCCTCATCATCCTCATCCTCGTCATCCTCCATGTCCGACACACTGGCGGCAGACGACATGGTGGTGACAATCGAAGAGGTGCGTCCATTCAGACCATTCGGAAGAGGACTCGACTGTGACGTCGCCATGGTTTCGGGAGACTCGTTGTCTTTCAAAGACTCGGACGTTGTGCTAACAGAAGCATCGTTCGAAACAACGTCGTCATCCGTGAAATCCTCTTCTTCGGAAATCCGTGGTTGAGGCAGATTCCGTCGATTCATCATCATGATGACTGTATGAATCTATGAGGGAGGAGAACACCACGTCACTTTCCAAAAGCGATGATGATGGATAAGAACTCACTGGATTGATTGGCAATCAGTGGTTGTTGGTCGCAAGCCGAGGTGAACCAGAATGCTGCCAAACGTAGAAGCCTGTAATAATTGGGGAGTCAAACAAGGGGTGACTGCCGTGGGAGTCTTTTGGAAGACCAATGTTGTTGTTGTCGTGGTGAGATGGCAGTGTTGTGCTTGAAAGTCACTCTGGCCTTGTTCTGGTCGTACGAGTACCGTCGTGCCGTACTGCGCGATGCCTTCGTATGAAATAGGCTGTGTGAAACCTCCCCTCCTCCCTCCTCCATTCGTCGTCGTCGTCTGCAACGCTGGCTGGATGTTGCCTAGCTTAGCCGCGCCGCTTAAATAAGGGTGTGACTGGGGATTTTAAGTGATGGCCTGCGAACTGCATGAAGTATTCGTCCAAGGCATATACATCTTATTCACTAGCCAGCGCGTAGTACACGGCCATTGGTGGGGGACATACATTGGGACTCTTTCTTCGCCGTGGCGAAACCGGAACTATGAACGCCATATGGGTCGTCTCCCTCCGCTTCTTCGTCGTCATGTCTGTCGTTGGGCAGTGATACAGATGTCATCAAAAGAGAATAGACCATGGACAGATGCACCACCAACATCATCGAGTTTATGGATTAGTACAGGCTCTGTTTGTATGAATACTTTCTATTGGAAATTTCCATTGGAAAGTCCTGCCATTTGCTTGGGAAAGGTTCGCGTCGTGTTTCTAGTCTTCTGACGACGGTCAGGTGCAAGTTTGTTTCTTGTTTCCCACTATTCTCAAACAGGGACCTTCTCCCACCCCACAAGCTAGGATTCTTCTCTGGTACTCATAGTTCCTTGAATTGTAGATTGAATAGTTAAGAGTTGAGAGACCTACTAACGTTGCTTTCCTGCTTCTACACCGGTACGAGTTCCCTCCTCCGCGCTTTCATCCGTGTTCGTACACAACAACATAAATACGTTAGTACAAGTCAACCTTTTTAACTCACTTTTACTTCCTTGATGAGAAATTCCTTTACGAGTAGTATCGCAGTTGGTCACGAGTTGTGACGAACGTTGGTGTAGAGGTGAAATACACGCAATAGTGTAGTACGAATTATGTTGTGCTACTACGGTAATACGACTACCTAGGTAGGTCCTAACTTCCTTCTTGTTGTTGACAAACGATATTTTATATTTTGATATTTTATTATTGAGAGGGGACGGAGGAGGAGGAACACAATCACTCACAACTACTTCATGTCGGTGCGGCGGTGGTGGCGATGGCGGCGGCATCAAAATCAACCACATGAAAACATACACTCGCCAAGTTTCTAATGTACGAATAAACCAGTGATAGGCCCATACCCATAGTTTCCCAGACCCAGATCCGATGATGCGATATAAGTCCCAAGGTCGGCTTGCTCCCAACTGATTCCCCGACTCGATTGGATTGGGTCTTACTGTGAGACCGGCCGGTGAATCGACCTTCCTGCCCTATGTAGCGAGACTCTCCATGTGTCACCCACCATGTCTTTTATTACTATTCTGTACCCACCAACAACCGAGGAGACACTCCTCCTCCTCCTGCTCGGGTAGAATAATGCTTGTTGTTGACTCGGCGTCGTTCGGACACGCGTAGAATCCCCGACAAACGGCCTCTGGCGCCTCCCAAAAAAACCACGCAAGTGCCATTACCTTTTTGACTTCCGCTTTGCAGCATGGCGGAAAGGATGAGTGATTTGGAAGAAGTATCCAGCATTTTGGGTTTGTCGATAGGGGATTTCTCTGACAGTTGCTCTAGCTGTCTGAGCGAGTCTGAATCGAGTGGCTATTTGGAAGATGGCCGTCCTCTTTTGGGACGATCCCTCCATCGTTCCTCGGCTTCGCATCTTTCCTTGAGCAATGGGGATCTCACACGTCTTCCACCAACTGATGAGGCTGATATTCTACTAGCAGGTACCTCCAAGGCTCGACCGAGGACTCGGGCAAGTCGCCAGTCCACTATGGAAGAAGTCAACAGCGGTCCTGTCAACGGGGAGGATGCCAGGCTTTTGGCCTTCCGCAGAACCTCTTCCTACCGGTTCTACATGATTGTATCTTGTCTGGTGTTGGTTTCACTCTCACTCATGAACAGTCAAAAGCAACCAGCAATAGAGCTCATCATCCACCGAGAAGAAGTGTTTGTCCCCTTCAACTCTTCACCGGCAACGCCCTCTCGGGGCCTCCAACTTCCCTCGGAGGTGCTTCCCAAGTACATTCTGGAAGCCGAGGAGAACTACGACAAGCGTCGAAATGGTGAAATCCAGTACGACGCATCCGGGAGTACTCAAGGGAATACTCGAAAAGTACGTTCCAACATGGCCATGGCCCGATCTCAAGATTTGCGCCCAGTCTTCCATGCGGCGGGCCCAGAACTCCAACGTTTGGTCATGCAAAATTCATCCAAGCCCGAGACCGCTTCTACGGGAAGAAGTATTGTAGATTGGATATCATGGATGGCGACTCTGGCAGTTGTTGCCATGCTATTGGACGCGGGCTACAAAGAATACAGACAATCCGTCGTCGAGCAACAACAAAGGCGACGATGAAGAATCCTCCTCTTGCATGAGAACACTCACATCAAAGCATGTGATGGACCATTATCTTGACTATATATATTATTACTAGCTAGTAAGCTAGATTAGGGTTTGGGAATACAGTACTGTCATCTTCTAATTCATCGAGTAGTCTCATTGCTTGGACAAAGATCCGCTTCACTCGTCGTCGTCGTCGGTGGTGGAGGACAACTTCACGCCATGAAACGTGAATCCAAACGAATCATCACAGTAGTCTCATTCAGATGGCGCTTGCTTGCTTCTTGGGCAATTTTAGGAGTTTCACGAACGGCGTCAATAGCCTCCGTATCCACGTGAGAGGGCACCTCACGTCTGTCCGTGTAACAGACGCCAACCTCCATCCAACTTCCGTATAATTCCCATCAAACCATGGGAAGAAGAAAATGGCGTGTGCGTGGCAGCGGGTTTTCATAACAAAAATAAGGTAGTCTACTAGTATTATTATCTCAACAAACAAGCAAGAGGAGGTTTGCTATAAAAGAGGTACTACTGGTAGACGAAAGACAACTTCGGAATAATGGTTCTGCACGATAAATCGGAAGTATGATGTAGTTCTATCGTTCCGAAAAATGGTATGTTGTTGAAAAAATGTATCATCATACCTCACATCATCATCATCTATCAGAGCTATATTATTATTAACTTTAGTTGTGTGTTTCTAGTAGTTTCGTTTTAGTATTCCACTCGAGGTGCCCGACGTTGTTCCACACTCTTGGGCTCCCATCGCTTACGACGATACTTCACTTCGGCACTGGCCTGGAATCGGGAGCCACTGGGATCACATTCTCGACAAGGGTTGGTGGAGAAGCGGAATTTGTTTCCCTCCACTTCTACGCGAACGGCAAAGTGACTCAACTGTTTGGGCCAGCATCCTGTCTCCTGTAGAGCCAACCATTCTTGTTCAGTGACAAGTTCTACGACGACATGGTTTTCGCGATCGAGAACTTCAGCAATGTTGTTGGACTCGCGGCGAGGAGTTGTTGGTTGGGCCTGTCGACGTTGGTTTTCGAGCTGGAGCATGGCCATTTGTTGGCTAGCAACTTCTGCCCTGGACATGCCAGCGGCAAGCAAAGCATTGATGGTAGCCTCTGATGTCGGTGCCTCCATTCCCACAGGGATCGGGGTGAAACTTTGATCTTTGGGGTCCTCAATCATGGGACGAATGGTAGACAAAAGTTGAGGTGTTTCACCTGACAAATACGCTTCCAAGTGGGGAGGCACAAGCGCATTCTTGTGAGCATCGCACAACAAGGCGGAAGAATCAGGAGGAACTGGCATACCTCCCTCGCCCGTCTTCATGTAATGGCGCCATTGATGACACCAGGCTCTAGGAATGATAATGTAGCTTCCGGTCTTGAGAGGACACTTGTGAGTTGGCATAGTAGCTTCGGTAGCATTCTCAGAAACGATGAGACAGTCAGAACAGACTCCTCGGGTCCGGGTATAAAATCGGCGAACCAGAGGATTGGAAAGTGGTTTCTTGCGCTCCACTTTCTCTTGTTCCAAACGATCCTGCTCCGTCTTCCGAGCCGTTTCTGTCTCCATTAAACATTGCAAACATTCTCCTCGTACAGACTCCAATTGCGTAGAGTCTGGATAAAGACGTTTGAGAATTTTCCAAGCGTGTTTGTCCATGAGACGACGTCGACTTCGGGCCGCCTTGACTCCACAACGTTGGAGGTTGCAATGGGAACACAAAAGGTCACTGTTGGCATTTGGCCAAGGCGGACTGACTTCAGAGAGACGACGTGCCCGTTGCCTCTGCTGCTTTTTGTTCAATTTTTTCTTGGGTTGTTGTGGCTCGTTCACCGTTTCAAGCCAAAGAAGCGTCTTCTTCACCCAGGACTTGGAGATGTAGAATCCCGTTTTGGGTTCTGGTAATGAGAGAACTCGAGCGACAACATTTAGCTCGATGCTTCGGAGGTCTTCCAATGTGTATTTCTTGCCATTGGTTGGGAGACTAACAATTCCAGGAGCGAATTCTGTTGTATATACATGTTCTGCTGTATGCACCACAACATCGTGCATCAGGGTGGAGTCATTGAAGAAGTGACATGTCAACTGAAGGGCTGACAGGTCGTATGCGCGAAGGTAGCTGAGTATGTGAACTTGGACGCTGTGAGGGATGGAGAAAATCGTAGTGTTGGGAGAGGAAAACGTTGCCATGGTAAAAGTGGCTAAACGGGAGGACGGAAGGAATCGGAGCTGAGCGTCAGCTGCTGGTGAAGAGAGGGAACAAAACGGGAGAAGGGAAAATTGGGGAAGTGGTACGGCACAGGTTTCAACGTCCAACGCTCAGGACTCAGAATGGCTTGGTCGGAACTCTTGTGCAGCCAACGCTTTCGCTGGCTATCGACGACAAGTAAAGATGTGATGATACACGAGGCTCGGTGACCCAACTAAAGAGACTTCACTTGTTGGAAGGCGTCTTGGTGGGCTCCGAAAGAATCGATCTCTTGTGATTTCGAAAATCGGATCTTGTGCCATTCAACTTGGTGCATCTCCCCCAAGAAGAATCTTGGGCGATGCCCCCACATGTCGGAAGCGTGGCACGTCTGCCGTATAAAATCTACGCAGTTCCACGTACAATGTTCGGGTTCTGAATACTCGGCGCGGCCTGTGCCAAAGATTCGACGTTCTCCTCTGTGTCTCAGTAGTTAGGTTCCAGGACAAGAATCGGATTCTGACGCCGAGCCATCAACAATTGGATCCAACGAGTCAATAAAAAAGGGAGGCTAGAGCAGAGAACGAATCAACTGCAGAATACTGCAACAAAGATGATTACGAGCTGTTACCTCGATATCTCATTATTGATTTGATGATATCAAGCTGTTGTTGACTGGAAAGAAGTACTCGTACTGATGTGATAAAAGCTTGCCCCACGGAACGTACGAGTGCGTAGCAAGAGAAGGGGACCGACGCTGCCAAAGAAGAGCGTTCTGTCAGGATCTCACTAACCAGCAAGCCAACAGCAGGTACTCGTAGTAGGAAGCTCTGGCTGCTTGGAACTAACAGTTGAAGTCTGATGTCATCCAGGAGGGTGGTACTCGTAGCAGCAGCCGCCCTCCTCCTCTTCTTCTTCTCGGCACTTCGGAAGAACTCAAAGCACAGTAGTGTGGTTGGGGCTATATAACCACCGGTATTTTTGTGACACAATGGCCGGCGAAAACTCCCACCAACAGACGAATATTGCTCGTCACATGAATGTCGACCATCTTTTTCTTTTCCCCACCACCACCGACCACCAACATCGTAGTAGAGGAGGAAGACCCAAGAAAATGTCATCTGTGCCACTACTACTACAAACCCCCGATACACCACCTCCCCTTCTCTCATTGTGACCCTGAAAAGGTGAACGGCTCTACCACCAGTCACCAGCGAAACTACCAGTGCCCAACACCTACTACATCGTTCACTTCATTCCAATACCACCATCATGGCTTCTGCTGATACGCCGTCCTCACTACGTCATGCAACATCCGAATCCAATCTTTCCTCTGCTTCCTCCTCCTCGGCAAGTGTTCTTTCTAATGGAAGTAATCTCGATGAAGAGTCCTCCGTCCAGGAATCCTATTCGTTCGGTGGAATTTTCTACCTCAGAGCGATTGTATTGTCATCAACCATTGTGACGGCGATTGTCGTGGCATCTTCTGTTTATATGGTGACACACCGACAAGAACAAGCTGACTTTGAAGAGAGCTTTCAAATTCAAGCTGAAGTATTTCTAGAAGCAGTGATTTCCAAGGTTGGTCCAACGCTGAATGCTTTGGACTTGCTAGCGATTTCCGTGTCATCCTACGCTCGAGATCAAGGACTCACATGGCCGTACGTAACGCTCCCGGACTTTCATGCCAAAGCTCTGCCACTGCTGGAATCGGGGAGTGCAAAATCCATCATGTTCCTTCCACTGATATCACTGGAAAATCGACCTTCCTGGGAAGAGTACTCGGTAGATCACATGGGGTGGGTGGAGGAGGGCCTGGAGTATGAAAACAGTCTGGGGATTGACACTGATGTCGCTAGCCTTTCCAACACTTCTGGTTCAATATTTTGGCTGTCGCCCACAGACCCTCCTGACAATGTCATACAAGAGGAGGATTCAGATGCCTTGTTTCTACCAGTATGGCAACATTCACCAGTGCTCCCTTCGATGGTCAACTACAACATTCTATCTTCAGAAACCTTCTTTGATCCTGCTACCAAGTGCTTGAACCAGAGTGAGGCAATACTGGGTGAAAGTGCAGAGGTGGACCTGAGCATTCCGAGTTCGTGGAACGACAACTTGGGAGGAAATGTCACCACCACCGATCCAGTCGCATTTGTATATTTTCCTGTCGTCGAGGGCCTTCTGCCTGTGCCAGGCGATGTGGTAGGGGTGGTCCTCGCTGTCGTCGAATGGGCCTCCTACTTCACAGCCATTTTGACAAACGATTCAGGGGAATTGGTGGTGGTTGTCGAGAATGAATGTCATGAGTCTCGAACATTTGCAGTTTTTGGGAATGATGTTCAATATGATGGAGTTGGAGATCTACACGACACCACCTACAGCCATCTTGGAGTATCCACTGACATAGCCATTGAGCGAATTGGGATTCAAATGGACATGGCTCACTGTCCATACAATGTCACTGTATACCCATCAGCCGTCGCGGTAGAAGCATCCATGACAGCAAGACCTGTTCGGTACAGCTTGGTGGTTGGCTTGGTATTCATGTTTGCTTTCTGTCTACTCTCCATCTACGACAACCGGGTTCAGAAGCGACACCGCGCCGTTGAAAAGGCTGCATTTCTGAACCGAAGAATCGTCGACTCGTTGTTCCCTCCTGCTATTCGAGAGAGGATGTTCAGGAGATCTTTTGGAAACTTGAACGAGACAAATCCTGCTCCTGAGAAGTTAACGAGACAACGGTCACTTTTGAATATGTCAGGAAGACCGGGTGGGAGGCGATTTGCTAGACGTGGTTCTAATGCCGATGGCAGCGACGCTGGTTCGCGGAGAAGCACTGGTACTTCTCGAAAGGAAAAAGCAAAAGAGAGAACGACACCAGATTTCTATGTATCGGATGACGAAAAGCTGGCCGCAATTGAACGAGACGAAGAGATTGAATTGGAAGTTGACGATACTCCAATCGCTGATGTCTTCCCTGAAGCCACCGTGTTCTTCGCTGACATAGCAGGTTTTACTGCATGGTCGTCGCAACGTGAGCCAACTCAGGTTTTCACGTTGCTACAAACTGTGTATCAAAACTTTGATCGGATTGGAAAGAAGCTGGGTGTATTCAAAATCGAAACAATTGGGTAAGAAAATTTGCTCCTGGAAAGTTCCTGTACGTCAGATCGTTGGCTCACTATCAATGTCAAACTTCAGAGACTGTTACCTAGCGGTAACGGGGCTACCTGATGCCCAGCCAGATCACGCCGTGCGAATGGCACGATTTGCAAGAGAGTGTTTGCATAGAATGCAACGATTGGTACAGAAACTGGAGGTTAATCTGGGTCCAGGCACTGGTGACCTCGCAATACGAGTTGGTCTTCACTCTGGTGCGGTGACAGCGGGCGTACTGAGGGGAGAAAAGTCCCGCTTTCAGTTGTTCGGGGACACAGTCAATACAGCTAGTAGAATGGAAAGTACTGGGCAACGCGACAAGATTCAGTGCTCTGCGGAAACTGCCCATCTCCTCCGGGTTGGTAATAAGGGAGGTTGGCTTATGGAAAGAGAGGATTTTGTCGTGGCGAAAGGTCTAGGCCAGCTTCGCACCTACTGGATAGTGGGGCGCGGCCAAAATACACCAGGGTCCAATGGACTTCGAGAGAGTGAACATACCGTGTTTGACGATGATGGGTTGGATGGTTTCAGCGAACATAGACCGCCGCGTAGTCAACGGAGAACTTCCAGGGGATTCCGTGGAGATTTTGAAAGCTCCGACCGATCCAGATGTAAGAATCATGCATTGAACAGATCAACTCACAGTGAAATGAGTGATTGCTGGTCATCCGACGACGAGCGACCAAAATCATCCAGACGAGCACTAACCTTCAACAATGAAAATACCCGTCAAAAGAGGCTCGTTGAGTGGAATGTTGATATTCTCAGAAAATTGCTAATCGAAGTAATCTCGCGTCGACCAGAGGATCCAGGCAATGACACTGTAATAACCGATACTCAAGATTGGCATACTACTTTCACCGAAACTGTCGTGATTGACTCCATTCAGTTTCTGAGATGTGACACGACAAAGCCCAGAGGAAACGCTGGGACCGATCTGCCTCCTGTCGTTGAAACCCAACTTCGAGATTTCGTATCAACTGTTGCCGCAATGTACCGTTCCAATGAATTCCACAACTTTGATCATGCGTCGCAAGTGGCCATGTCAACGAACAAACTGTTGAATCGCCTGGTGGGAGGAGGCCCTCGACGGAGTGACCCTACATTTGTCACAAAAATTAGAAGCCAGCCACTTGCGCGCTTTACTTTGGCATTGGCAGCTTTGATCCAGGACGTGGATCATCCTGGTTGCGAGAATTCCGATCTCGTGCGAAAGGACAAAGAATTGGCTAACGCATATGATGGACGGAGTGTTTCAGAACACAACTCATTCGATGTGGCATGGGAACTGCTGATGGACCCAGCGTTCGAAGATCTTCAGCGCTGCATATATCATACTTTCGAAGAGTACATATTCTTCAGGCAGTTGCTGGTGAATCTTGTTCTTGTAACAGACGCCAGTGACACACAGACAGTAGAATTTTCCAAAGAGCGCTGGAGTAGGGCCTTCGTGCAGATCGACACTCAACACGGTTCAGAAGAGTTGGACGACCTGAGGGCAACGTTGGTGTTAGAACATGTTCTCCAGGTTTCTGATGTAGGCTATGCCATGCAGCACTGGCATATCTTCCAGAAATGGAACTCAAAACTATTTGATGAACACACCCATGCCTTTAAACAAGGGTTTATTACCACGGATCCAGGTATAACTTGGTATGCCAAAAGGCTGCTTCAATTTGAGTCTCAAATTGTTCCGTTGGCAGAACGGTTGGTTGTTTCCGATGCTTTCGGTGCCACCGCCAAGGAATATCTAGGCTATGCCAAACAGAACAAAGCGGAGTGGGAGTTGCAAGGAAAGGAGGTAGTAAAGAATGCGACTAGGGGAGGTGTCCAAAAAGGCCCTCTTGCAACACTACTCGCGAATGCAGATCGGATTGAAGAAGAAGAGGAGAATGCTAGCTTTTTCTCGGGTGCGATCGAATAGGGATAGTTGACAAGCAAAATTTACATAGAGATACACCTATACTGAAGTCGTTTCTAATAGCTCTTACTTCGTCCCACCACGTTCTCTTTTCCATGTCGTGACCAACTCCTCTCCCTCACGGGACCACTTCTCTCTGTTCTCCGTGGCGAAGTTCAAATATTCGTCACTTGAAACACCGAAAACCCCACACTCTCCAAGTTTCTTTGCCAGGGGAATGATATAAAAGTCAAAAAAGCCCAGTTCCCCGCGATACCAGTGTTGAGTTGGATCGACCTCCGCTCGACCTCCTTCGTATGCATTCATCACTTCATTGAATAGTCTCTTATTCCATTTCTTGAAAACCTCAAAATGCTGCATCGTGTGAGCGACATCAGAAGCTTGAATGAGGTGCTCCATAATCACAGCTGCCTTCCTATGTATGTCTGCCTCCGTTGGGTGCTCTGGCCATTCGTTGAAACACTGCTCCCAGCGGTCAGCACGGTTTTGGCTCAAGTCCCTATCTGCGATATCAGTTGCCATGACAGTATTCACAACATAGTTCCGGAAGCGCTTTAGCTCATCTTGATTGGGGCATAGTGATTCTCGGAAAATTCTGTAGTCGGGGTCCATTAATCTTTCCCAAGAGAGGCGGATTGAATGCTTCTCCGCGATGCTTCTAAACCTGTATTTCTTAGCCAAGTTTGCGTCCTCTTTGCACAGCTGAGCATTCGGTACCCCGGCATGGTCAACGTCTGTGAAATTCATAAGCGTTAGGAAATTATGACCACGAAATCACGCAAACCTTTCAATCGAAACTTACCGTGAATCAGGGCTGAGAATACAACTGCAAAACGGAGCAGTGGATCGTATGCAATACCATATGTATTGTCATTCTTGGCGTCTCGTTTCTCGTGTGTCCCCTCTCCACCTGGCATGTGTGCTTGATCGGTCACCACGCGCGACAACAGCTTTGTAATACTGAGCATAACATGGCTGGCATGCTGTAGAGGAATAAAATCAGTGAGCTTGCAAACCGCTTTTGTTGATCCAAATATTGAAGTGATAGACAACGTACCTGGAAATTGTGGAAAGGGTGGTTTCTGTACATTGATGCGATTGTTGTCACGAACGCCCGTAGCTGTTCCTTTACCATAGGGTCAATCTCTGCCTTGACAACCTTTCCGGCATTCCCTCCATCTGGATACAGAGTTACGAGACTCTTTCGGAGATCGAGACCAACTCCTCCAGCACCACCATCAGCCTTGGCTGGGTGTTCTTGTCGCCTTTTCGCAACCACTTCCTCAAGCAGATGATAAAGCACATCAACATTCCAATCAACAAGGCGATTGTGGCTTTTGTGTCCAACTGCAGCAGTTCCCCATGCACCATGGCCATGCTCGTCGTGACCGTCCCCTTCATCGTCATGATGTTGATGCGCATTGGCCACTACTTCTTCTTCCTGTAGCAGCCAGTATGTTCGAATTACCCCTTTCCCTTTTGCTGTTACGAGATCGCCTCTCGGTACAACCCACCGGGATTGCCCCGAAGAAGTCAACAATTCAGCAGTTTGATATGACATGTGTATTCTGCCAGCTTCCCCACTAGTCTCGATACGCGCTGCAGTGTTCACCGAATCACCAAACAGCTGAAACCGTGTTTTTTCTCCCCGAAGCACTCCTGCAATAACCGAACCAGAATGCAGTCCCATGCGCATTGTTAGGGTACAAGTTTCTGGTCCCAGCACTATTTCGAGCTTTTGTACAATCTCTGCCATCTTCTTCATACAAGCCTTGGCAAATGATGCCATGACAACAGCATGATCCTCCCGAGGGTGGGGAAGCCCACAAACGGCAACATAACAATCTCCGATGGTTTCCACCTTGAACACGTGCATTTCCCGAGCAAGTTTATCAAAGCTGCGAAAGATTGTTTCAAGCAAAGTGAAAACATGCACGGGTTCCCGTTCCGAAGACCATGCAGTGAAGCCGACAATATCAGCGAACAAAATAGTACACCGAGGAAATAGATCTGCAATTGGTTTTCCAACAAATCCATTTTCACGTGCGCTGTCATCGATACCATTCCTCTCCATAGAACCATCACCGCCAATTGCCGTTGCAGTGGAATGTCTTTGTGATCGAAAATGAGCAGACTTGAGAGTTTCAGCAACCAAGCGTTTGTGAACAATAGCAGGAAACATGGATGCCAGGAAATTGCGCGATTGCGTGGCCTCAGTCTCCAGCTTTCGTTGCCTGCGACTGACCAACCAACCATGGACCGCCATGAGCATGAAAGTGGCAATAAACACTGCTGCCGCCAATAATGGATATAAAACTGGCGACGAGTCCTCAAAGGATTCTCGTAGTTGTTGTGTAGGGTAAATATCCAGGAGGTAATTGCAAACGAGATAGTCTACTCCACCAAATATCTCGTCCGCGACATCAAAGGTTCGCTTCATATGATCAAAGTTCACATCGTGATTGTCGCCAAGCGAGACATACTCCACTGTTGCGGCATCGACAAAGAAAGTATAATTCTGACCACAGGTATTTCGCAAAATCACGTTTACATTTCTCACAATGGAATCGTAGCGATCTGGAGACAAGAATAGCTTTCGAAGCTGCAGCACAGTCGTCATGACAGCAACAACAGGATCATCGGCATCAAAACCTTGGAAGATGGGGTTAACCACAATCCCAATGGGCTCATCCCAATACTCATCTTGGTTGATAGCATTCAAAATTTCGATGGGAATCGGTTGAGATATCACAGTATGATTGGCCCGTAGTACCTCAGAGAATGCCTCTCCAAAAGTGGAAAGAGAAATAAAGTCCGCATTCACTGTCACTCCTGAGCCTTCTAGGATATTTATCGGAGCCTGTTGCCACAAAGGAACAAACGGCCCTGTGGCATTGCGAGGAAGGGCTCCTTCGCTATTGAACAAAAACCCTGGATTTCCTTCTGTATAGCCAACTTGTGTCAACGAGTATGCTTCCCAGGAGCTTCGGGTCTCTGCAGTTACAACGGGTGAAAATCCAACAATCTCTGCATCCGTCACATTGAGCGTGTCCTCGACATACTCATTAAAGTATGGAACAGAAAACAGGGGCCATTGGGTATTATGAGTAATAGAATCGGATGTAATTCCTATTGTCAGCAACTTCATCCCTTCGACTATACTGTTGGTGTGAAGTTTGATGGATTTTGACAAATCCGTAGCCATGAATGTAAACTAAAGCAAAAGTAATGAAAGTGAGAGCATGAATCAGGAACCAGTAGAAGGCTGACAATCTGCACGTACCGATTCTTCAAATTCCTCTTGCTGATTCCTCAACAATGCAGCATTGGCACCGACACAGACCGCAACAGAAACTGCCACAAAGAGAACAGCCAAAGCCATTTCCATCTTTCTAATGTCCTTGTGCAACCCACTCGCCGAGCCTTCGCCAGTGGCGTGGCTATCGTTGTCCCCATGTCCATCTGAATGGTGGTTCGCATGGTTTCCATCGGTTCGATATCCCATGTTCCTATCGGCGTTTGCGTATACTGGCCTATCGATTGGTTTTGAACGAGGAGGGATCGCGTCGTGGTATGGGAGGTGATGGCAGGACGTAACAGTGATGATGGCGACGACCGGTTGTTGTCCCTGTCGGCCTTCTTGCTTGGTTGAAGGCACTGCCCCAATTCCGAATTCTGAGTACGATACAGAGCTGCCGTAGGGCTTTTACACGGTGGGGACGTGTGCATCTGGCTTGACGAGACCTTTTGATTGTCCTTCGATCGCGTACCAATAGCCCCAAACCCAAGACACTGGTGGCATTCTGCCCGAAAGTCTAAAGGGACTACAAACGAATCACCCATAAGTCCGGGCTAATACTTAAATTTTACATCACGGTGTTGTGGAGATTGGGGCATTAAACAATTGTATTTCGCTCGTCCACAATGAGCGAACTTACAGCCTGACATTTCGGGTGTCACAACGTTAGTAAATCCAATAGTAACCTTGATTCTCGAAGAAATCGACGCTTCCGAAATCGCGTCGTACAACGGGAAGTAGAACCGTGCCCGGGTAAAATGACCGAACAACAACTCCTCGGCACAATTTCACCATCGGCACAACAACTACCCGTGGGACCCACAACCAAGACCGGTAGTGAGGGAGTTAATGAAAGTTGGGATGTCATGACTTGTACAGGACACCAGGGAGAACTTGTTGGCATCAATATCAAATACTAGTAGACCCAACCATGATGTGGAATAATGGCATGAAGCTGTTGTTGCGGCCGGTGGTGGGGTGTAATCCATTCTAGCAGGGCTTCTGAGGAGCACGTAACCAGCATTTCAGAGAGCCCCCACACCACAGGGTTCTGCTGTTTGTTTCCTGATGAAACAGCCATTGTCCATTGTTGTTCTACATTACAAGTACAAAAATAGGTGCAGAGCACAAACTTTTTACTAGTATTACAAACTTTCGTCGCTGCTAGTGCTAATGCTTCTTTCGGACATGTTCCTGGCCCACTTCGGGGTCGCAAAGTTCACTCTCATTCTCCTTACAATTGCCTCTCCCTTGGCCGCCCACTCACGCCGATTGTCCAAAGCATATGTCAAACACTCTGCGCTGGCAACTCCAAACACACCACATTCTTTCAGCTTCTTGGCAAGGGGAATGACGTAGTTGTCAAAGAACCAAAGCTCTCCATTATACCAACCCTCAGAAGGATCCTTTTCACCGCCGCGTCCTGCTTTGTAGGCTCCATATACTTCTTGGAACAACCGTTCGTTCCACTTTTGGTAAATGTGCCAGTGTTGCATTGTATGACTAACGTCGGCCGCTTGAATGATATGTTCAATGACAATGGTTGCCTTGAGATTCTGGTCGTCGATACCCTCGCTGAAGGCTCGTTCCCATCGGTTGTTTCGCATTGTCTTCAAGTCCTGTAACATACGAGTACTGTTAGATATTGTTCTAGTAGGAAACCATGACGGGTGTGCATCATGTTGTGTCTCATCATCTTGCGACGTACCTTGTCAAAAATATCGGTTGCCATAACAGAGTTCACCACCAATTGGCGGAATCTGCGGAATTCACTTTCGTTGGCATAAATGGCTGTCTGCAGGTCTTTGTAGGTCGGATCCATCAACAAGTTCCAAGCTAGATCGATGGAATTTTGTTCCGCCACACTTTGGTTTCCGTATTTGACAGCTGTACTAGTTTCTTCTCTCACCAGTTGAGTATTTGACACACCACAGTGGTCAACGTCGCTATAGTACAAACAAGAAAGCGTGAGAGGAACTGCCATCCGGCTGAAAACGAGTGTGTTTGAGGGGAATACTCACTGAATCAGCGCCGAGAAAATGATTGCAAATTGTGTAAGTGGGTCGGAAGTAATACCTGAAAGCAAAACATGACGTTAGAGACGCTGAATGTCTAGTCGGGGGAGGAAATGGTTTGCAACGTACCGTAAGTATATTCATGAAGGTTCGAAGCCAAACGCCGTACCGAACGCTTTCGGTCAAACACTTCGTCGGGTCGAACAACACGCTTGAGAAGCTTGTTGGCAGACATGGTCACGTGACTGTTGCAATACAATGGGGTCTGTTAGGTCTTGAAAAATCGAGATAAAACGACCTTCACATAGTTGACGTACCTTGCATGTTCATAGTTGTGAAATGCATTGTCATCATGGTAAAGCATACACACAGCTGTCACATAGCTCTTCAACTGAGATTGAACGGCATTGCTGAGGTCGAAACCCATCTTGGAGTCTTGTCGAAGCTGAGCCTTGGCAACCTTCGAATCATACTGAGGCATGATAATCGCTTCCGCCACCTGACTTCTGGGCGTCGAACCCGAGCCATTTCGCTGCATTACGTCGGCTGGATTGAACTTGGAGTGATCTTTGCGAGCACGGTTGACGACAATCTGTTTCAAGAGCCCCTTCAATACCTCAACATTCCAGTCAACCAGACGTTGGTTTTTCTGGTGCTCTCTTTCGTGCTCTTCTTGTTCAAGGTGATTGGTGTCGCCCCAAACCAAAGATTTACCTGAAATAGCATCTCTGTCCGGTTTGTCCTTCTTAGAAATCATGAAAGAACGTCTGCCATGCTTATCTTCTTTGCCGTGTACGTCTTCGTTGAGAGGGTGTTCCACCCAGTATGTCTGAATATCACCTTTGCCTTTCGCTTTCACAATTTCATCGCGCTTGGTGACCCAATGACCCTTGCCTCCAGCGATGATCAAATCAGCCGTCGCCTGGGAACACTGAATCTTGTTGGGTTTGCCAGTACTCTCCATTCTACTTGCGGTGTTCACCGTGTCACCAAAAAGTTGAAATCTCGACTTCTCTCCTCTGAGAACACCGGCAGTGGTAGGACCACTGTGCATACCAAATCGCATCTTCAGGTCGCCAGTGTCAGGGCCAAGAGTGCGCTCCAGCTTCTTTGTCAGCATGGTCATTTTGAACATACATCCCATTGCAAACTAAAAGAAAAAAGTTAGGATGCATTGTTTGAACACTTCAATTCATGGCCGTGACACATCCTGGCACGACATACCTTCGCCATTATAACAGCGTGGTCGTCCTGGGGATCAGGAAGACCAGTGACAGCCATGTAACAATCACCGATTGTCTCAACTTTGAACACATGCCTCCTCTTCGCGATCTTGTCGAACGCTCGATACACCGTCTCAAGGAGGGTAAATACCTTTGATTCCAGCGTTGAGTTAGGTGAGCCTTCAATACTACAAAGACCAAACAAGTGATAGAATACGCACCTGGTGTGGCTCACGGACAGAACTCCAAGCTGTGAAACCTGAAATATCGGCAAACAACACAGTCTGAAGGCAAGAGTGTCAAGTGTTGAGAATCAAACATGACATTTTATACCTGATGTTCAATTCGTAGACGTACCGTGTAGGGGAACAAGTCCGCAATAGGTTTGGAGCCCTTTCTTCCCTTTTTCTTTCCCTTGTCGAGAAAGGATTTCAGTTGCAGTTTGGCCGAAGTGGTTTTGTCACCCTTTCCCTTCAACAACCTGTCTCGCACAACTGCTGGGAACAGAGACGAAACAACAGCATTTGACTGCGCTGCTGACTCCAGGACAATCTTGTGCCTACGTTCTTGTAGGTAACTGAGAAGTGCAATCATCAGGACGGTGATTAGGAATGTCATCACAACCGCAACAGTATAATACAGAGGTTTTTGCGTAATGAAATGAGACTCCATAGTGAGTGTCGGATAAATGCGAATCGAGATTGGACAGTAACTGTCGCTGATTGTAACACCAGAGAATGTAGAAAATTCTTCAGACGATACCATGTCTCCTGCTGACTCGACATCCTTCTTGGTATAAACCATGTCATTGAATTTAGAGTTGTGAGCATCACCTTCTCCAAGAAAAGTGGCCTCCTGTCCCTGAATACGATAGGAAATGATTTGATTTGCACCACAAGGGGTTTCAAATACGCAGATCATTGGGTCGTCTGCTGTAGACGGCAATGTCTGCTCAAGAAGGTCAGACCATCGGATAATACCAGTAGCCAAACCTGCGATGGAGCGTGACTCTGTGAAATCACTAAAGACAGGAACGTAGATCTGGGTAACAGGCTCACTGCCGAGACCAGATAAACTGAACAACGACGCCAAGTCGCTGGTCAAATAGGCAAAGCCCCCAACAGTGACTTCACCAGTCTGGATGGTCTCATTTGCCTCTCCACTGAAGAACTCATCGGAAAAAATGTTGTACTTGATAAGACGAGTTGCCAGTGGAGTGACTTGCCAGTAAGGGATATAAGTGTTCGAGTCGTTGTCCTCCACCACCGCATCTCCCCCCGAGTCCCGTGTATATATCGTTGTTGCCACTCCCCCACGGAAATAAACAGGCTCTCCAGTTCCAGGATCTGAGTTTCCTAGAGAGGGTGACATTGTGGGGGATCCATCCGTAGGCACTGTTAGTTGAGGCTTTTCCACTGATTCCGAACCATTCTTTTGTGAGACGTGCGCTGCAGTAGCTGTGCTGCTTGTAGTCCCCTCAAGTTGAGTGTCAACTTGAGAGTCCTCGCGGTTGTCTTGAAGAACACGAACCCGTCCACTGGAGTCGCGTGAAACCTCAAATACATTGTCAGCCGGTTGCAAATCGACGCTGGTCTGAATCCATGCCTCTGAGGTAAGCGCATATTCTTCCCAGGCAATTCTGTCTTCCAAAGACACGACTGGTGAAAAGGACATGTGGCTCAGAGGCACAGCATCTCTCAAACTCGGACCTTGATAATGGAATCCAGGTAAAGTGACGAAAGGCCAATTGAGTTCTGAAAGTGTGGCTTCAGTAGTATAGGAAAGACCAAGTGCGTCCAACGTGGAAACACTCTGCTGAAGCTGAGCTTCCAGAGAAGTAATCACTTTGGAAGCGTGATCCTTCAGGCGGTTCTCAAATTGATCGACTTCTTCCCATCGCAGGTTATAATATATGGCAGCTGCAGTAAGTCCAGCAGCAACTACCAACACAACCTTGACCAATCGTTGAAGAGTCCAGATTTGCTTTGTTTGTTCACCTGCCAGGTCCGCTTTGAAATCTACTCTTCTTGAAGAACGGCTGACACTATCAGTCTCCTCCTCATCAACAAATTCACTTCCGTCATCAGCAAGGTCAACATCGAAGTCATCATCAGAAGCCTCATTGTCTGTTTGGGGATCATTCGGCCCGAGCGAAACGTCCCAACTTGATTCATCGCCGCTATACGAAAGACCTTCCTGTATGCTTGACAAACTCATACCTCTGCCCAGTTCACCCAAAGAGGGTTTAACTCGGAAGCTTCTGGCAGGTTCAAGAGGCCGTCGACTCATTGGGAATTGTCTCTATCTCTAATACATCAAAAACACCGCTACCGGCAGGTTGTGCAAACGGGAAAGTTTGGTGGAATGTGCACTTCAGTGCTCTCTGCCTCCGATCTCCGACTGCCCACCTCTGCATACCACCACCCTATGACTTCGTCTGACTGCTGCATCTACCACATTGCCCTATTAATCGGAACGACATG
The DNA here is from genome assembly GCA_016586335.1 of Nitzschia putrida. Taxonomy (NCBI): domain Eukaryota; phylum Bacillariophyta; class Bacillariophyceae; order Bacillariales; family Bacillariaceae; genus Nitzschia; species Nitzschia putrida. The sequence continues at coordinate 108,200 of BLYE01000030.1, read as the reverse complement.
CTCGGCATCGCATGAATCTTCGTTAAGTAGAGAGCTCGCCGGATAGGTGCACAAACTCTGCGAGGCACTATTCCTTGGTGCTATTCTCTAATGATGTTCGACTTCTACTTGGTGAAGTCGGGAAGATTCTACCATGCTTTGAGAAGATTGACAATCCAAGAATTGCCACGACTAGGCCCTTTGCTTCATCCTGGACAGGAGTACTTAATGGATTCACAAGGGGTGACACTAATTTCCCGTTTCAGGCCAATGATTTACAAAGACTCTCCCAACAACAAGTCAAAATCTGAACTGACGTCCATACAATTTTTAGTGATGAGATAACAGCATCATGGAAGGGGAGGTCCCCCTTCCCCGAAATCATACGTGGATACGCGGTTCGGATCACCAGTCATCAATCACCAACCATTTTCTTTTTGAGAGCATGATGAAGCGTCCAAGGTCCAAGGATGAGGTTGCGGGTGTGAGTGCCCCAAACAAGCAAGGTCGGATCGAAAAGCATTCTTCCAAAAGTGACTACAATGGGTACTCTTTCCAAAATGATGAGGTTGTAGTCGATAAGGTGAACACGACCATTGAGGCCAAGGGCTTTTTTGACAAGTACATTGCCACCCGACGCCCCTGTGTGATTCAAGGAAGTAATGTCAGAACGACCCCTTTCGACCTTTCACCCGAGGATTTGGTGAAATGTGCTGGTGATGAGGTATGTTTTTGAATGTGCTATCCAAAGGCAACTGCATATTTCACTTTTTCTAACGAATCTGCCCTTCCTTTTCCCTCTAGAATGTGCAAGTGGAGAAGCGACACTCACCAGATGAAATGTTTGGTCAAAATCGAACTGCAGCGAGGCAAATCAACATGAAGGTTTCTGAGTTCATTGAGAAAGTAAGGCAACCAGAAGGGAAAATGTATTACTTATCCACCCAGCAACCCACAGCAGATTCTTCCGATGATGAACCTGCCGATCCCTTCCAAACCCCTTGCCGACAACTGTTGTCGGCAAAAAAGTTGGAACCAACGCTGTCGTGGGCAAAGAATCTAAGACTGGAGTCTTGCAACTTGTGGATGGGATCTTCTGTGGATGGCACATGTTCGGGGTTGCACCATGATTATCATGACAACTTTTACCTACTGGTGGAGGGCCAAAAGACGTTCGACTTGTATTCACCCGACACCGCTGAAGCAATGCAACTACACGGTACTATTGACAAAATTCACTTCAATGGAGTAATATCGTATGTCGGGAATGAAACTAGAGCTGATGGTACCCCCGTAGCGGCATTGCCTTCCTCGAACACGGCGAAACAGTCCGACGATGAGGATGGGGATGACGACGACGAAGAGGGTGGAGTAGAGTTTGTGGTTGGAAAAGGCTTCGATTACCAAAGTTCATCCGATGGTGAGCCAGGAGATGAAGTCTTTGACGAAGATGGTCCGGATGACTTTGATGAGTTGGTTGGAGGCGATGAGGAGGATGCGGATGACTCAGAAGACGAGGAAGCAAACGCTGAAAATGCGGAAACTAGGCCCAACAGTTTCTCCCGCATCAATCTCGACAGTGTGGATCCCAAAACAAACACAGCATTTGCTGTCTGTCGAGGATGTAAGGTTACTTTGAAAGCAGGCGACATTCTATATCTTCCTGCCGGCTGGATGCACAATGTTACTTCGTTCAGTGTGCCCCCAACTGATGAATCCAAGCAAGAGCGCAACTACCACTTGGCCATCAACTACTGGTATCACCCCCCTGATCAACTAGATTCGTTCGAGAGTCCATATCAACATGCGATCGGGACAACGCAAGGTGAATGAGTGCAATGGTGGGTCTAAATTGGCATATTAGCATATTGACTACCAGAACTTCTGCTGAATGGCATCCATGTAGGCCTCCTCGGACCCTAGGCTTTTGCCTCCATCCAGCTTGTTGAGCAAAACCTTGGCACGTCCTTGTAGGTCATATCCCCAGTGCCCCCAACCACACATGAAGCGACAAAAGTCACAAAAGGCTAGCTCCAAGGAATCGCAGACATGTTCAAAGTCTGGCGGGGTTTCTCCCTTTTCCAGTAGGTTATTGGATAGCTCATCATAGTAAAACTGAACCCATTGTCGTTCTTCATTGGCATCACAAGAACTGCAAAGAAAATAAGCCAGATCCCTCGTTGGAGACCCTTTACCGCAATACTGAAAGTCATACATGGCCACGGAACCACCTCCCTTCAAGGCCATGATATTGGCTTCTTTGGGGTCTCCATGGATCAAACACTGCATAGGATCTCGTTTCAAACAAGTATCAATAGCCTTGGCGGCAAGTTTCAAACGACCTTCCCATCCGCGACGTGACATGCTGTCATGCTCGTCTGGTCTTGTATCCAAATGCCAATAACTTCCCGTCTCCTGGAGGCCTGCTCGTTGGACCAAGGTATCCATTTCCTCGTCTCCCCAATATGCAGCATGAAACTTGGCGAGCCATTTTAAGGATTCACGCATATGCGTGGGGTTCCCAGTATGAATAGAGTTTCCATGAAGATAGGACATACAAATGGTAATTTCTTCCTCACCTGGGCCATACTCCACATGGTGTGGAGTCGGCAACGAAATGCCTTGTTCAATCAAGGACGGAACCACTTTTTGATAAAAATTGGCTTCTACTTGATAACTCCAAGCCTTCCTACGGTCTCCAAAGGATTGTCGCGATCGAGGAGGTGGTGTGACATGCTTGAGGGCAAACTCGGCGTTGCGTTGGGGAATGGATACACGATAAATGTGTCCCATACCAGCCCACAAACGACAAACTTGGGAAACTCGAATATCCAATGATTCCACAGTATGCTTGTCATGTTTTTCGTTGGGTTGGGCACTAGCAAAGTAGGCCTGAGTCAATTTCACCAGTCGATCTTTGGGAATCATGGTGGTGGGGGGAGCAGATCTTAGCTGGTTGTTGTCGTCGTTGTTGAGGGGTTGTAATATTGGTTCGATTGAGTCCAATCTCGACTTTGTTCGTTAATGTTCGAGATCTGATGACCACTTTTGAGAACCGGGAAGCGACTTCCTCACGAATCATCACAACTCCAACCACCACCCTCACGTCTGGCCAAGAGAAGACGAAATCACACAATTGTTGCAAGAAGAAAAAGAACATGACCGATGCCACCATCCGTGCCTTTGTTGCCAATCAACGAGAGCTTCTCTCGTTAGAGTTGGAGGCTGAGACAGACGAACAAGAAGTCATTGACAATGAAGAGAAAGCCTCACACATCTTGGGAAATTTGGACGTATCACAAGTCGCTGTTGGACTTTACGGTCGAACGGTGGTCGAATTGACTGTATGGTCGGAGGCGACTTCTTCAAAAGGCGGTCCTGCCATGTTGCCAGCTCATCGTTTCACAGTTGGTGATGAAGTCGAGATCCGATCCAAGAGTAGCAGTGGTGGTAAAGGCAATCCAAGTGGAGTGATCAGTGCCGTTTCGGATACCTGTGTATCAGTTGCGTTATTCCAGACACCACAGCAAAACAGTGCGAATGCTACTCAAAATACCGACAATAGCAATGATGAAGAATCCGAAAGTGGATTGGGCTCAGCTCCTTTTTCCATTGTTCCACGAAGCTCTGTCGAAGTTCATCGAAAGTTGTTGCGAGCATTAGATACCTTGGAAAAGAAAGGAATCGATCATCCTGTTTCGGGGCATGTTATCAAAGCCATGTTTTCGGCCGATCCTGCAAATGATCCAGCTGCTACGAAAGGGAATACTCTTCAAGAACCGTTCAACTCCAGGCTAGACGAAAGCCAGAAAAGTGCAATTTCCTTTGCTCTCCAACCGGATCGACCCATTTCACTGATCCATGGACCACCCGGGACAGGAAAAACAACCACTGTGGCAGAGTTGATTCAACAGGCTATCCATAATCATGGCATGAAAGTACTTGTTGCCGCACCTTCGAATGTGGCGGTAGACAATATTTTGGAACGTCTCATGCAACCTTCTCCATCGCAGTCCTCAGGTGGTACAAGGAGCAAACGCAAAGGAGGCAAAACACCTACTATTCGAGCGGTGCGTCTGGGACACCCTGCTCGAATCAAATCTTCCATCCTATCTTATAGTCTAGAAGCTCTGGTACAAAAGGCTGATGGTACCGAGGTCGTGGCGGATGTCCGCAAAGAGCTCCAATCTTACTTGCGAGTTGCCAACAATCCAAAATCACGTTCTGGTGACAAACGTGCTGCCTATCGGGAAATCAAAGTTCTACGAAAAGAAATCAGAACACGCGAGGAAAAAGTTGTTCAAGAATTGATTGGGACAGCCCAAGTCGTTCTTGCAACGACAGTTGGTGCGGACAACCGAATCTTGGATAAGCTGGATGATGGATTTGATCTTGTGGTGATTGATGAGGCAGCACAGGCCTTGGAGGCTTCTTGCTGGATCCCTATTTTGCGAGGAAAGAAGGTTGTTCTTGCCGGTGATCATTGTCAGCTTCCGCCCACCATCAAGAGCCACAATCACAAGGCCCAGAGTGGCCTTGGCAACACAATGTTCGAACGCCTCATGAAACTGTACGGTGACGACAATCACGATGGAACCAAAGTTGCACGTGTATCTAGAATGTTGAGTGTTCAATACCGAATGAATGAGAACATTGCTGGTTGGGCAAGTGAGGCCATGTACCATGGAAAACTGGAAACACATGAAAGTGTCCGCAACCGTGTTATTGCCGACTTGGAAGGCATTCGCGAGGACGAAGAGAATGCTTTACAGAACACAACAATGTTGCTTGTAGACACCGCTGGTTGTGATATGCACGAAGGAAAAAATGTTGCTGGTTCGAGATTCAACGAGGGGGAAGCAAACATTGTCGCGCAGCATGTTCGAAAGCTCTTGGGGATGGGGTTAACGCAGGAGCAAGTCTGCATCATCTCACCTTACAACGGACAAGTAGAGCTATTGCGAAATCTTCTCAAACCCGATTATCCCAAATTGGAGATTCGATCTGTGGATGGTTTTCAAGGAGGGGAGCGCGATGCAGTGATCCTCAGTTTGGTCCGTAGCAGTGAGCGAGGCGGAATTGACGGAATTGGGTTTCTTCGTGATGACAGGCGGCAGAATGTTGCTGTTACCAGGGCAAAACGCCATCTGATGGTTGTATGTGATTCAGAAACCGTCTCACGAAGCAAATTTATCGCAAAGCTGTTGTCGTGGATCCAAGAGCACGGGGAGTTGCGGTCGGCAATGGACTACGTTTGTGGAGACACCAGCCCGGACGAAGCTGATCTCATGTTAGCCGAGGAGGCCTTGCTCAATCTTGCAGTGGCAATGCCTCCACAGAAGAAGGTCGAGGTTCAAAGTAAGACAACAACGAATGTTAATCAAAAGCCGCGAAAGGAAAACAACGAAGATCGAGACAAAGAAAAGAGAAAAGAGCTGATGGACAAAATTACCGCCTTTGCAGACAACGGACAACCCGGGGACGAACTTGCTCTATCAGTGAACTTGTCCAAGTTTGATCGTCGTGTGGTTCATGAGTTTGCAGAACAAAATCAACTTGGTCATAGAAGCGAGGGTACGGAAGGGAAGGACAGACATGTGATTTTGACTATTCTGAAAGCAGCAGTTACATCCCCACCAGCGCCTCAAGTTACCGAGAGTGAGGACAAAGCGGAGCCGGAGGAGACGACGAATGGGTCCGGCGGAAAAGGAAGCTTCTCGATGCTCTTGGACATAGACGAGAGCGACGAAAGTGACGCAGAGGCAGAGGCAGACGATCCAATAGATCAGGATAGGGGCCAAGAGTCTGAAACTCAAGCATCAAACTCGTTATTGGCTCAACTCGCAAAGGAACGAGAGGAAAGGCAACGTTCCACTGGCAACACCAACGAGCCTCAAAATGCTACGTCGGAATCAAAAAAGAAGAAGAAACCGAAAGGGCAGAAGCTCGGGGGAGCGAAAAAGCCTCAACCGAAAGAAGAAGAGAACTTTGATGGCCTCGACGACATGGCATTTCTCGATGCACAAATCGACAAAGCACAAAACACTCACGGTAGAAAGGTTGAAGGCAAGGGAAAGGGGTATCGAACCATTGTGAATGGCATCTTGAACGCACGACCTGACCCCCGCCCAAAGGCTACGAATGCAAAGGCATCATCCAATCTCCAATCAAAGCTAAAGGAGGCCCAAAATGCTAGGAAAAGTAAAGGTGCTTCCTCGAAGAAGCGGTAAAATAAGAAATACAGAAAATGCCAATCAACATCTTTAATTACACGTTATCTATCGAATCTCTGTGACGATGAACTCCCACTAATTTAATCAATGCGGCAAACTCCGTCCCAGCAGCTAGGTCCAGCAGCGGGAACAACACGGAGAAGGTTGGCAGCACCTGGTGTACCGAATGGTAGACCAGCGGTCACAACCAAGAGGTCACCAGGGTCGCTCACCAATCCCTTCTTCAGAGCAGACCGGCATGCGTTCCTGAGGACCATGTCGAGGTCATCTGCTGGGGCCTCAACCATTGGACTTCCATAGTCGAACATTTCCTCTTCACTTACATCATATCCATAGCTTCCAGCCTTGGGAAGATCAGGATACACACCCCAACTCAAAACAAGCTGTCTGGCGGTTTCTTTGAAAGGACACAACGCCATGATAGGGACGGATGGTCGCATCTTTGATGCACGTTGGACGGTGGATCCTCGGAGAGAAAAGCAAGCAATGGCCTTTGCACTGATAGTCTTCGAAATTTGGCGAGCAGCAACAATCATAGCATCTGTTGGTGTACTATCAGGGTCATGGCTGTTGGCATCCAAGTAATTTCGGTAGTGAGGGTCGCTCTCAACACGGTTGATAATACGCTGTTGCATGGCAACAGACTCCTCAGGGTACTGGAAGGAACAAGAGTTCAATGTTAGAAGCGCGAGTAAGGAAAACGGTATCATGTTTCGTATGATGTCTTACCTTTCCAGCGGCAGATTCCGCACTAAGCATGATGGCATCGGCACCATCGTAGATGGCAGTAGCAACGTCACTGGCTTCGGCACGAGTAGGGGTAGGGGTCTCAATCATGGATTCCAACATTTGAGTGGCAACGACGACAGGACGTCCCTGCTTACGGCATTCATTGACAATGGTCTTTTGTAGGATTGGGACATCTTCGGGTGGGCATTCAACACCCAAATCTCCACGAGCAACCATGATTCCGTCACACAGAGTAACCAAACGCTCTAGATTGTCACCGTCAAAACAGGATGGCTTCTCAATCTTGGCCATGACGCAGGGCTTGAAATTTCCGTCGGGGATCTTGGCATCGATGATAGAGCGAATCTCCTCAATATCCTCGGGGCGCTGGACAAACGAGAGGGCGATCCAATCGACACCCATTTCCAACATGCATTCCAAGTCACTGCGGTCCTTTGGAGTCAAACAACTGATCTTTAGGATAGAATCGGGGGTGTTCACTCCCTTGCGATTGCTGATTTTACCGGGCACCTCGACTTCACATTCCAGAAAGTCCTCGCCCTTGGCCTTGACACGAAGACGAACCTTTCCATCATCGACCAAAAGAACATGTCCTACTTCAGAGGCTTTGATAATTTCGGGGTGGGGAAGTTGCACACGTGTGTTGTCACCCTTGGCTTCGTCCAAGTCTAGACGAAATGTTTGACCCTTTTCGAGCATTTCACCGGTTGAGCTAGAGAATTCACCGACCTATATTCCCGACAGCAACACATGAAAAAAAGAAACATACAGTCAGTTCCTTGAAAACCACAATGCCTCGGAAAAATACTGAAATTTCGCCACTTACACGCAACTTTGGTCCTTGCAGATCTCCCAAAATACCAATAGGGTGGGCATACTTTTCCTCAATTTCTCGGATGGTGAGGAGGAGCTCCTTCTTTTGTTCTTGAGATCCATGAGAGAAATTGAGACGGAACAAATCGGCTCCAGCAAGGAAGAGCTTTTCGATCATTTCCCTTGTCGAGGAAGCAGGGCCAAGGGTGATGAGTTGCTTGGTCGATTTTCGCCATCGTTGAGCGACCTTGGGCACAGCAGCAACAGCAGTTTCCTTGGAAGTCGGAGTAGGAGGAGTAATATTGATACCAGACTTATCAGCCTTGGGAGCTTCGACAGCACTCAAGTATGATTCCTTGCTTGGAGACAACTTGGCCAAGGAGGAGATTCCAGAAATGGCAGGCACAAAGGATTCGGCACATGGAATCAAGCTCAGAAAGAGGCAGGCACTAACAGAAAGCTTCATATTTCACCAATTCGACAATTCAGGAATGTATTTCTAAAGATTGAAACGAAAAAGTCGTTCGTTTGGAGTAACTAACTAGCAAGCTATTGCCAGAAGCCTAAGTCACCCAGCGATGATGTTGGGAGTATGAGCTTGACCTTGACCTTGACGTCGTTGACCCTTTTGTGGATTTTACGGTTCTAGAGCCCCCTGCCACTGACGGACGTCCAGACAAAAGCGCTTCACGCACTTTTGTCAAAGCGTACGTACGTATGTCCAGAAATTTGGCGGGTAAACGAACTGCGATGACATCTCCCTATCCCGGCCGTGTCGGTGCGTGAACCAATCAAAAGGAACGCAAATTTCTGTTTCACCTCTGGGTGCTGGCACTGGGAGGAATGGAGGAGGAGGTATAAAAGTGATGTTTGTGAATTTGGATAGTTTAGACATCACCTTTTCAGCAAAACATGCATTGAATCGTATGATGAGACTTTGCATGCACTTTGTGCGAATACTCGTAACCCACGACTTCCGCCTTCTCGTCCTCAAACCCTCAACCATCTCATGTTAGGTTGAAACTGGCAAGGAATTGTGATGGAGACTGTTGCTCAGGGCTGCAAGTATCATAGAACAAACGATCTAATAGATTACAACCTGTCTGTAGTTTCATTTAGTACTCGTAGCGTTTGTGCGCTTGACAGAGTAAGAGCCAACCTTGTAATTGGTGTCTTCGTATCCCTTCAAATGTAGTACGGGGGTGTGCGATAGTGTGCACTATCTTGTTGAAGGTGCTGGTGCTTGGCTTGCACTAAAATGGAAGCAATATGGAGGTCGATAAAACTGCGCTGTGGCTTTTCCAGTCAACTTCAGCTACTATCCTTGTTGCGGAGCAGCACTTGCAGCCATCCGAAAAGGCAGTCTCTGATGTCATCACGTTGCTTCAAGTGAACATCAAGCTTCAAGAGTTCACTTAGATCCTCTACTTTGACTTCTTCGCCTGGAATATCGTCGCAGGCTACTGCGATTACAGGTAGTTCGTCGTCCATTCCAACGAGCATACCAGAATCATCCAAGCCCCACGTATCCAGCGAGTAGTCCAATGTTCCCACCGTGGAAGAGTCATCAGAGAGGATGCTGGCCTTCCATGCGTCGATATCGACATTGCGGTTTCGTAGCAACAGTAGTTTCATGCTACTTTCTTTGCCGGAGGGAGGTAGTGAAGGAGGTTCGTTTCCATTCCCTCCAAGGAGAATGTTGGTAGGTACACGATCCTTTTCCATTGACGCATCTACCAGAGCCTCTCGTGACACGCGGGGGAACAACGGATGATGCTCGTAAGCTGGGTCGCGGAAGTAGAGAGATGCTTCATCGGATGTTACTGTGGTTTCAAGCATGTTGACGTTTGTTGGTGGCAGTCACCTCCTGCGGTTTGCTTTTTATGAGAAAGGAAAAAATTGTCGTGTCGAACTTCTTCCAACACGCGAGAAGCACCAAGAATTTATATGTCGAAACTTGCGCAACTTCGGGAGGTCCTCGCACCAAAATCTACTAAGAACTCGTACTACACGACTGGAACAAGCGATGGCTTGCTTGCGAGCAGCAAATACTCCCCACAGTAAGTGTGATCTGTCTTCACGCGAGCCGACCTCCCAACTGCACAATGGGGCGAAGTCTACCTATATTATGGAATGCGAAGGAAGCTGTACTTGTGACATCATCGTGACAGCGTATTTGAATTGGTCAAGAAATAATGGTGATGCGTTTTGGAGACCCGAATTCTAAAAGATGACCTTCCGCGTGCTTTTACATCTTGGAGGTGGTACAGTCATCATGCACTTCGTAAATATGGTTTCCGTTCATCTGTAACCATTTTGTCACGTTGTGCTTCCCGCTCTTTGATAAATAAAAACTGTCTGTTCTTCCTCCGATGGTCCATTTGGTCGACGATAAATCTTTTACTTGCAGTTTACGAGTACCCGTTGTTTAGTTTCGTTGCCGATAGTAGAAATCTACCTTTTCAAAGCAACTACCTCCATTGTCACCTTTACTAGTCTCGTAGTGGTATTTCCCGCTTCCTTTTCGCTAACACCTTTCTCCATCACTTTTTTGCCAAGCTTTTCTAGCTGCGACTGGGCAACCTCGTCGTTTCCGAGCAAGGGCAATGTCTCTTCCACTTTCAACAACATATTCCTGTTCTGTTCATTGTTCTTCCATGCAATTGGACGTGCTGGTTTGGTGAATCTTCCGAAAACTAGTGGTCGTACATTGTCGGGATCCTCGACATCAGCTGGAGTGACCAAATAGTATTCGATCTTCCCAACCATCAGGTCTTCGATAGTTGGGAGTGCCTTTTGAGCCAGGCATTCTGCGATTGTTTTATCAGGAGTCTCAGCCGCAAACTCGGCTTTAACTACCCAGGGGCCAATTGCAACCTCTCCTTTGTTGATATGGGCGACTTTGGGATTTGTGAGAGAAATGATATCACCCACTCTGCCACATGCACGTTGCACTTGCCTTGGCCCTCGAAGTTATACATGAGCTGTTTCTGGAACGGAAAACTAGTTGCGTACATGACGAAGACGCGACCTTCGTGGTTGAGGTACACAGCATAGTCTCGACGACATTGTAACCAACCAGCACGAGGTTTCGGAGATTGTACCCTCTCCAAGAAGGATATGACACTTTTGTCACTGAACATACCAAACTTTGCGCTGTGGAGGGCTTCGCGCAACATGAACTTCCAACACACTACGGATTGATTCTTCCAAGGCGTTGTTTCAAACGAAATGCCCATTGCCCATCGCTGCACCCGTTGCAAGAAGGGGCCAATAATCGTACTTTGAACCAATGCACGACATTCATCACTCTCTAGTGCCAAATTGCTGAGGTTTCTCAGACTTCCTTCACCATAGATCTCCTCAAGGAGAGGCAGAAGCTTGTTGCGTAGCTTGCCTCTGGTAGACCAATGAGGCGTAGTGTCTGTCACAGGTAGGAAGGTGTGAGGAACTACCACTACCTGGTAATGTGTCAAGTACGATACTTTGCGAGAGGCATCGCTCTCACTTACCTTTGAAATATGGGACACCAAACTTGTGTGCGTAGTCAAACACAAACTCCTTCTCAAGAGGTAGCAACGGACGATAAATAAAGACACCATCATTCTTGGAAACAGACGTCATTCCACTCAAGTCAATGGGTCCACAACCTTTGTGTGCATTGGAAAGGACGTTTTCTCTCAAATCTCCTTTGTGATGTCCAAGCATCACGCCAATGGTGTTATCACTTCCAGTTCTCTTTCTAATCTCCGCGATAGCTTCCTTGTAGCTTGAGTAGCGCAACTCCCGTGAAATTCTCTCGTAGTCATCTCGAGCTGTTACCCCACGTGTCACCTCATCGATCCTTCTACACTTGAACGTCAAACCTAGCCGCTCGCAATACCTTCGGACATAGTCAGCTTCAGCTGCCGATTCAGGACGATTGCCATAGTCAATATGTACAGCAACAGTTTCAAGATTGAATCCGCAGTTTTCACGAAGGTTGGCCAGGACTCTTGCAATAACCATACTGTCTACTCCACCTGATAAGGAAATAATCACATGAGATCGTTCCCCAAGAGGGCGAATTCCTTGCCTGTCCAAAAAGTTCACGATGGTGCTGTGGATAGGGTGACGGACCGAAGGGGTCATGTCTGCATCAAATGGGAATGTCTCCAAGATATCCTCGTCTGAAAATTGATGAGAAGAAGTTGGGACATCGATAACCTCATCACTTTCAACAGATTGACTTTTTCCGGAACGACGGGCCTCATCCTGCAGCAAAGCCATTCGTCGGTTGGTCGCCTTTCGGAACCTGCCCAACATAGCCTCATATTGCAATGCCATTCCGGCACTCTCCTCAATACAATTCTGCACAAACGCCACAGTCTCGATGGTACTCGCATGGCGGTAGGGCATCATAGCAAAGATATACATGGGAAGGGGAATCATCCCGCACCGAATTTCATTGGCATGTTGATCGACAAATAGCTTAGCAGTCTTTAGCGCCTGCTGATCCAGAATAGATTGGGCAGGAAAGTTTCCCTCCGTGCCTACGCCCTTGGCATAACGCAGCACATGTCGAGAAAATTGATCCAACACCACAATGGCTGCAATTTTGCCCCGTGATCCATACATGTCGTCTGCATCTGTACACCATTCTTCCCAACGACAACTAGTCTCCGAGACCAACTCGGCCATGATATCGCCAAAAGTCTCCGCAATCTTCTGATCAACTTCATCCCGCAGTTTCGAGGATGAATTTGCAATCATCCATAGCTTTTTCTGGGAATTCTCGGGATCGTGTTGACCGAACCAGAAATTGAGAACGGAATTAATGAGCCTTTGATTTTCCTTGACTTGAAAGAGGCCTGTCGGTGCTCCCGATGAATTGCTATATCCACTACTTGGCAACTCCCTACTTTGTTGCTCCGAGGCTCCTGAAGCAGGAGGTGGTTGGTTGGGAGCAATAATTGCCTTGTTTCGATGTCGTTTGGCAAAGTACACCAGACCAGACCCGACTAAAACAGTTCCCGTGGCCAGCACGACGTCCAATACAACGCCGCTTCCTAGAGATAAAGATCCCTTTGACGGTTGAGCAGTCGACGTTGCTGCCATTGCCGCCATATCATCCCAAGGAGGACTTGCTACGTTTTGCTTGAATTAATTTGTTTGTGTTGTGTTTTGTTGTTCGCCTTGCCTGCATTGGTCACCATTCGTCTGTCCATGGTGCGACTGAAAGATACGTATTTCACGTCCGTCTGCCCCTCCTCCTCGAGATTCAATCTGCTGAGGACAAAGTGACAGACCATTGTTCACAAAGCATGTCCTGTCTGAACAGGGACAAACTGGCAGACCAACGTTCACAAATCATGTGCTTCAAGGCCAGGATTCCAAACAATGGAAAATTTTTTGTCCTTCAACATTGACCATGACGAGGTTGCACTGCAGGTACTTTTACATCTCGTTTGACGAAATCATGAACCATGAATGCAGGTGAATACAACCCATCACCCTTAGATCGGAGCATCCACACCACTGCAATGCGTAGTACCTCTACTAGCTGGTGCTAAACAATAATTTGTCCCTGCTTGCTGGCGGAGCTCCGAAGTTGACCGAACCCATAATTTCCGGGGAAAACACCTGAAAATCAAGCCCATAACCTTGTTCGTCAAAATTGGAAGTTATCGGAGGAGAAACTAACTGTCGAATAATATTAGCGAAGAAAGGTCCTAATGTTTCAAATTATCCTACTAGTATAGAGAGAGAATTGTACAAAACTGGCGATGGCGACCTGACAAAGTCGATGTCTGCCTACTCGCCGTGAGAAGGGAACAAGGTGTTTGGTTCAATCCCCCCTTGGACATCGTTCCCTCCATGATGTCCTCCAGCACCAAACGCATCGTCCATGAAGTCCCAGTTAGGTTTGGCGCCACTAGGTGCTGGTGCTGCGCCAGCCGCAAGAAGGTGGTTTGCAACACTGGGGTGGGAAGCCGCGCCATCATCATCATGGGCAGGCCCATTGAATGAATGGAAGTTGCCAGCAAAACCGCGTTGTTGGTTATCCCCGACACCAGAAATCTGTTGATCAGGCTCTTGACCTGAGATTGACCCACCCACAGCATCCTCGTTAGAGTAACCAGTATTAATACATGAGTTCAGCTGATTGCCGTAGCCTGCAGCTTGCTCTTGGAACATCCTAGCGGAGCACATGGGGTCCAATGAGGATCCGTGAAGTTGGCTAGCGTAGAGGGGGAGGAAAGGCGTCGACAGTCCACCACCTGCTGGTCCATTAAGGTTTTGTTGGTTGAGGACCTGAGAGGGCCAGAGATAAGACGAGGCCCCACTGGCTTGCAGCATGATGGAGGATTTCATTGCCTGATTGTCGGCTTCTGCCTGAGCGAGAAGTTGAGCAAAGGTGTTGCCTTGTGGTTGATGTCCCAACTGTTGTGGAGGAAAGAAGTTATCGTGGGCGTTCAGCGCGGCCAGAGATCCATGTCCTTGGTTCTGGAAGGACATCATGTGAGAGTGAGCCCCTCCCAAAGCACCAGACATGTGATCGTTGTCCAGAACATTGCCACCGAAAAGACTGAAGTCCCCCGCACCACCAGCATTTGTCAGCGTGCTCGGAGGGCCCACGTTAACGTCCTTGTTCTTGGAGGCTTGCAAGCTGCGACGAGCTTGCTTACTGTGAGACATAGAAGAGACCGTCTTGTCAACACTAGAGCCACTGCTGCTCTTCTTAGTGGACGACAAGTGATCCCGGATGCAGTGAGCGACCTTGGCTCTTCGGTCGGCGGGTTTGATTTCAGTCCACGTTCCGCCCTTTGCGTCTTCCTTGATGAACCTCCCCCCTTGGTCTTGAACAACCTTGACAACCATCTCAACGACTTTGCTCTTCTCCGCTTTGGAAGGTGCAGCCTCATACTGATCGAGGTATTGCAACACAAGCTCCTTGAAACGGCGGTTTCCTGGTGAATTCCATTTTCCTTTTCCTCTGCCACAACAGATATCCATCGATGATGGCTTTTCCATCATGAATTCGTCAGAGAAGATGGGCCTAGGACACAAGATCATTACAGAGAAATCTTGGTGGCAAAGAGTGAGTACAAAACGAGTACAGCAGGCTTGGTTTGTGGGAGGTAACTCACAACGTTCTCAAAGGGACTCGTTTTCGGCCAAAAAGTGCTGAGCGCTTGGATAGCGAAATCTCTACAGACGTACCCAAAGGGCACATGTGAAAGGCAAACAGGGAGTGTACTTACCGAAAAGTATTGTAAATTAGGTTAAGTAAGAGAACACGGCTGTCCTGACAAGATTGACCCTAAGTATATACATAACGAAAATGGAACAAAATTCTTGCTTCAAAGTACATTGCTACAAATAATGCCTAAATGTTCTCTGTACACACCGTTTCCAAAGTGTGAGACCCTTCAAGTTGATAATCATCCGGACTTTTCGGATTTGTTTAAGGTGATACTACGGACTACCCTTTGGAACGTCTCGGCTATATACTGGAACATGAAGTGGCGACTCATCCGTGGCAGCTACTATGTGGATAGAGGTTAAACAATTCTTGACCGTCTGTCAATGCAAAACACAAATGGAAACTATTTGGCTCCAAAGTGAGACGGGGCAATATCCATCGTGTAGTCTTCGCGGTGTTCGTTGTTTTTTGCACACCTGCGTTGGCCGTGAATCACATCATTTTCACGATCATCTCATCGACCGAACACCTCTGAAAATAGCATTTCACATCTTTCGCGAAGGAGAACACTTATGGAAGACCAATGCGACATGTCTTTCTATTTGTAATTGGAAGGCTGCATGGAAACTCTCCCCAAAGTTTAAGAAAACCGAGAATTCCATATATTGTTTCCCCGTAACAACGCGTCCGCACCAAGATTGTTTCAATTATAGAAGGTCTTGGTTGGGACATGCTTTGGGGATTTGTTTAATAAAAATGATGGCGCCAACAACGGCAAAGTCAGTACCGCCTTGTAACAACCACGCAAATAGTGAGTTCGCTTGTGCAGCAATTCTCAAAGAAGGGGTGAATTGTTAGTACCCCGCTTGGGAGTCAGAGTTCGGATAAAAAGATTACGAAGATTTCTCTTATATGTTTTGGTGCCGGTTCACCATGATGGTGGTGAGAAACCTCGGTAACCAAAACACACCATGAAAGACCCGCGGTGCAAACTTAAACGTACCTGTCTCGTACTTCACTCCCCCGGACTATAGAGAAGAAGAGACAACAACAAACTACGAGTACTGCTTTGTTGGGCGTGATGGATGATGATTCTAGTGGAGAGTTGTTGTAAGGTCGAGAGGTTGTACCGCCGTCACAGAAGGGTTCTTGGTCCTAATCGAATACAAAGAGCTCCTTGGTGAAACACCCGATCATATCGTCTTCTATTCCCGTCCTACATACCCGGAAATCCTCGAGCACCAGCAGCGTGATGTTGAAAGGTCGATTGCTTGCCAAAAGAAGAGTCGAACGTTGCGCCAAGATAGTACGCTGCTGGCAGCGTAGCAGATGGACCAACAATGTTGTTGAGGGCTACTACTGGTAGACTGGGTTGAGGTTCTCAGTGACCTCCTAGATAATGATGTTATCCTGTCTAGCTACCACCAGACATCTCTTAATTTCCTCCAAAAGAGGATGGGCCGCATAGACAAGAGTACAAACCAATGCTAATCCTCATCTCTTAGTAGTAGCATAGGAGATGTACTAACGTTAGTACTACCACCCCGCGATCCTTTGCACAAGAACTACTACTAGCTCAAGAAGTACCAGAAAAGAGAGGACTGGAAACATCATTTTCTATCATTTTCATCTGTAGTATGGATGGTAAGTGTGGAAACAATGAGAGCAATTTTCAATAGGTGAATATCTTCAGAACCGCACGCGTCGTTGACAATGTCAAAGATCAACAAAAAAGTGGAGTAGTGGCGATTGCATGGATAGAGGGAGTGGTTTGCATTGATATGATGTGATATGTCATCAGCAGTCATAACAGGCTTCGGCCTAATTTAGTTGTTTTCCACTTCGAGCCAAAAAATCTGAGAATCGAGAAAAATGCTGCTCCCACTCTGACCAGAATCAACTCTTTGTCAACAACCTCTAGAGTAGTACGAGAAAGCCTGAGCAACATGGCGAAGAAATCTGGAGGATCAGGTGGCGAAACCCAGGTGCAAAAGTCACCTGCTGAGTTTTTTGCTGAGAATCAGGCCATTGCTGGATTTGACAACATGGGAAAATCTCTCTACACATCCATCCGCGAATTGATGGAAAATGCCTTGGATGCCTGCGAAAGTATTGGTCAGCTTCCCAACGTGGATGTCAAAATCCAGGAATTGACAAAAGAAGAATTTAATAAGATTCGAGGCATTTCAGTAGATACCAAAGACCAGGAGCTCTTCCAAACCAAGAAAGGAACCACCAAGGCTCAAGCAGCCGACGCCAAACCTTCCCGGAAACGAAGTGCACAGGAAGGTTACTTCAATATCCAAGTACGGGATAATGGATGTGGCATGAGTCATGACATGATCCCAGATCTGTTGGGACGGGTATTAAGTGGTAGCAAATACGGTGTCAGACAAACTCGGGGAAAGTTTGGACTGGGAGCCAAAATGGCATTGATTTGGAGCAAGAAAAGTACAGGTGTTCCGATTCAAATTACTACGTCCCATCGTCCCAAGGGTGGTTCAGATATTCCCTCTCACTACTCCACATGCACGTTGGATATTGATATTTCTAAGAACGAACCAAAGATCATCGAACACAAAAAACACAACAATGCGATCAAGAAATGGGTTGGTACCGAATTGAAAATTCTCATTGCTGGAAATTTTACCACATACAAAGCGAGGATTGTCCAATACTTGAGAGAACTTGCCATTGTGACCCCGTATGCTGAAATTTCGATGGAGTATGAGAACCTCTCGGAGCCTCAACGCAATCTGACCATTCGGTATGATCGTCGAAGTGACCAGATGCCATCTCCTGCTAAGGAAGTGAAGCACCACCCGTCCAGTGTAAACAACTTGGTAATCCAACACCTCATTGAACGCACGCAAAGAACGACTACTCCGGAATTCCTTGAAAAGGAACTTTCCTGTGTAACCCGCAGCATTGCCCAACGCATTTGCACGGAATGTGGGTGGGCAGACGCTGAGATGGACCCCAAGGAACTGACGGACAAGCAAATCACGAAGTTGGTACAAGTTCTACGAACCGTCCAACTTTTCAAGGCTCCCGATGGAAGTTGTCTCAGTCCTCTGGGCGAATACAACCTAAACCTGGGAATTCGAAAAGTGTTGGAGCCCGATTATGTGGCTACCGCGAGAGACCGCCCTTGTGCCTACGAGGGCCACCCCTTTGTTGTCGAGGCTGCAGTCAGTCTTGGAGGGAAGGACGTTAAAGAAGGAATCAATGTAGTGAGATTTGCCAATCGGATTCCCTTGCTGTTCGAGGCTGGTGCCGATGTGTCGACGAGAGTCGCTGCAACCAAGATCAAGTGGAGCTCCTACAAGATCGACCACAAACGAGATAGGATAGGAGTGTTTGTTAGCATTGTTTCCACCAAGATCCCCTACAAGGGAACAGGAAAGGAATACATTGGTGACGATATCGAAGAGATTTCTGCCTCCGTCAAACGTGCACTACAGTCGTGCTGCCAGCAACTTCGGGGGCATCTACAGAAGAGAAATGCCTTGAAAGAGCAAAAGGAGAGAAAATCACGTCTTTCGAAATACATCCCTGATGTGACAAGGGCACTTTATGGTTTGTTGGATGGTATGCGGACGAGGCACCTTGAATCTGATTCTGGTCAGATTCCCTCACCACGCAAGAGGCCACGACGACAAGAGTCTGACTCTGAAATCGCAATGATGATTCAAAGGTTGCAAGATGGTCAAGTCTCGGCAGAAGTGATTTCAAAACACTTACAGGAAGCAGTGAACATTCAAAACTCTATGGAAGAAGCAGAGGAAGCAAACAAAGACAAGAACAGCAGCACTACCCCTCTATATTTTACTCCACAATTCACCTCCGATTGTGGCAGCCAAGAAGAAATTGAGCATCCATTGTTTACATTCCGACCTATGGCGGCCCAAATCCCGTGAATAGTGATGTTGTTCTTTTTGCTACACCTGCTAGTCTCTCACATTGTTGAACGATAAAACACAATAATATTAACAATACTATACTCATTTCTCGTCACGAAGATCGATAGGATCATGGCATGCTTCGCATAGAGACGTCCATGACGAAAGCACCCGACTCGTTTGCGTTGATTCCGGTGACCCGTACAAAGTAAGACTCGTCCACGACGGTTTCCAATGACACAATGCTGTGCTTCGTTGCACAGTAGCTTGTTCCTGTTTCGACACAACTGATATTGGAGCACGTCCCACCGTATACATGGACTGCTGTCTGAAAGGTTGTGTTCTCGAAGCAGGTGTTGAATGTAACGACATCCCCAGTTCCAATGAAAGCATACCAGCTTGACCGCAGAGCAGTTTCGTTCCCTCCACCGTAGCAGCCGTTCACCGATTCTTGCCATAGAATGTCGGTATTCCCGTAAATAAGACTCGATGTGTTCACAATCGAAATGGCACTGCTACAGGTGCCAGGTCCAGTTACTTCTTGAACCGACACAGAAAAGGAACCCGTATCATTTTTGGTAGATCCATGAACCAGGATGTTGTACCTCTCACCAGCGACAGTATCGAAGTAGTACGAGTCCTCCGACAATTCAGAACATGACAGGGATACAACTTCAGAACAACTCAAGTTGGAACATTCGCCAGTGAAAACTGTAACCCAGGCATCGAAATCTGTTTTACTGTTGCAATTTGAAAGATAGTGTGGTATACCGGTCCCCTCCAAGTGGTACCACAATCCACGGACCAAGGTTCCATTCCCACAAGTGAAACTGGATACACTTGCATTGCCTGTGTTTCCGGTTAATGTGTCATTTCCGGGGTTGACCAAAACCGATGACTGACAACTCTCTTCTGTCCCCAAAGAAGAATCATTGACAGACAAGGCAAAGTCTCCCACGCGACCCCCGATACCGGAAACGTAGACAAAGTACTCCTTGTCAGGTTCAGAATTCCAAGAAACTGTACCTTCTTCCTCACACGACGCACCCTCTTGGGAGGATTCGATACACTCCAAGGACCCGCATGCACCCCTGAATATTGAAATATGAGTGTCCAAAGTTGACTTCTGACTACAAGTTGAAGCAGAAAGTAGGTCTCCAGTTCCTTGTAACACAAACCACATCCCTGGAGCAGTGTGATTTCCCATCTGGCCACAAGATGGTACTTCATTGTGGCTTGATGCCGCCGTGGAACGATAAACTGTTCCAGCGTTGATGCCAATAGGAATGGCATCTTCGCATGTTTCAATGGATTCAAAAGACACAGAGAGATCGAACGCTTCATCTACCTCACTTCCATGCAGCAAAATAAAATACGTCAGGTCTGGAGACGCCTCCCATTGGACTTTTCCTGTGTCTCCGGCTCCTTCACAGAATAGTTCCCCACAATTGCTGCCACTACGAGTATATACAGAGAATGGGAAGCCATCGCCTGTTTGAGAGTTTGTTGCTTCTGCCAGAATCAATCCTTGAGTTTGCTCCATCTGGTACCACAACCCAGATCGGTTGGTCAATGCATCATCACCACTGCATGAGTCAACAATCATATCCTCGTCAATGGGTTCGACTGTGCGACCTGAAACAGTCGATCCAACCTGGATTGGTCCCAAAGCACCCATGCAATCTTCATCTGGTAATACGGGATGAATCCCCAGCTCAAAACTTCCTGCTGCGTCGCGGAAACCGTGTACCAATATTTGGTACGTTTGTCCCTCTTCTGCGTACCACACAACTCTACTTTGATCCCCACAAGCCTGATCATTGTATGCAACGCAAGTTCGATTGTCACAAGAATCTCCTAAAGTGACTGTGATTTGAGTGTCAAAGTCAGTGTTGCCACACGTCGATGCATAGAGAAGCTGGCTTTGGTTTGCAACCAAGGTAAACCATGATGCGTACCCCACTTCCATGTAGTTTCCACAGGTGTCTACTGTAGCATCCCACGTCGCAGAATTTGTAGACCCAGACAATGTGACTCCGACACTCGCAACGGAGAAAGCACTGGAACAAACTTCGTTGTCTGTAGCAAAGACATTGTCGGCCCCTTGTGCTGGTGAGGGTGAACTTGTGCTGGTATTTAGTAAACTGCCAAAATCAAAATCTTCACCAACGGTAGTGAGATCACCATGACCGGTAGACACATCGCTGGCATCTTGCATTTCATCCCTTGATTGTAGCTGCGTCCACAGAAAGTAACTCGTTGCTCCAAGGATTGCCAGCAATGCCAAACAAACGGCAACATTCAGCATACTTCTCCACCAGTCCCTCTTGTGACCTTCTGGAGTCTGTTTCTTTGCATCATCATTGTATTTTGAGCTCTTGGTACTCTTGTGTTTGTGGTAATAATCGTTGTACTCATAGGTGGATTCATCAGGATGCAGCGAGCGTGATCCACTCCATTGGCTGGCTGAGGTGTTGGCTAGTGTGGGAGATCCAACACTGCACTTTCCAAGTTCTTCATCTAGAGAAATCTTTTTCGTATTGGGTGTTTGAGCCTGTGCATGAACCTTGTCTGAAGAGGTGGCGGAGTGATTCTTTGGTTTGGAGGAGGACGACTTGTCTTTGCCTTCTGCCCATCCGAAAAGAGCCCGTGCCAAGGAAGACTTTTGTTCTCGTTCTTTCTCCATTTCTCTCGGACGAAGAGAAACAGGTTCTACCAAAGAAGACAATCCTTGATGCACGAACTCCGAAGCTGTCATGGTCATGGACTGATCGTAACGACTGTCAGAAAATGACAGCTTGCTTGGCTGCAAAGAATCTTCCGTCATGGAGAGTGATTGCTCCGGAGACAATAGAGAAGAAGAATCAGACGATGATGATGATGACTCATTGGGATCAAAGTCCCGTCGTTTCCAATGTTTTGATAAAGAATCGGGCGAAGGAATGGCGTCTTCCATTTGTGCTAGCAGAGTTTCGCGCTGGTTTACGTTGCTCCTTGGGGGAGTCCTTGCATGCAGAGATCCTCCACCTGACAAACCGCCAAAGGAGTCTTCTGTTTGATCGGGAAAATTATAGTTGGGAGTGGAAAGGGGAGATGCTAACATTTGTCTGAGGACGTATGGCGCATCTGGAGAGTCGCCTACAGGTGTCTCGGCCATGGTCTCAACACTTGCTGGTGTCCTACCTTCGCCCTTCCCGGAAGCCGGTGGGGTCGCGAGAACCTGGGGGCTCCCACTCTTATAGTTGTTTTGTCTTATCTCCATTCTTATTCTTGCAAACAACAAATTGATACCAGTTTTTGTTTGTTGCCCTCTCTATACTTTGACTTTGTTTTCCAAGCGAAGGAACCTCTTGTGAATCTGTCCACCCCGCGCGGCAGGGAGGCTAAAATGTGAGAGCTATTTTTGTGATTCGAACCTAGGGAGGCATGCCAAGGTCACTTAATTGATTCGGTCGCATGCACCTCGGCTGGCGCGTGATATGGGCGCCAACCTTCTATTTGAAGTATGTGTCCTGTTTGAAGGAAGGGCCGCCTTTGTGCCTGCTGTTGTACGTCGGGTGACATCTTCTTGATGATGGTGGTGGCTTCCGGTTTGGATATCAAGGCAGAAAACAGGCAGCACCAGCAGGTAAAAAGGTCGGAGGATGATCTTTTACGAGGATCAATCAACTCTCTCTACTACTGCCATAGTAGAAGAGATCATGTCTTAGATAGTCGGTACAAGTAGCTATCACAAGTGACCGCTCCCATTCCTACTACTGTTCACAAGCTGTGTATTGCGAAAGATGGAAAGTTAACAGTCTATCCTTAACTCGTTCAGCAATACTACGGTAGTCTAGGTAGTATAGTTTAGTCCACCGTAATATCCATCTTGACACCCTCCAGTGTTCCATCCTTGCTTGTATCCCTATTGACACACTTGCGATACAATTGAACAAACGTTTCCAACGCCTCGGGTGTGGTCAAGCCATCGAGTGTCGCCATTTGTTCGTCGGATAAGCTAAAATCCAAAACTTGAGCATTTTCTTCCATTCGATGGCGCTTCACTGGCTTGGGAAGGTAAATGAATCCCTTTTGTACACACCATCGTCCCATAATCTGTGCCGGCGATTTCTGGAGCTCTTTGGCGATTCCTTGCACCACTGGATTTTGAAATGCTTTTCCATCGCGTAGACTACGGTAGGATTGTAAGACCACACCTTCCTCTTGAAACTTTTGAATGGTGTTGGGTCGATACAAGAAGGGGTTGATTTCAATTTGGTTGACAAGAGGTCGTTCCGTCACCTCTGGATCACTCATGAGCTCCACGTAGTCTTCCCAGGCGTAGTTGGAGACTCCAATGCCTCGAATCTTACCAGCCGACTGTAACCGTTGCAACGTCTTGTATGCTTCTACGTGCTTTCCAGGAACAGGCCAATGAATAAGGTACAGATCGACGTAATCGGTTCCCAGGTCCCGAAGCGTCTTATCGAGTTGTTCTTCAATAGCCTTGTCCCCCAGTTCAATAGTGGTTGTCCACACTTTACTGCAAAGAAACAAGTCCTTTCTATCAATTCCAGATTGTTGGATTGCCTTTCCAATCTCCGCCTCGTTTCCATAGAACTGCGCGCATTCTAGGAAACGGTAGCCAATTTGCAAAGCCTCGGAAACGCATTCTTGGGCCGTTTTGACAGGCGACGTTGATTTTTTTCCAGCCACGGCCGCAGAAGCTGATGGGGGCATGTAACCCACTTTGTAGGTTCCATAACCAATGATTGGATGGGACATGTCATTCCGCAGTGGGATGGTAGGGCAATTTGCAAGAGGCGAGGACGGATGCACAGCACTACTCGATGCTTGTTGTTGTGTAGGAGACATTGCCTGTACTAGCGTTCCTTTGGGGAGTGGAGAAAACCCAATAGGAACAAAAGACCAGCAAATGTGAAAGTTTGTTGCGATACAAGCCAAGACTACAGCCAACCGAGTGGAAAGCGCCATCAGCTGCACCGCCATGGTGAAGTGGATCTTTTGGGGTTTTGTTGTTGTTGTTGTTGTTGTCGCAAGATTTGGGAATTCGTGATGAATGTATGTTTGGTATCGAGGGTGGTGGTTCTTTCTGCGTCCTCCCTCCGACGAACGACAGACCGCCATTCAATGTGCAGTATACCGTCTCATGACAGTAGAGGAGGCCTAGGTAAGGGCACTTCCAGCTAGAAAAGGCAGTACAATACAATACGTACTATTGATAGTCCTATAGGTTCGTACCTTATGATAGAAGGACAGACTACTCCTTCCGAGAGTAGTACCCACAAGGTCTAGAAGTCTTCCTCCAATGAGATATCAAGGAAGCTCTAGATTCGCACCAAACTTGGTGAGATACTTCTACGACTACTATACGTCTGAAGATATCCGAAGTGAAAGTGCACGAATATCTTGGGAACTTCCCAAGATATGGGCCATCCAAAATACCATAGCAAGCAGTAACATAGTAGTTTTTCATTCTACACACCCAAATACTTTTCTCTACATATTTACAGCTACCCATTTTCAGCATAGTGCAAATGCTCACAAAGTGTGTAACTTTCAATCTACCTTTGCAGTTTGGATTGGAAGTTTGTGTTTGAGGAAGAGATCTGACGCTGTATCTTTTCTATCTGTTTCATTCCTATTCCTTTGGATTCAGCTATCGATCAGAGATTGATCAGTTGTCAGTAGAAATAGGATCATAAAATTGAGTTTAGAAACATTGTTTCTCTGCCTACTTGGTAGACTCAAGCAAGGATCTACTTGGTCCAGAAAACCCGGGTTACTTCACTCGAAGTCCTCTGGTTTCCCTCACACTTCCTCTGCGCACCTATCGCTGATATCTGCTTTGATTGTTGACAATGTCCACTGGACATTCGTACAACACTCGAGGCGCCAGTGTGGCCACTGAGGTTGTGAACCCAACTGGCGTTCCGCCTCCTCCAACCACACCTCGCCCGGCTACTGCCGCACCAACCAACCCTGCTCCTACCGCGACAAACCCAACAACAGTTAGTAACCTTGTCACGCCTGTCGCCCCACCAGCTGCTGCCACTGGGAATGCTGGTGGAAATGGTGGGAACGATCCGGACCCTCCTGGAGGAGACGGTGGTGGCGGTGGCAATGGTGGAGGCCCCAATGGCGGTGGCGGCAATGGCCCTCCTCATGGACAGCCAGTCGCACCGCACCTGCTGCCAACAGGAGGGCTGTATTCGCACTAACTCCTTCCCACACGATCATGGACATCTTCGACTACTCTACCAGGTATGGCCAATCACTCTACGAGAGGCTCACCAGCAAATTGCCAACTACCTTCGATGGCGAGAGTCACAACAAGAACGTGCAAACCTTTGCCAAGGAATTCGCTGAGAAAGCAACCAAGTCAAATTGGGACACCAGCGTACTCACTGTACCACAAAGGAACAACGTTTTTCACCTTCCAACCCAATATGGGCAAGTGACTATGGACGCCCTACGCTTGTATGTCGTGACCTACATGGGAATCCCGTGCCGAGCCTTCCAAGTATCTTTCCAAGTCTACATTTGTCTCAAAGCGTCGCTCTCTCACACGCTTGCAAGAGCTATCGCTACTCAGGACGAGCAAAGTTATTTCTTGGTGAATGGAAATCCCGATGGATTGCTTTTCTTCATGGCAATCATAGCCTTTTGCCAGACTCGTACTTGTGGGACCATTGCTATGCTTCTCGAAAAGTTCAGCCTATTGCACAAGATCATGGTGCAAGTGGACAACAAGAACATCAAGGAATTTAACATGGAGGTCAACGCGCTTCGAAAGGAGCTATTGGTACGAGGAGAAAGGATTTCGGAGAACATGTTCAGCAAGACTACCTTGTTCAAGGGGTATTTGTCTTGCACTTACAAGGAGTTCACCGACATCATCTCCCGACGCCGCGACGACTACAATGGTGGGCAGCCGATCCCCTCAGCCACTCTCATGGATGATGCAGTAAACAAATACAACTGGCATGTCGAAAGCAGCACTTGAATGGAACCCACGGCAGAACAGAGGAAGATTGTTGCCCTGACCGCCGAGGTACACAAGTTAGCCAAGAGCAATGCCAGAGCCGGAAGTCAAACCAAACCCAAGGAGGAAGACAAGCCACCAGCACCGAAGAAGAATGGGAAGTACCCCGCCTGGAAGTTGGAGAAACCACAAGCTGGACAGACCACAAAGAGTGTAAACGGGCGCACGTACTACTGGTGCACCAACCACGGCAACGGGATGTGGGTGGCCCACAAGCCTTCCGACTGTACTGGCACTAGCGGATCCAAGCCGAATGTGGACAAGACCGACACCAAGAACACCAAGGCAAGTGACGACGATGACAAATCCCAAGATGGCAACGGTTTGCACCTGGTGCAAACCTTGGCAGCCATGACCAACAACGATGACGAGGACTTCTGAAGTTACGGCCGGAGCATAATCAACTACCTACTAGTAGTTCCATTTGATTATCTCTACACCAGGCCTTACTACTACTGTTTCGTGAACTACTGTCTTGAGATTGCCAACCAACTCAACTGGATGGCGATGTTCTCCGCCTACGGAGGTGATTTGGGAGTCGTTGTATGCTTTGTGGCCATGTGGTGTGGTGCCTTTACTTGTGTGACGTCACATCAATTGTGGACCATGGTGTACAATTTCTTGTTGGACAACCCGTTTTCGATCTGGATGAGGACCAAATTCAGAGAGCACAAGACTGCGATTCAACCATGGCGTGGTCCCAGGCATAGGCATAAAGGATCAAGTCATTTGCAAGCCAAAGAAAAGGACCACAAGGATTGGGAGAACTTGCGAACTGGTTGCAGCGACAGAAGAGGAAGTCGCATCTCACAGGCGTACTCCCGGGGAACCGCTCAGGACTCGCTTTGATGTTGGCTCCTTCCGTGACGCAGTCGACAATTGTGCTTCCACGTGTATCACAAACAACAAGTCGCACTTCATTTGACCTCCAAGAAAATCACCCACGTGTGTGACGGGGCTGGGCTCACAAGATGCCAATGAGATTGGCACTGTCCGATGGAAAATAGCCGATGACAACGGAAGGATCCACACTTTCGAGATTCCCGACATACTTTATCTGCCTGACTTGAAATATTGTCTGTGGTCACCACCACGAATCGGGCGAAGGAATGGCGTCTTCCATTTGTGCTAGCAGAGTTTCGCGCTGGTTTACGTTGCTCCTTGGGGGAGTCCTTGCATGCAGAGATCCTCCACCTGACAAACCGCCAAAGGAGTCTTCTGTTTGATCGGGAAAATTATAGTTGGGAGTGGAAAGGGGAGATGCTAACATTTGTCTGAGGACGTATGGCGCATCTGGAGAGTCGCCTACAGGTGTCTCGGCCATGGTCTCAACACTTGCTGGTGTCCTACCTTCTTCGCCCTTCCCGGAAGCCGGTGGGGTCGCGAGAACCTGGGGGCTCCCACTCTTATAGTTGTTTTGTCTTATCTCCATTCTTATTCTTGCAAACAACAAATTGATACCAGTTTTTGTTTGTTGCCCTCTCTATACTTTGACTTTGTTTTCCAAGCGAAGGAACCTCTTGTGAATCTGTCCACCCCGCGCGGCAGGGAGGCTAAAATGTGAGAGCTACTTTTGTGATTCGAACCTGGGGAGGCATGCCAAGGTCACTTAATTGATTCGGTCGCATGCACCTCGGCAGGCGCGTGATATGGGCGCCAACCTTCTATTTGAAGTATGTGTCCTGTTT
The DNA here is from genome assembly GCA_016586335.1 of Nitzschia putrida. NCBI lineage: Eukaryota > Bacillariophyta > Bacillariophyceae > Bacillariales > Bacillariaceae > Nitzschia > Nitzschia putrida. Next base: position 80,601 of record BLYE01000030.1, on the reverse strand, counting down.
GAAGGAAGGGCCTTTGTGCCTGTTGTTGTACGTCGGGTGACATCTTCTTGATGATGGTGGCTTCCGTTTTGGATATCAAGGCAGAATATCAAGGCAGAAAACAGGCAGCACCACCAGCAAGCTACAAGTAGTAGGTAAAAAGGTTAGAGGATAATCTTTTGGATCCATCAATTTTCTCTACTACTACTGTACTAGAGTAATGTACTATAGTAGTAGAAAGCATGTACTAGTTAGTCGGTACAAGTAGCTATCACAAGTGACCGCTCCCATTCCTTTTCACAAGCTGTTTATTGAGAAGGGTAGCAAGCTGACGGTCTATCCTTAACTCATCCAGTTTTAGTTCTACAAATTAGCCCACCGTAATATCCATCTTGACACCTTCCAGTGTTCCATCCTTGCTTGTATCCCTATTGACACACTTGCGATACAATTGAACAAACGTTTCCAACGCCTCGGGTGTGGTCAAGCCATCGAGTGTCGCCATTTGTTCGTCGGATAAGCTAAAATCCAAAACTTGAGCATTTTCTTCCATTCGATGGCGCTGCACTGACTTGGGAAGGTAAATGAATCCCTTTTGTACACACCATCGTCCCATAATCTGTGCCGGCGATTTCTGGAGCTCTTTGGCGATTCCTTGCACCACTGGATTTTGAAATGCTTTTCCATCGCGTAGACTACGGTAGGATTGTAAGACCACACCCTGTTCTTGGAACTTTTGAATGGTGTTGGGTCGATACAAGAAGGGGTTGATTTCAATTTGGTTGACAAGAGGTCGTTCCGTCACCTCTGCATCACTCATGAGCTCCACGTAGTCTTCCCAGGCGTAGTTGGAGACTCCAATGCCTCGAATCTTACCAGCCGACTGTAACCGTTGCAACGTCTTGTATGCTTCTACGTGCTTTCCAGGAACAGGCCAATGAATAAGGTACAGATCGACGTAATCGGTTCCCAGGTCCCGAAGCGTCTTATCGAGTTGAGCCTCAATAGCCTTGTCCCCCTGTTCAATAGTGGTGGTCCACACTTTACTGCAAAGAAACAAATCCTTTCTATCAATTCCAGATTGTTGGATTGCCTTTCCAATCTCCGCCTCGTTTCCATAGAACTGCGCGCATTCTAGGAAACGGTAGCCAGTTTGCAAAGCTTCGGAAACGCATTCTTGGGCTGTTTTGGCAGGTGATGTTGATTCTTTTCCAGCCACGGCTGCAGAAGCTGATGGGGGCATGTAACCCACTTTGTAGGTTCCATAACCAATGATTGGATGGGACATGCCATTCCGCAGTGGGATGGTAGGGCAATTTGCAAGAGGCGAGGACGGATCCACAGCACTACTTGATGCTTGTTGTTGTGTAGGAGACATTGCCTGTACTAGCGTTCCTTTGTGGAGTGGAGAAAACCCAATAGGAACAAAAGACCAGCAAATGTGAAAGTTTGTTGCGATACAAGCCAAGATTACAGCCAACCGAGTGGAAAGCGCCATCAGCTGCACCACCATGGTGAAGTGGATCTTTTGGGGATGTTGTTGTTGTTGTTGTCGCAAGATTTGGGAGTTCGTGATGTATGTAACGTCAAGACCAGCCAAACTCGCTAGAAGAAAGTCTTGGAGTCCAAATTCTATATTCCTTCATCTCCACGAGGAGGAGTCTTAGTATTCCACAGTGGCACTCAAAGGCTATAGTATACATCATCGAATCATAATTAGCGTACTCGTCAGATACCCGTAAGTTGATGTGGAAGAATCAATGCTTCTGTTCGTATCTCCCAGAGATTTTTCCGAGAAACTCAACTGGAGCAGATTCTGCAGCGTTGAGAGAGACGACTCCGGATTGATTGGTCGTTATCCGATTTCTGTTTTCAGACAATGGTCTCGACTACTCTTGCTCCCACATCTAAAATGCAAACACCTTCGGTGAGTGAGGAAGTCTCTACTCCTCCAACCTCCAATTGCGCTTCAGCAAAGTTTTCTCCTACGCCGTTTACGTTGGGAAAGGCGAATGGGAATTTGCCAGTGTCCTTTTATCGAGTGTCCTTCAATCCTTCTTATGGAGGTGAAGCCAAGTTCTCAGAGCCAACAGATGCTCCGATTCTCTTACAACGAAGGCCGCTGCCTCGTGGCCCTACAACCATGGAAGTCCAAGGCCTCTCCTCATCAACTCCCGTTTCGTTGGAAACGTGCACAACCACCACTACTGAATCTCCGGAAGCACGCCGTCGACGTCGCGGGACAAAGTCTTCCACCAGAGAACTTAGTTTGCCGGAACCGTTCCGATTTCTCCCTACCCTCTCTGTTGCTGAAGCGACATTACCGCCAGTTGTGGGGGAGTTCAATAATACACTGGCCGCTCCATGGATGGTTTCCATGCAGATGCTTCCCTTTTGGATGTTGTGTGATTTTCTTCGAACCTATCTGCCGTGGATTCTTGCACGGGATGGGATATATCATTTTTGGTATTGGAGAAAACGAATCCTGAGACAGGGAGTCCGGGTTGTTACGCTGCCTCGTGACATGGCCCTGCAGTTGTTGGGTTTGTTTCGCATGTCGGAAGAGGCGGCACCCGTCATGACCCTGGTGAACCAAAGTTCTTCTGTATCACTGTACAAAACAAGGTCGAAAGCATGGAATCGTGAGCAGTTACTGACAGGGGAACCACAGGGAATACCCAATCTTGGGGAAACTTGCTTTCTGAACTCGGTTCTTCAATCCTTGGCAAGTCTGGAACCATTTCTTGTCTACCTAGATCGATTGTACCAAGTGCAGTTGGATCTTGAAACTATGGGAGGTCACGATCCAGTTGCACTCGCGTCACCCCAGAAGCCAGGAGCTGCTAGATTGTTGCTGGATGTCCTATCCAAGGCCAATGGGACAGATCCCGATACGGGAAAGCCGAAACACAACATGTGGATTGACCCAAGACCGCTCCTCCAGCGAGTAGGCGAAAATACTGCCCAGTTTGGAGATGCATCCAGGGGTGAGCAACAAGATGCTCAAGAACTCTTGCAAGCCTTGTTGGGTGTGATTATCAAGGAAGCGCCCTTGACCTCAACTTCGGATCATATGCGTTTTTCCCAGGCATTGGACAGCGAGAGCACTAGGCGACGGTCGGACGCAATAATATACATGGAGGATGAACGGTTGACTGCTGCAGTGGCAGGAAAGGAAAAGGAAGGGGGACTGGTTGTGTCGACTGATGTTTCTTCTTTGGAATCGGGCGACGGTGATAGTGTTTTATCTTTGGCTTCTCTATTGGAACGAATGCACGAAGGACAACAACACGTGCAGGCTACACTACCTACTGCATTACCACCGAAAAGTGCTACCGGTAGTGGTTCGGAAAATGATCAGCAGGACTTGGAAGACACTGATCTTAGTTTACCGCCTCCTGAAGAGAAGAAGCAAGAAGATTTTGAAGATGACGATTTCGCTGCAAATGCATTTTCGGGACTCATGGGGATCTCCAATGCACAAGAGGAACCATCCATGTCCATGAAAATTGTTCAGAGTACCATCTCGTCTATCACTCCTTCACCTCTGAGTGGGTGGTTGGGATCCACTCTGCAGTGTTGCAAATGCAAACACGTACGCCCCATTCAAAATTCTCCGTTCTTGGACATCCCGCTGGTGCCGACGTCCATCCCTTCCTTTTTGGAACGTGCTCAGAGGGGCTACAAGAATGATTCGAGACCCCCAAACCTATCCTCCGTTCCCTCTTGCAGATTGGAACAGTGTCTAGCTGATTTCACAAGTGTCGAGTACGTCCAAGATGTTGAATGCCAAAACTGTACAATCCAGGCAGAAATCATGGACTTGGAAGAGGAGGAAATGCTGCTTCAAGGTGCTATCTCATCTACTGAGAAAAAATTCCGGGCAAAAGGGCAAGATCCACACGATGCCTGCAAGGCACTTCGTGATGACCTATCTCGAGTGCAAATTCGCTTGATGAAGCTTCGGACTCTGGACCCTGACGAAGGGGATGCAATTCCTCTCCTCAACGACGACGAGGACTCCGTCGTTGCAGATTCCTTTGTTATGGATACATCGCGATCATCTTCAAGGGCAGCATTGAAACGTGGAGAAGCCCGAAAATGCTTGTTTCTGACTCGGTGCCCCTCGGTTCTCTGCTGCCATATTCAGCGAAACTACTACGACCCATTTCAAAATCGGTCGGAGAAGTGTATTCAGTATGTCCAATTCCCAGAGTACTTGGATCTGTCACCATATTGCGCATACAGTGCAAGCCCAACAGTCTCCTGGGCAGCAGGCAAGTCGACGAGCTCTGGCAATGACACTGTGGGATCGGGCCGAAAGATGCTGTATCGTCTTCACAGTGTCATTGAACACAAAGGAAATGCAAATGCTGGTCACTACCTTTCATATCGACGTCTCGGCTCGTCGTGGTACCGCATCAGTGATAAGAATGTCGCCAAAATCCCTTGGGAGCAGGTCAGATTGTGCCAAGCATACATGCTATTCTATGAGGCCGTTTAGAGGACATCGTTTTTCCATAGGCAAGCTTGCCACTGTAGTGGTTTGATAATGGATAATAATTATTATTGTTGTTCAATGAATTATGAATAAGAAATGAACCTGGACTCTGGGAATCCTTAGGCATCCTGGACACGGCACCTAGCAGGGGAGTGTCGGAGAAGAAAATAGATTGACTCCAAGGAAGAGTATTGGTCGGTTGCAGCGATCATAAATGGATCCAGGTTGCTTCTTGGGTCCCGACAGTCTGTAGCTTCCGGGTATATTGTAACCAGTTTCGAGACAATGGCTTGTTTCGCACCTTCAAGAGTCTGTTTCATTGATGGATTGATCCTTGTTGCGTTGGTATCGAGAAGGATATGAATGGGCAACTGCCCAGTGCTTGTGCGAACTTGAGCGGCCATCGGCTCTGCATCAAGCATGGCGATCACAAACTCTTTCCATATTTCCGTTTTGACATTTGATTCGAGATCACTACAGGCCATCGCATGGTGCAATGGAATCATGCCGTTACCATCTCGCTGTAACAAGTCATCACGATAAATCCATAGGAAAAGCTTTAGAAGCGCCGAAGAAATCTTGGGACCTTCACTTGATACAAGGACACAAAGGCTATGCAGAAACGTGAAAGGTGACTCTGCCACAACAGACTGAGTGGCAGCAGAGATGAGGAGTGAAGTACACGTGAGAAAATTCCCCAAAGAATGGAAGGCGTGATCCTTCCTGCTATTGTAAGTGACAGCGGAGGTCTGTTCTGCACAAACTATGTAGTCCACAGTCTCGTTTAGCAACTCTTCGTAGTACAAATCGGGTTTGAAACACCCCCTTCTCACGCCCCAAGGTTCCATTGGATAAAGTAGACGATCATTACCTGGGCGATCCCCACCATCAACTCGCCGTATCCAAAGTAGATCAATTGGGGATAATCCAGCGAAATTCGCAGACCACAGATATGAATTCACTCCACGTGTGGCGGGATGTCCTTGTCCCGCAATTGTTTTTTCCACGATCATCTTCATCGCTGCAAAGGCCACCTTTGCTGAACAAGCGACGTGGAGGGGGAAATCTCCATACTTATTTCTACTTGTCAACATCTCGACTGACCCTTCGGTGGTAAGCAATGCCCTTACCAACGGAAGATGATTGCCACAATATCTCAAAACAACGTGGAGAGGTGTGCATCCTGTTAGAACCATTCGGTCTCGAACCATTGACGGAGCTACCTGGAGGAGGAATTGGATGGCATCTACCAATCTTGTCAGACGAATGTCTTGGCTTGTATCAAAATCAGCAATACCTGGATTTTTCTCCACTTCTAAGCAGAATGACAGTATCTGAATCAAAACAGACTTTTTGAATTGAGTAGTCATTTTGCAATCTTCCAACTTTGAGAAGAACACCTTGAAAAGATCTAGGGACAACGTCGTGGTTCCGAGTTGAACCCCCATAACAAGGTGATCCACTAGACACAAACCATTCCTGTCTTCTATCGAAACCACTGAGTTGTCTCGTTCTTCTTCCTGTTGTAGCGTGGCGTCTAAGAGGAGTTGTAGAACTTCAGGCGTACATCTGCGGTTCAGAATGGCGGAGCGAAGGGGGGTATGTCCATGGTATTTTTGACTTGCTCGAACTTGTGAGGGTGACGCACAGAGAAGAGCCTTGATTACTTGTTTCATTGTATCTGTGCCGAGTTCTGCTGATTCGCATGCAATACCAAGGGCGGTTTCATGAAAGATCTCACCCACCAATTTGCCATTCAAATGTTGCATGTCATGGGTGTTCAAAAGGACTGGCAAGCATTCATGAGGAGAAGATTCACACCTTCGAATAACTTCACTCCAAATTCCTAAATGACACATTTCTATCAAGTCCATGCAGTTGTTGGCTTCTTCAAAGCCAATGTACGAGACAGAGTCGTGCTTCCTTTTGGGGGGCCTTGGGATGCATTCCAATGAATGAACGTTCCACCGACAACTACGAGGCTCATAGGGATTGATTTGAGAATCTCCCGCCATATTTTCATGCGGTATCCATTCAACTTGCATCTTCTCCCCTGTCCGGATTTCAATGCTGTCAGTGCTTTTACATCAACAATTTGTGGTGAAGCGATCATGGAGTTTTTGTCATCAATCGCAAAAAGTGGAGGGAGATCGCCAAATCGGACTTTTAGTCATATTTGTCGAAAGCGGACAGATGTCAGGATGACGGTCATGATCTGCTTGGTATCTCGGACATTATCGGACAAGACTGTCCAAAACCGAAAGCTAGCACGGTATCGACTCAATGGAAACCAATACCACGACGTCACAGACCAACACCCGAACACACAACAATCCCGCCACACTGGGTCATTGCTTTTCACCTATTTTCTTATGATCACAATGACTGCGACAAGAAACGTCCTTCACAAGGACTCTTTGGCCACATATTCTTAACTCTTCTGGCATTGCAAAACCCTATTTGGAGGCAACAATACAGCAATCCCGAAATTCGAGAATTAGAGCAACTTGAATTGAGACCCTTCTTCATAGATGAAAAGGTACTGCAATCCAGGGAGGAAGGCATATCACAACTTTTAGGATCGTCTTGTCCACTACCGAGAGGTGTTCGGCTGCTGCAAAACAGGTCACCACCACCGACGACCGAGGGTACGAGTATGGAAGGCTCACAAATTATTGAGAGCCTGCATTGGAACTAGTCGAAAACGGAACCTAACATGCTTCAACAACACCATTCATCTCTTAACCTTTTTGACATGAGTTTTAACACTGATTCCTTTTCCAATATCTTCGACCAGACTTCTTCAACTGTTGAAGAAACAATCATGACGACCAACCAGAACATCCACTACGAAAAGATCGCATCCAGACATGTCGGTAGTTCACCATCACAATACATCCCTACACCTCTCCCTTCAACTTTTCAGCCTAATAACTTCACAGTTATCATTGGGCGTTGCAAAGAAGCAAAATCATGTATTGGTAATAAGAGGCTAAGAATTTTGGCTTCCTCGTATTTGGAGCGCTACGCGAATCCCCATTCACGAAATACCAAGACTGAGATCGTGACCGAAGTCCGAGACACCATTTTCCAAGCCAAGGGTCACTTCATCCAGAAGAAGGACGATGGCGAATGGTACATGGCAGATGATGGCTCTGTCCGAGAGAAGATTGGATATGTCTTGAGAGATTTGTTGGCTGATCGTTACAAGTCTTCTGCAAAGTCCAAGGCCGCTGCTCGACGCCGCCGCCGTGAAGAAGAAGAAGCGAAGGACATGAACGTGTTCTGTTGCTCCTCGCCATCGCAAACAAGGAGCTTTGTGGGCATTCCCACCACCTTCCAACGAAAACAAGAAATGAATGAAAGGGAAGACTCCCGCATTCTTCCGGATATGACGCATTCTGAATTCTGACCTTCCACTCCATAAGTTTGGCAGTGGATCTACGAGGGGTGGAAACGCTATAACCAACACGACGACAGTTTCGGCTGACTTTGAGAAACTAGAACACCACAAAACGAAAAAGAATTTCCTGCAAAAGGATTTCAAGCTGTGTGCTGAAGTCTTTTGTATGGGAAGCAAAATTCCTCAGGGAAGTAAGCAGGGTTTGGTGGAAGAAGCAGAAGCGCAGTTTGCAGGAAGTGTTCTTGATGTGGATGTTGACGAGTTGTACCGCTCCCTTTCTTGGTAGATCCAGCCGAGAAGTTTTTGGTTCATTCTTCTCGTTGTTGAAGACCGGGAAATCGTTCTTCGGAGGTTTTTTTGCACAGGCGGCCAACGGACAGTCCACCTTTTTTAATGATTCATAACTTAGAGCACTTGCATTTCAACTCTCAACGTACCCGTAGTTGATCTCTCATTATTGTACCAACGTTAGTACTTTCTAGGTTACTCCCGCTTGTACATTAGTAATTGAATGACAAGATGGAATGTATTCTTGTCGGCGTTTCTTTTTTTGAGCTCCGGTTGGATCAATAATTATTATTGTTGATGACGCCATGTTTTATCCAGGTATCTCTTTGCGTTTTGTACAGGAGAAGGAACAACTTCTACTACCGGTAGTACAGTGCTTGTACTGTACCGGTAGATCACGAATTTTCCTTCCATCGTCGACAAGCCATCATCATACCAAGTTCAAGTTTCTAGCATGATGTAAAATCAAAGATGACCTTCTTCTTGCGCTGCTATGCAGCACTACCAACAAGTGCTGCACCGTGCTGCCTGCTAGCTAGAGCCTGTGTGACATCTCTTGAAGACTCTGCCGGTAGTACTAACGGTACTATCCTACTACTAGTACTAGTAGCGGTAGTAGTTTAATCCTACTGGTAGTAGTAGTATGTTAGTAGAACAAAACCACATTATTTTCCCTTTTCTGCCATGACACATGGTCGTCTATAACGTGTACTAAAGCAAGTCCTAACGTCGGTACAGTGTGGGTTGTCGAATTTGTTATGGAACAGAGGTCTGTACCAACGTTTGTAGTTAGAAACTGCTAACTACGGTATGCCAGCGATAAAATTGCCCGAGAAAAGCGCGTACTAGGTAGGAACATCGCCAGAGGTGGGGAAACTACGACGAAGAAACATTCTTCTTGTACTGTACTACTAGTGGTACGGTACTTAGTACTAGTAGTACGTTACGTTAGTAGTGGTGGTTCCTAACGGCAGTGCTACATGACACTGCATAAAAAATTTCACGATAAAAAGCGGGTTTTGCTGTGGAGGTGTACTAAGTACAGAAGTCGCAGTCCAAAAAACACCTTCAAAGCCGTACGTGTCTCGTGGTGAAGCAATTTGATTATTCAACCAGAAATCCATGCACCAATGTCCGCGAAAACTAAGTTTTGCGCAATCGAACCATTTGCGCTTATTTATGATGGAGGCACTCAATGCCCACCAAGCCAATTGCGAATATTTATGGAAGTTCCCGCTGTTCGCCGAGGAGAGGCCGCTTTCCTTCATTATTTTTTGTTCAAACCTCAACTTCTGTTGACAGTGAGGATAAAGCGTGCAGGATTCCAACAATCATTCAAAGACACAACGCCAGAAGGATGATTGATTTCAACTCGATCACCATCACAGAATTTGACTCCAAAGTTGGCTCTTTTTCTCCTTGGTTGGTAAACGAAGCATATTTTATGGCGCCAGCCAAGAGCAAGAACAACCGAAACAAGAAGAGCAACAAGAAGACGTACGAGAAGGCAGACTTGTTCACCACACCCAGTACGACAACTACAAACCTCCAGGATCAACATGTCCCTCTTCCTCTTTCATTCCAACCCAACAATTTCACCGTCATGATTGGACGCTGCAAAGAGGCCAAATCCCATGTCGGCAACAAACGATTTCGCATACTTGCGTCATCATATCTACCTCGGTATGTGGAAGCTGGAAGAAAGGGCAAGTCTGAGGTTGTAACAGAAATCAAAGACACCATTCTACAAGCGAACGGACAGTTCATTCAAAGAAGAGGAGTTGATGATCGTTGGTACGTTGTACCAGAAAATGCCGTGAGAGAAAAGATTGGCTACGTCTTGCGGGACTTGCTGGCCGACCAGTACAAGTCATCCTCCAAGTCCAAAATGGCCGCTGCGAAACAACGCCGTCACGGCGGAGAGCGAACAAAACCTAACTCCTCGCTAACGAGCCCAGCGTTGGGCACCGTCGTCAAGGACCTTCAAGGGTCACGACCAATTGAAGCGTTTGCTGGTGGTCTGTCGTCCTCACCCTCTTCTTTCCACCAACCTCCTCCACAACATCGTGATGGTGACATATCACCTACAACTGGTATGACTACTACCACCTTCGCCATGACCGCTACCAACAACCTCACAAGGAGTGAACAAGGACAGAAATTAATGGGACCGGCTGTCGCAGCAACAACAGCTCGTTCACTTGCTATGTGCGACCCTTCTGAAGGACGAGACAATACCACCATTCCTGTGCTCCTAAACGCTTTGCAGCATCAAGAAGACAATCATGACTATACTAGTCACCAACAGTTGCAAGAAGAAGCGCCGGAGGATACAGAGCACCACGATCCACTCTTATTGGCCGCTGCCACGGTGGCACAGGTTGATCCTGACTAATACCGCAGTCACAGTCATCCCCATGATCCACAAACACCAGCAAGGTTCTTTGCCACGATGGACGAGAGCAAAGCTGGTATCAGTATGCTGGAGCATAATGAAATGTACTACTACCCGCACCAGAACAAGAAGGAGGAAGGGAAGGAGATTGCGGTGGTGGATGGTGCAGACTTCGCTCGAGGAGGAGGACCTGAAGAGCGCCTACTACAGATTGGAAACCAAGATCTCTTCAGTACCAGTCCCCTAACAAGAACACGAACTCGTACTGCGGGTCCTATTGCTACTTCTGGTACTAGTACTAGTAGTACTGCTGTGGCGAAGAAGAGGAGGAGGAGGAGCAACAACTTGTGGTGGGATTTGGACGGTGGTGATGGTGATCAGCGTGCTTGGGCGCTGGAGCGAGATGAGGATGACGAACAATTTCCAGGTTCCAAAGTTGATGAGACTTGAAAAATAAATCTTACTAGTATCAATTGATTATGACATATCTTATTAGTACAAACTAAATTTACCGGTAGTGGCTAGCACGGAGGATATTTTCCCGTACCACGTACAGACTGTTCCATGAGACCATTGCCACGTAAAAGCACCTCCTCCTGCACTCCATAAGGAAATAGGAAGTGGGGGGCATGCTAGTTGGAGGGCATTGTGACTCTACGTTGTTTGTCTTGTTTTTCTGGTGCATGGCTTTCTTACAATCTACGAAAGGCTTCTTGTTAAATTCGAGTCCTTTGCCTATCTTTGCAAGGTCCATTCGTTCTTGGGAGCATCGTTCTTTTGCGTCATCGATCCCAAACATTGAAGCGATGCAAACAGAACCCAAGAAACTAGTTGTTGTGATTGCAGGTCCTACGGCAGCTGGGAAGTCTGATGTTGCTGCCAAGATTTGCTCCAGTCTGAAGGGATTGATTATTTCCGCAGACTCCGTACAAGCCTATCGAGGGGTCCAAATTGGGGCCAACAAACCTACTGACGAAGAACGACAGGAAACACCGCACATGTTGATTGATGTCGCCGATCACAGTGAATCGTACAATGCAGCGGACTGGATGAGTGATACCATTTCCTGCATTGAAGATATGTATCAAATTCGAAACGAAACCGACATGAACCCCCGTCTTGCCCCACTTCGCAGCGAATTGGAAGCAGCTCGGAGACTCAAGGGATACACTGCAGAAGAAACCATCTTGCCTGTCGTCTGTGGAGGTACCATGATGTATATACAGTGGCTTGTTCATGGACAACCTGATGCTATGCGACCATCTGAGGAAGCCGTCAAACGTGCTAGTGAAATCATGACCAAGTTTGAAGAAGCGAAGGATTACAGTGGGGCCGTGGAATTCGTTGGTTCCTTGGGGAAAGTCTTCACGGAACGTGTCACTACTAAATTTGCAGGAGAGGATTGGTACCGATTGCGTCGGACACTGGAAGTTGCTCTCACGGTCCAAGAACAAGACAACAAAGATGAACTGATTGAAAATTTGTACAATGGGGAACGTCAGGGAGGTTTGCCATCGATGGGGTACGATGTTCGATGCTTCTTTCTCTGCCCGAACGACCGGATGGCGCACACTCGGATTGTCGATGAGAGATGCGAGCAAATGCTTTTACGAGGTCTTTTGAAGGAGACTACGGATTTGAGTCTCTCGGGCAGTATGCCAATGATGGCCACCAAAGCGATTGGGTACCGCCAAACGCTGGATTATTTGTACGCAGACCCCCCTGTCGATGAGGAAGAAGCCTTCCAATTGTACCTCAATGATTTTACTACAGCTACGAGGAGATACGCCAAACAACAAATGGCTTGGTTTCGCAAAGACAAGGACTTCATGTTCATTCCAGTGGCTGTGGAAGAATCCAAAGCACAGAGGGTAGAGGATGCTGCTGCTGCAATCATGAAGTATTGCCAAATGTCTCGCGCTGACTACGAGAGCGATTTGAATAGCTCCGAGAGCGTTTCTGCTGTCGCCAAGGAAAAGAATGTAGAACAAGGAAAGGGAATGAAGTTTTATCAGTTCGAACGACATATTCTCAAACCAGGTACTGAGGAGTTGGAAAAATCGGTAAAGGAAGCCGCCGATTGTAGACAAAGAATACAAGCAAAGAAACGACGGGTTGGGACATGAAGTGGAAAGAGATGCTTCGTTGCAAGCAACGATTCAGCCTCGTCGACTTTCAGTTATGGCCTACCCTAATTTTTGGATCCTCCATAATACCGATAGTTGTATCCTCAAAGAAAACTCTGGGCAAGGAACATGGTCAATGGAAACGAGCTAGAATTTTGGTTCACACCAAGTATCATCCAATCCTAAATATAAAAGGCCTCTTCTCCTGCTTCTGTCTGTAGCCTATTGATGTGTACGGAAACCTGCAAGTGATTCGCCGACCCGTCTGAATCGTCTGTCCGGCAACCTGCCTGCAGATCGCGACAAGGGAGAGAACCGAAACGAGAACGGCACACATCCGTCGTACGACGTCAACGATCGCACCACCCGACACAAATATCTTCCATCAACATCTCCAACAACAACAACACACATCAGAGTAATCATCATCATGGTTTGGGGTGCCATCAAAAACGCAATCGGTCTTGGAGAACCAACCTTGCCAGATGGTCCTACGCAACTTCCTCAGTACTTCCCTGTCGAACCCAAAGGATGCGAAAAGCAAGCACAAAGCTTGTTTGAGTGTTTGGCCAACGAGGCCACCAACAAGGCCCGAGAAATGGAGCGAGCCGGTGTCTACCAGCCATACTTTTCCGACGTCAAAGCCAGAGCCTTGGATCCCAAGGCTGCCGAAGCTGTAGCAGAGGACCCTTCCAACCCTGCCTTCCCCAAGGCTGGAGACAATCCCCTAGATGAATGCCGCAATCTGGTGGCCCACTACAAGCAGTGCTGCGACCGAAAATTGAAGCAAAAGCGAAACTGGATCCTCACGGAACACGTTCGAGTCCAAGAAGAATACCGCTACAAGGGTCCTGGTGCTGCAGAAGATTAAGTTGGTAGTTTCCTACTTTTATTTGACAGTGTATTGCTGAAACCAATGGTAGCGAATGATGTTTTGTGTACATTTCATCTTTGTTGTAGAAACATCGCTCCAATCATGGCAACGATAGCTACACCTAGGGCAAACACAAAGAAGGGTTGAGTCTCTTGTTTTTGTTGTTTTCCTTGTACGCTCGAGGGCAATGGGCGAGCAGATTCCTTTGAAACTTTGTCACCATCGTCACGATTGCTCGTCGTAGGAGGACTCACCGAATCATCATTTTCCGATGGCATGTTGGTAGCAGCTTGCACCAATCGACTCATTGCCTTGACCAATTTCTTATCCTTGTTTTGTTGGACCCGCTTCTGGGAAGCGATCGATTCCAATAAGGTATCCCCTTGGGAATTCCCCTCGCGCTGAAGGCGTTTGGCATCCGCCGTCGCATGAGACCATTTGGACAAACCACAAGAAGCCTTGATCCGAAGGATAAGAGCTGTTTGAGCCCATTCGGATAGATTGCTGGAAGATTCTTCTCGAAAGGAAGATATGGAAAGAACCAGAGTCGACGCTAGAATTGCCGATGCAAGATATTTGGGACGATGCGGAACATCCAAAGGTCCTTGTTGAAGCAAACAACGTGTCAAATTGAGCAGAATCCGTTCTTGTAAATGATCTGGATCCGACGGAAGCACGGAAATCAATACTTGCGAGGATCGTATCGTCTCCTCCTGGTCGGTCTCCAAAATTGTGAGATCCAACGTGTTGTCATCCTCATCGACGCAGTCAATCTCTGCTATCACAGGAAACCCCTTTTGTTTGAAAATGACAGTAGATCCAATGGAAAGATCAGCAGATGACAATTGTAATGCCTTTTCGTAGTACAATATCGCCGATGTGGGGTCTCCCAATCGCAAAAGTTGATCCCCTCGGTCTTTGTACACGTCAGTGGTGGTGCCTTCTTTCTCCTCCACGGCAGATTCCTCAAATGGCAAAAGTTGTTGTATTTGAGAAAGTGACATATCAGTTTCACTCAACTCGGTTGTAGAGTTGGAGCTATTATCGAGATTAGGAGCAATGAGGAAAGGCGATTCCCCTTGTATGGGTCGAGGAATGGAAGGCTCCCAAACGAGACTCACAAGATCGCCTTGGATGGTAGCAATGGTGGCTCGTCCCAGCACTGGCCGCTGCTTCTTAGAATCACCAGCATGGCCTTGACGTGGAGCTCGAACGAGGCAACCTACTTGAAAGTTGCTCGTAGTAATATCAGAGTGACTCATGGTGGCTACAGGTATTTCAAGAAGATGAGATTGTAAATGGACTGAATTCGAGGTTGACTCAAACTGAGTCGATGGTGTCGAATCACGAACAATGAGTCACGTCACTTTTATGGCAATGCTCCAACGCCTACAACAGGAAGCATCAAAATTGAAGCCGCGAAACAATGAGTCGTTGGGAAGCCCTGAAATCGGATTCTACAAGAACACAGACCAAAACTGTGCCACAGAGACCTCGATCCCGACCCAATGCTCCCACCAACAGAAGGCGTCCTCTCTCGAAAGTCTCAGTCACGAGCAATCCTTCCTTGGAAGATGTGCATCAAACTTTGGAACAACAATGGCAACTGTACCAAACGCAAAGCTCTTCTTTCGATCCTTTAATAGTACAGAAATCCATCGATACCATGGTGTCGCAAATGCCATCATCTCCTCCCTCCTTTAAGCACATTTCCCTGCTCATCCAACTCTTGGAGATTCCGAATCCAACTCTGCAGTCCAAACTCCTCCACCAGCTTCCTTCCTACTTGCGAGGACTGCTCAGCTTGTCCCCACAAGAAGCGAACGAATGTATATCCAATTTGGTTTCGAAACACCATGAGAATTCCAATCTTTCTCACGTTGTTCTCTTATCCTTGACGTCCCTGGTGACTTCCCAAGCTTCGATTCTTTCAGCTGAGCACGCCACTCGGACTGTTCTCGGGCCCATCCTGTTACAGGCACTACAAGATCCTTCACTACCACCTGACATAAAACAACAGCTATGTGAATTGTTTCTATTCCTTTTGTCCAAAACTCGCTATTCGTCTGCCTTGTTGGCGCCATTGGTGCAGGATGTTTCCGAAGATGGAAAGGAGTCCACATTGGCTAATCCACATCGACGCATGTTGTTCCATGCACTTCAAGGTGTATTGCTGGATTCTACACCGCCTACAACTACCAACAATAAGAACTATGACGATAACGTTGTCATTGCGCAGCTCCGAGCCTGTGCTTGTATGACACTGTCCAAAGCCGTAGAGGCGTTGAGAGTCCATCACGAGCCCTTGCAACCGTTTCCGCAAGATTTGTTCAATCTGCCAAAATTGGATACCTTTCTCTTGGACGCCATGCATCAGTTGTCCTCGCCCTTGTTTCTTCCGGCAATCACACTTTTTCGTTCCTTGTTACGGTCTTTTCCAAAAGCTACTACCCGCATCGCTGCAAAGCTGTTGGATCCCTGTCCAGGTCCCACCCAGATACCACTGGCATCGCCTTCCTGTCCGCATTGTTCAGCACATTTCGCCGCTATCCCCGACTTTGTCACGTATGTGCATGCTTCCGTGTCTCTAGATTCACTGGAGGGATCACTTGGTGCCTTGGACACTCTGACGGATCTCCTGCAGTCGCTCCCTTGGACGCTTTGGCTTCACCGGCCACATGCTACTTTTGCGCCAACGGCCTTTTATCGCAAGGTCCATGGTTTTCTTGAAAACGTTCTTTGTGTCGCGAAATGTTTGGTAGTACAAGTTGGCAAGTCAATCAAACCTTGCCCGCCCGCGTTCATTGCGTTCTTCCAGGCGATCTTTCTCTCATTGCCCTGGAGTCAAACCGCGGATGCACTATTGCTCCAAGGCACGAAACTATGGGGTAATTTGGCATCTCTATCCTTGGGAACGCAAATCAGCAATACTCAAAATGTGGCCGTAATCACTGACATGTTAATTGTCACCACCGGGGGCAAGGTCACACCCAATGGAACGTTGTCTTTGCTGACTCTTCCTGGAAGTCGATGGATGTCCAGTGAAGCCTCGCGTCCCTTCATGCAAAAACTTCTGTCATCGCTGGACTCAAATGAGACCTCCCTTCGGCTGTTTTGTGCCTTGGTTCGCACAAGACCACAGACAGCCGTTGACCACTGGGACTTTGTTGAAAGGGTTGTTCGACAGCTGGGAAATGGCCAGGATGTTTCACAGCGGAAAATCGCTATTGGACTTTTGGAGTCAATCATGTTGGGATGGCGTGACTTTCCGGTTGATCAATCCCGTAGCTACTTGAAAGACACTAATCAACCCACGAGACTTGCATTTGAGATTTTGCAAAAGACATTGGACGACGAGCAAACAGCAATCTTACTCCAGCAGTTGAACATTTACGTTGCCCTATCCCATGAAGATTGGGCCTATGCTCGTTCGACTGTTGCGGTTTCATCTCTTGTTTCTCGTTGGCTTACTCTGTGTTCGGATCGAAGGGGGAAAGTGCGATCAGCAGCTTGTAAAGCAACGGGTGAATTTTGTTCCCGCTACTTGACGTCTGATGTTCTTCTTGCGGCTACCAGAGACGACGTTGATGTCGTCTTGATTCCACAAATATGTTCCACAATGATCCAAGCAATTTCATCAGATAAGAATGCCCCAGTTCGAGCCATGGTACGTTGTTGCAAGGTATTTTGATGTCCCAAGACACTTGATATATTACTGACTATTGCATAAAGGCGCTCTTCACTTTGGGTAACCTCGCCGTTTCCATGAACGAGTTCAAAGCTACTGATCTAGTTGACGATGATCAATCCTTTCAAATTGTTGATGTCGTTCTCAACTCCATAGATGACGACAACGATAAGGTGAGTTTCCCTCGGATGACTGGTCATGTGGTGTTTATCAAGTGGGAAACTGACATATCCCATATTCAAAGGTGGTGGCAAACGCCATTCGGTCGATCGGACACTGGGGAGGCATCATGGCACACAAGAAAGAAAGTGCCAATAGAGCTGAGGAACGTGTTGTTCGAATCATCCATGTATTGTCCAAACGACTGGTGCAGACGGTTGCGTTGTCATCTTCAGAAAAGAGGACAGGGTTGACCTGGAAAGAAAGGTCATCAGCGAAAAAACACGGATGGGGTTGCTGCAATGCCTTGGGTACCGTACTGGGCTTCATACAAGGGCGAGTGCTAGAGGTTCCCGTCCTCAAAGACGCTACACTTGGGGGTATAGTCCAACTGACGGAATGTTTCAAAATCCATGCTGGTTTGACCGAAAAAGTAGTGATCTCCGTCATGGCCGCTCTGGGGTCCCTTGAACCATTCATTCTTGGCAGGTTGGTCGAAAAGACTGGCATAGTTGGTGAGAATATTACCGTTTGTACATGCCTGCTATATGCCAGTCACAGAAATGATGCCATGCCTCGGGGGACCAGTACCAAACTAGTGGATGAGGCCAACCAGCTCTTTTCCCACTTGTTGGAAACTGCTACAATTTCGGATGTTGTATTGGCCATGAAATCGGAAGAATTCACCAAGGAGGTTTTGGAATATGTGTACACTTGGATGATTGGGAATCAAATGGAAAGCCGCGCCTTTGAATTGTTCGCCTTGGCGTTACAACGCCAGGATTTGCCATTGTCCGAACACGTCTCCATGGAGCAGAATTTTGCCAGTCGGGCAGCCATGCTACACAAACAAGAGTTGTCACTGGTTTTGGAGACTCCTACTACAAGCACTGCTACACTAGTAGTAGACGACGAACCTGATGAATTGTAATCAAGTAACTTTTTTAAATGCCTAATTGGTTTGCCCCTTTTTGTTGCGCGCTATCAGCTATTACCACCACAGCAACAAAGTAAAACTTCCTTCATTCACTGACGACGATGGTCTCAATTCTCATCTTGCATGACCCATGGAGGACATCCAACCGCCGGCAAATTTTCTTGGGGAGCAGCACAACTAGCCATCTTTTCATCCCATACATTCATGACACAATACCATTCACCGTAGGTAGCACGATCGATGACAGCCGCCTTGGCATCCATGATACGAAGAATAGCTCTCCACTTTCCACAAGAAGGATTGGAGCAGCGAATCCACTCATAGGGATCCTTGGAACTGGTGGCAGCAGCCCGCTTCTTTCCGCGTGTCAAGGTGGGTTGACGAGCTTCGTAGGCCTCGCTGCTTTGCAAACGGCGGACCCAAACACGCAAGTGCTTGCGTGTACGGGCGTCGGCAGCACTCTCGGGAGTCGTAGAAGCATCATATTCTTCTTCGGGAGCGGAGCACCTAGCACGTTCGGGATCATTCTTGTTCATGCTGCAATACCATTTGGGAGGGAGTTTGCGCTCATCCACAACACCTCGGAGACGACGCCACTGTACAAACAAGGATATAATTTCGTTAGAACAGGAACTTTGGCATTTTCCAACCAACAAAAACAGAAACAGATACATTAACATACCTTTTTGCACTTGTCACATTCCACCCAAGTGGAATTGCTGCTTCCGGTGGTTTGTCCAAAAATGGATCCTTCATCGCGCTCAAACTCGGCATTGCTTCCACCTGCATCGCCTCCTTTTCCAAAAGAAGCTCCAGCTCTCTCTTCTTCCTTGGAGCGCCTTCCCTTTTTCTTTTTGCGGTTTCCACCTCGGGTGGGACGGCTGTCGTCGTCATCCCCTTCGGGCTGTGCCGCTTCGTTGGTGGTAGCAGTGACTGCGGTGGGGGCATTGGAACTACTTCCTGACACAGGCGAAGTGGCGACCCCAACACTGTTACGCTCCAACCAAAGGTTCTTACGAGCCGTCTGAATGAGATAGTTTCGATCCAATCGAACGGCTTGACCCTTGTAGGTGTATTGACGATCGTCATCGTCCGAATCGGTATCGACAATACTGCCATTGGCGGAGTACTGATCTTCCTCCAAGGCCATGCGCATTTGCTCATTGACTGCGAGCTGGGTTTCCGACAAGTGTCCCTCGGGAGGTGGCAATTTGACCCTGTTTTGTTTGCGAGCCTTTTTGCGAGGGACTTCCATGCCGCCTGCATCCTTTTCCTGTTGTTGTGGTGCGATGGGGAGGAGGAGTGTGGAGAGCAACAAACATTTGGTGAGACGTGGATATTTGGTAGGTGTGACTCATTGGATTCTACGGCAGCGTAGGCAGAGTACGATGAGAACAACGACAACAACGTACCCTCCGTTGTTTGGGCTTGGTTTTTTTGACCTTGTGATGAGGACCAGCAGCAAGGACCGAATCTCCCACCGAGTTGGTGTCATCATCAGGAGTAGGTGAGGGCATGGTCTTTCTCTTCTTTCTGGGTTTCTTCTTCTTCATGGAAGGATCGGAGGCCGAAACATCGGGAGAGGCGACGGAAGTCACGTCCTCGGAATAGGGCGGCACATCTCCTTGGGTCCCTGGAGAAGAGGGAGTGCTAGAAGCCGCGTCCGAATTGGACATGGGGGAAGTGCGGTCCATGGTAGTTGGAGATTCCTTCTTCTTTGTGTGCCTTGGAAAGAAGGGTTTATTTTGGGTATGTCGGGATGGGCGGGTACAAGAAGAAGGGACACTGCTCTTGTTGTGTGTTATGATTATTATGCAACCAGGGTCCGTTCGACGAGGCGATGGAGAGATATGCGCTCTCTCGGACTTCCAAATGACACGGCGACACCCGGATATGGAAGTGCCATCACGCCATCATGTCAAGTCGTACTCCAATTGGAGATTCCCTATTCCGTGATGGGGGCGGAGAAAAATCCAGCGATAGTCTACGGGGTGTCTCCCTAGACTCTGTACGGGTGGGAGAACCCGTACGAGCGGGACGTGGAATGCACGTGTCGCTCGTTCCACCATGACAACCTGCTGTACAACAGTACGATACTTGCATCGTAGTGGTTGCAAACGTAGTACTTGTTGTGGGTCCTCCCTCGCTTTTGGTTTGTTGTTGGCATCCACAAACGCCCAACGCCCACACAAGAGTATCATCATGGCTCCAAAGGATGGAAGCTTGCACCAAGTGCACAATTCCTTGATGCAGCAAGGACCAGAAGCAGACGAAAGCGAAGAAAGCCGGGAAGAACAACCCGAACGACAGCTGCAACGCAACAACCCGAATGGGTTCCGCAATCGAATCTTGACCATACTTCGAGAATATTTGAACGATGAACAACTCCGCTCACAAGCACTATGGACTGTAGCGTCTACTGTACTAGCCTTAGTGGCACTGTCGACGTTTTCGAGTCACCAACGGAGAAGAAAGAGACCACGTTCCAGGAACGAGAAGTCCATCTTGGCGGCTCTCGTGTCTCTCTTCAAGAGACCTGAGTACTACTCCAAGGCTGTCACTGTCTCTCTTTCCATGTTGCAGCTCGCTGCCCGCAACGGACTCGTCAAGAAGGCGCTGATAGGATCTGGAGAAGTCATCTACCAAGACAAGATGAACGATAAGTGCACCTGGAAGAGATCCCAACTCCCTCCCAACAGCCCCGGAGTCCAGAACGATTTGTTGGAAACCTTGTTTGACAACGGATGTCAAGATATTTCCGCCTTGCCCGAATCTGCCCTATCCAAACTTGCTACGCCGCTCTTGGCGGCCCTCCCCTTTGTATACCTCGCCTTGGTCTATAAGATGTTACAGAACATGAATGGAACGGGGGGAGGAGACATGAAGCTCCTCGATTCCAAGACAGATACACGCTTTGCCGATGTAGCGGGTTTGGATACCATCATGCCCGAAGTCAAGGAGATTGTTACCTTTCTGCGACAACCCTGTAGATATCGGGCACTCGGAGCTCTGCCTCCACGAGGAATTCTCTTGCAAGGTCCTCCTGGGTCGGGCAAAACCTTGTTGGCCCGGGCTATTGCTGGAGAAGCCAATGCGGCTTTTATTGCCTGCAGTGGAAGTGAGTTTTGTGAACTCTATGTAGGTCGAGGAGCCGCCAGAGTGCGATCCCTCTTTGCCAAGGCGCGATCGTTGGCGGTGCGGCAACGGCAAAGTCAAAAGAGTTGGTGGCAGCAGCTGCTGCCATTTATTCCTTCTGCTTCGCAGCAGAATGCTTCCAACGCACCGCCACCTACGGCCATTATCTTTATTGACGAATTTGATGCGCTAGCCAAATCAAGATCCTATGGAGGTGGACTCCAACAAGGAGGAAATGATGAAAGGGAATCTACCCTCAATCAACTCCTCACGGAAATGGATGGTTTCAATTCGATACATGGCCGTGGCACCGATGTCACGATTATCCTTGTAGCTGCTACCAACCGTCCCGATAT
Organism: Nitzschia putrida; assembly: GCA_016586335.1. Lineage (NCBI taxonomy): Eukaryota > Bacillariophyta > Bacillariophyceae > Bacillariales > Bacillariaceae > Nitzschia > Nitzschia putrida. The sequence continues at coordinate 58,760 of BLYE01000030.1, read as the reverse complement.
TTTGGACCCTGCCGTCCTCCGCCGCTTTGATCGACAGATTCATGTTCCCTACCCGGACGCACCCGGACGACGCGATATTCTCAAGATTCATGCACGAGCCACCAACTGTAGATTATACGAAGTCAACTGGGATACGTTGGCGGCTGATGAATACACGGGATCCTTTTCAGGCTCGGACCTTCGGACAGCCGTCAACGATGCTGCCCTCTTGGCCGTCCGGGATCAAAGTCCCCGCATATTCCAGCACCATTTGGAACATGCGATACGGAGAGTGCAAGCAATGAAGTCCCGCTCCGATCTAGCAGGTGGACTCCTGTCCCATTCTTCCAACAAGCTTGTATACTATCCTACCAACAGCTATGCTGCTAATTAATCACACTACTGCGGAAGCTCGCTCGCTTTTCTATCTCTTTCTCTCTCTTTGCTTACCTACAACTACAACAGTATTATTTTACTAACTACACTATTCTATCTACTAGTACAACAACTGCAATACAACAGAGTAAAGATAATATAAAGTCAATCATCATCGTGATAATATGATGGTTCTTTCACCATCCATGATGTTCATCCTTATGTAAGAGATATCACTATTCCAAAGTATCATTTTATTGTCGTTGCAGCACGCAGCAAAAGGTCGGGAAGTTGATGAAGCGGTGGTGTCGTCGTCTCTTGACTGCTCAGGATTTCGGAGTAATTTTTTTACATGGCGGAAAACCGTCAAACGTGCTGTACGTTATTACGTTGGCTACGTAGCCATTCGTACCAAAACTCCCGTAGAGTACGGTACAGTAGTAGCGGGCAGCGGGCAGTCATCCTCCTCCTGCAAGAAGTAGTGGGGTTCTCCATCTCCCCACAAAATCCTCGATGTGTTTCAAGTCTTTCTTTGCCGCCTCCTTGGTGGTGGCCACCGCCTCGGGGTTTGCCATCACCCCCGGTATGACCATTCCCAACCTTGATTTGCATCAAGGTTTCCCTCCCAAGCATGTCAACTTGCCTCAACATTGTGCTGGACGTACGTTGGCTATTGTTGGACTTCCAGGAGCCTTTACCCCTACCTGATCCGACCGTCAGGTACCTGGGTACCTGGAGTCTCAAGGCGCACTAAAGGCAGCAGGCATTGAGGAAATCCTTGTCTACTGTGTTAACGACGGGTAAGTAGTAGTTTATCGATAGATTCTATGGAGTTTGGGGGGTTCAACCAAGTGTGTTGTAAGTGGAACAATCGCTAAAACTTTGTGTATGTGCGTTTTCCAACAGAGCCGTCATGAAGGCTTGGTCGAGGGATCAAGGAACCGATGGAACCATGGTCAACATGATGGCCGACCCATCTGGTGATTTCACTAAAGCCATTGGAATGGAGTTGACCCACGAGGGACCCATCAGTGTTGGAATTATCGGTCGCTGCAAGCGTTTTGCCATGATTGTGGCCGATGGAGTCGTCAAGGCTGTGAACGTTGCCGAGTCCGAGTTGGATCCTGCTGGTGATGATTTCCCAGAGAAGACCCTTGCCCCAGCTCTCATTGAGATGGCCAAGAGTTTGAACTAGAGGGAAAAGAATGGAAGAATTGACTCGTTTCGGTGAATCTATAGAACAATCTGCGTGGGAAAACAATCGTTTAAGAGTATGAATGACGTACTTGGTTGATTCGTCACCACTTTTGTGTGATGGTTCATCTAAGAACTGAAAAGAGACCCAATTTGCCAATTCTGTGCGCCTTGTTGGCATGAGGGTTGCACTCTGATCGAACGTTTTCTCACTTGGGGTGTCTACAGATGCTGAATGAGCTTGTTTCTTTCTAGATTTGATTAATTAGTGCTTAACTGGTTATTCAAGGATATATTTGTTGCGATTTGCAGGGTTTTAGACAGATACAACACAGGAGGCTACTCTTGCTCGACTGCAGGAGCATTATGACGACGACATCCTCTAGCAAGGGGCGGGTGACCAGTGACCACTCATTTTTGTTCTGAGAATTTGACTCGATGGACTACTCAACAATTCCTCCAACCACCACCTCCACCAAACAAACGGTCTACATACAGCCAACTTTCCAGAAAGCAGTCAACAGAAACATGTCCGACGACGACCCTTTTGACGTATTTAGCGACGATGATGACGAAGAAGAGGAGAATGTGGATCAGGAAATGGAGGAGACAGAATCTCGTCGAATTGCTAGTGCCCTGTTAGCACAGGCAAATTCCAAGAGTAGTGTGGACCCATCGGTCAGTGCAACTCTTCAGGCTTCCTTGGAGACCACCACTGAGGATACTGCCAACATTGACCTATCTTACTTGGAGCGAATGAAAATTGACTGGCCAGAACCTCTGTATCTTGGCCCTGTGGTACTGGTATCGTCTCTTCCAGTAGGTGGTGGCAGAGGATATGTGGCTACACAGACGTTGCCTCCTGGAACGTTGGTGTTGGTGGAGGAATTGGCAGTCGAGTGGCCTCAAGAACAGATTGGAAGAGAGCTAGATCTGATCTCGGTTTCTCATATTCTGGAACATTCGAATGCCAAAAGTATTATTCACGACATGGAAGAATTTCATCCTACCAAGTTGCATGTGGACCAAAACAATTCGGAAGGGGAAAACGAGGAACAAATCGTTTCCATGATGAATACCCTTCGTGGAAGTACAGATGCAGAGGAAGTAGACAAGCTGGTTGATCTGGCAAAGTCAAAGGGTATCGTTTCCAAAGACGGCACTGAGTTGAACTCCACTGACATCCTTCGTCTCTTGTTGGCCATTCGATACAATGGAATCGAGTCTGGAATTTACCGACACGTTGCCATGCTCAACCACAATTGTTATCCAAACTGTACAAAGTTTCGGCCGGAAGGCGAAAGCCACTTTTCGGAAGTTCGAACCACACGACGAGTCGATGCTGGAGAAAGTTTGACTATTTCTTACGTTCCCCGTGTCATGAGTCATGCGTCGCGACGAAGGTATTTGTGGGACCAACATCGGTTCGATATTGGGGCAAACTTGAAGGGTGCCGAACAGAAGGTAGAATTGATTGGAAATTCGTTCCCGCCGTCCAACGTCCAAAAATGGGATGAGGAGAGTCCCACACGTCGCGTCGAAAAGACAACGGTTGAACTGGAACAAATGTTGCATGAACTGGAGGAGCAGATTGAAGATGAAGGTGATGACCAACCAAACAACTGGGAAACTCTCAAAGCCTTGGAACAATCCACATTGGAACTGTTCAACGAATCGTTGGAGCAACTGCAAAACCACTCGCATCTCCTTTTGATCCCTATCCTACATGCACATATAGAGACTTGTGCCTTGTTGGAGAAGGCTCCACGGCTATCTACCACGGTTCAACTCGGTATTCTCAGTCGTCAAGTGTTGTCGTGTCACCGTTTGTTACCTTTGAAAGAAAAGACGTTGGGCCCAGACCACTTTGATATGGCAACGACCCATTTGGACTTTTCGAACAGCATCAGTGAACTCTTGTCTCGCGACCCTTCAAAATTATTTGAATTGAATCTTCCTTCCTTGAGCAACTTTGCTCAGTGGACAGCACTGGAGCGCAAGTCCAGGCAAGAGTACCATCGAATAAAAGCACTATATCCACGGGACGCAGAACATAGGATAGCATCGAACAAATAATGATAGAGCTTTTTTTCAAACAGAACTAGGTCCCCAATGGTCGAGTAGGACCAGTATCGTTCTGAAGAACCCTATGCTAAGCCAATGAGAGTATCCTTGTTTGCCCGCACTACCTCTAGGTTCGGCGCCTGTCGGTCGTCCGAGTTCCGATTTCTAGATGATGACAAGGAACAAAAATGAGAATCGTGGCGACACAACTCGACAGCCGACTTTGGATATCCAACGCTGCTCTGGAGACCGATTACATCCGGATACGCAAAGGCTAAGGAAGTAAATGAAGACAAGTATTTTGCTTGACACGTGCTTCGTCATTGGTACGGCGCTGTCGGTACTGGTGGGGTTTGTTTTGAATAGTGATGACTGTGCACAGCTACCAATGCCACTCATGGTGATCACATGGTCCATTGCACAGTGGGCGCCGTCATCATTGCGGCAACGTCTATTGTCACCATCCTGGTTCGCGTTTGAGCGTGATTCCGATCTCAATGTACAGGCGCCCATTTTGGATATCCCGACCGCCGATATGACAGGTCTCTCGAATCCCTTGGAATATCTCGAGAAAACCTTTGGCAAAGATTGGAAAGAACGTCCATTGCTACTTCGCGGTCTATGGAGTGACAGCGAATTGCAGGACCCCAACAGAAGACTTTCGTTGGAAGGACTATTGTCCGAAGAACTGGAAGTGCCTTTTTTCCAGGATTCTCGAGTCTACGGCGCCTTGACACCAGACAATGAAGCCCCCTTGAAAGACATTGTTCGTGGAATTCAAAGCGGCTTACCCTACAAAGTTGGGACACAGAAATTGATTCAGACTTATCCTGATTTATTGAAGGAAGTGGCTCCAATGGATACTGTAACCAGAATGTTTGGTGATAATTTTTCGGTCGACCGGTTGTTGGGGCACACCAACCTGTTGGGGATGATTCTGGGACCTTTGACCGTTCCAGTATTTGTGGCCTACAGCGGTACTCCAGTCTCCCAAGAGCTGGGAGAGGCGGAGAACGGCAACGAAACACTGAAAGAGATTATCGAAGAACTCGCCGAGATAGCCAGTGAGCAGGCAGACGATGAGCCAAAGAAGTCGTCCAACCCCGTGACAGGTCTCCACTGTGAACCCATTGCGAATGTTGCTGTGCAAGTTTATGGATCTCGACGGTGGACGCTTGTTGACCCCAAGTATTCTGCACTACTCCGCCCCATGAATTCACCGGACGGACGTGGATTCTACGCCTCGGCCGCAGAAAGTTTTGCACACGTACCGAGATATGAATTTCAGACACTACCTGGTGACGCGGTTTGGGTTCCCACCTGGACTTGGCACCGGATTGATTACGTATCTGACCCAAGGTGCGACAGTCCAGTATCTATTGGGGCCTCGCTCTTCCACTTTCGACCCATGGACTTCTTTCGACGGAATCCCCTCTATGCAGTACTTCTCTTGCCTTCCCTGGTGGGTGAAATGCTTGGGACTAGAACTCAGTAATTTGGGTTGATCTCAGACATTTTTTGGATCTATCCCTCTAGTGTATTTGCTTGACTAGGTAGTTGAAGTAAATTTTCAGCTTCCAAGGGTACATCCGTTGTACGTACCGACTCGTTCGACTTGTTCAACCCAACGACAAACCAGTGACCACCGCCATCTCCACTTCATGCAGTGTCAACATGAGGAGTCCCCGTGTATGGAGATGAGATTACCACAACGGACTTTTCGATCCAAGTTTCTCCTTTCGTTTGTGCTATTGATCCTCCTATGGCCTCAACTTCATCTACTCTGGTTCGGTGACTTCGTCGTCCTGACTACACAACAAGAACACTTGACAGAGCTTTGGTTGCAGAATCCTCCGACTCGGCATTCCTTCCGGAACACTCTCTATGACGAGACCAAAGATTGGTTTGATGTGAAATCTTGGACTTCACATCCTGTTACAAATTCTTGTTATGTCTTTGAAGATGTTTGTATTTCCGCACATTCATGGTACTACAATAAGCCCTCTGGCAGTTTTGGATTTCCAATTCCAAATCAACCCAATCTTGCCATTGACATGCGATACGAAATGCAAACGGACACGAATGCCACCAAACAATTCAGGACTGTTCCTAAGGGTTACCCTTCACAAATTCATATTGAAAATAGACCCTCAAAGTTGAAATGGAAGGAAAGTTCCAGTCAGTCCCATTGTCCCTACAGTCCAATCAAGAATCACATGATTGTTCATGGTTATTTCAATCATATGTTGGGGGAGTTTTATGAGCGGTGCTTCATGGGCCTCGTTGATGTATTCTTGACAACTATTCGGTTATCCAATGTCACTTGGGACTCCCTTTCCACGCAAACTCAGTTTTATCTGCATCTAAACACTGGGGACGTGTCTTCGCTTTTGACGAGCCACAAAATGCTGATGGGAGCATTGTCAACAAATCCACTCCATCGTCTGGAGGACTTGCTGGATGGCACACAGTGCCGCTGTCTTCAAAGGTTGATATTGTGCGGCTATCAAACCCTGGAAGAATCTACGGATGATCATCAGTTGACATTGAGACCAGCTAGACACGTCGGCACACAGCAGCACTACTTTGTTGACAGATCCAAGAAAGCGAGTCCACAGTATGCGACAATCCGAAAGTTCTTACGCCAGCGACTTGTTGTGGGAAATCCGTCCATGAAGGATAACCTAATACCGGCTAAACGGGAAAACATCATCCGTCAGGCACTCCAACAGGCCAACCTCACTGTCCCAGCAGTCATTGATCACACAAAATGGAAGGTGATCGGTTTCTCGCAGAGAACTATTCGAAGAAAATGGACAAACTTAGATGAGGTGTTGAGCTACTGCTTGAAGTTTGCACAGCACAATGTGGCATGTTGGGAAATCAACTTGGAAATCCCTGAGTTCGATTCCGTGTCACAACATATACAAGCGCACGCATCTGTAGATGCATTGATTGGAATTCATGGTGCATCTCTGACAGAGGCTGTGTTGATGTCTCCAGGTTCAACTGTAGTGGAGTTGCTTCCTTGGCTGTATGATTCCTCCATGTTTGGGAGCTGGACAACTTGGGTCCACCGGCCAACACCACTTGGGGTCTTATTCTCTGATACAGATCTCGTACATGTTGGAATTCCATTGCCACGAAATTCATCTAAGGATCATTGTGAAGCAGCCGTCAACAAGAAAAAGTGTTTCGGACAAGAGTCCTACCGATGGGACAACCGGCCGTTCCTGTTGGATCCTTGGTTTTTGTTCGAAAAAGTTGTCAAGAAAATCATTCTCCATGAAGGGGATTCTTGTGATGGGTGGGTCCAATCCGCTGGAGACGATTTGGTTCTATACAACATCCCATGTGTGGATAACAATCAGCCAAAAATTGGTCATTACTATCGGAATGCTCAATGGTTAGAAGCGAAACAAAAGGGTGTTGGTTTGTCGACGAAGCGGCGTGCATCGTCGCAATGACGAGAATGTGATCGCATGAAAATGAGGCACACGTCACATAGTTGAAACCATTCGTCGCCGCCACCTATGTAGGGAGATGTGGATAATAGAAAATATATCAGCCTCGTAATCTTGCCCCATTTTGTCGTTGCGCTGCGACTCGCTCAACGCGAACAATTTGCATGGGCATTCCTAGGTATTCGTAATTGCGTCCTCGAGGGCACTATTTTGCGATACACGAAAAGCCAATTGATTGGTGTTACCAGATGTGGGAATTCTAATCACCTTCAAGTGCACCAATTTTTTAGAGTCCGTTGTGCGTTGAGTGAGAAACTCCTTTGGAATTTGAATCCGTTGAAGTGATTCGTAGGGTGTTTTTGGCAATGTGGCACGCTTGCAACAACCGATTTCTGGTTTAACTAATGTGGTCAGACTGTCGCCCGAAACGGATGTGTTGGCATAGTATGATTCAATCTACTAGGGGAAAAATGGACTGCCATGCTCGAAGACAAGAATATTATGGAAACTACATGGGCAAGATTGTCGCTAGCGATGTCGTCGTTCTCTCTTTCCTCGATGCTACAGCATGTGAATTTGTCCCTCAACTCACGTGAAGGTGATCTACCCATTCCTGGTTTGTTCCCGCGGTGCGAGCGTTCCAAACCATATTTTTGGGGCTCCTGGTTGAGGCAACGATTGTTGTAGATCGGAGCGTGTGCTGGACATAGTTTTACGAGTCGAAACTAGTGTTGACGTGCAACCATGGACCCCTCCATTCAATGGCAAGAGACCTCAGATATTGTGGCCAATATGTGTAGGCAGGAGGCCACAACGTACCACAGAAACGACTATCTTCCGTCACTTCAACACATCACTGGTGAAGGGGAAGTGATTGATGGATCGTGGAGACAGAGGATTGTGGAATGGATGTATGGAGTTGTGGACCATTGCAACCTTCGTCGTGAGTCGGTTGCTGTGGCCACGTACTTTCTGGATCTCGCGGCAAGTCGGGGGCTTGTTACGTGTCGCGTAGATTTCCAGTTGTGCGCCATGACTAGTTTGATGCTCTCCATCAAGTTGAATGATTCGACAATGGTGAAGCTAGACAGTATGGTTCGCCTGGGAAGGGGACTGTTTTTGGAATCGGACGTTATTGCAATGGAGTCCAAAATGTTGAAGTGCTTTAACTGGCATGTACACCCTCCGACGCCGGTTTGTTTCATGCGACAATTGTTGCGCCTGTTGTCACCAGATGCCAGCCCAATAGCAAGGTATATGATTGTGGAGGTGACGCGTTTCATTTCCGAGATCTCTGCCTGTCTATACAAGTTTGTAAAATACCCGGCCTCGTCAATGGCTCTGGCTGCGATTGTGATCGCAATGGAACGAATTGATCTCGATACGCTTCCTGAATGGCAACGCCAACACTTTAGCTACAACATCTTCACCTACTGTGGTTTGGACAGTGGTGCTCCAGATGTGATGCATGCAGTCGAGGAGCTTCGTGTATCTCTCAACAACAACGTGAACTTGCAAGAGCTCATGCGCACAATCGATGCTCAATGTCATCGTGGACCTGCCAATACGAGCTCGCGGTCGAAGGACACCGAGATGCATTCCCCAGAACCAATCTCTCCTAGGGAAGTCAATACTGAGAGTTTCCGATGACAATCATGCGGAGAAATACAAACGCTTATCAACTACTAGAGCCTTGCCATACAATGTAAAAAGTCGGCGATGTTTACCACACTACAACTTGAGCTAGCTATTACTCTACTCTCTAGAGCTTTCCTATGTGAGAACATCCTCTAGCCAGCCTATACTACGCATATAAAAAACTTCTGGAAGTTGTTAGGTATCTTGATTACTTGCACCTTTGTCAAGGATGAAGGTGCGCGATTGGCGATCCAACACGAAGGTACTCGTACTGTAGTAGTCCCCTTCCCGCTGTAAGCGACCCCGGATGTGACGTATGTTGACATGGGACTGAACGGTGCGGGTTTGAGTTTAGGACTCAGTCGGGTTCAGAGTGTAGCTCTCCACCACCGCCCACACAAAAATCCTAGCACATCGTGAAACGTCTGAAGACCATGGAGGCGTTATTGCAACAATACGAAGAAGAGGAAGGACCTGGAAAGGCCGCTTCCCTGCCAAACAAAAATGAACTTGCACAGAGACTCCTTGTATTTGCTAACACACTTCGGGACGCGCTTGCACTGTACCAGGGAGAATCCAAGCAGGAGGATGGAGATGACGTCGCTTCAGCCCGATGGCTTCTTCGTGTTCTTGCAAAGATTCCTTCTGAGCTGACCGTTCCGCAGCTAGCCCGTGCTGTTTATGACGCTAGTCTTTTGTCGGAAGAGAGCCAACAACAAGATGCTCTCTTTGCGGCCTTGGGAGCTTCAGAAGAGGCCATGGAGGTTTTGTTTGAAGTGGCCCCCCAATTGCCTGAAATCCGAAAACGAGTAAACGTTCGGGATTTAGGTGCAGATGAGCATACTTCTCCCAAGACATTTAATCCTATGGATGAGGTAGATGAGGACGAGCTCATGCGGCAGCGCCTACGTCAGGAAGCCTTGGAGGCCAAACAAATTGCGGATCTGGCACTTGCGGAATTGCAAGCAATTGAAGGAACGTCTACACAGGCATCGACGCATTCCATTGCTCGTGCCAGTGATAAGAATGCGAGAAAAGCAGCTGAGAAGGCTTCCAAGCGAGCGGCTCAAGCCCTTGATCGTGCCATCAAGGCTGGTGCCATCATCGAGGAATCTGAATTGCTTGATGTTCACAATACCACGATGGGTAGCGGAGGTCTCTTGGGGCGCTCATCTGACGAACTACAGGAATTACAACAATCATTGTTGCCGGAAGGCACTCGACAGTACCACGAAGAGCGCGGTCTGCCCATGGGTGCTACTCGCGAGGATTTGGAGGAGTACATCAAGGTCACGATACCTCCTCCCAAATTGGATGTTGCCGCTCTTCACCCAAGGTTGAGAATAAGTGATATCATGGATGAAGATTGTGCTGTTGCCTTTGCTGGGGTAGACTCTTTGAACCCAATGCAGTCTGCAGTGTTTGAAACCGCCTTTAACCGGCGTGAAAACATGTTGGTTTGTGCACCCACGGGAGCAGGAAAGACGAATGTCGCCATGTTGGCACTGACGGCTCATTTCCGTGATGTTGGTCTAATAGGCCATAACCCACGAAATACACTGGAGACTGGAGCCAAAGTGGTTTACATTGCTCCTATGAAGGCATTGGCCCAAGAAGTAGTCGAGAAGTACTCTGTGAAGCTGAAACCACTAGGGCTGATTGTCAGAGAACTGACTGGAGACATGCAATTGACAAGAGCCGAAGCTCAGTCCGCAAATGTCCTTGTCACGACACCTGAGAAATGGGATGTAGTTACAAGAAAGGCTGGAAACGATGCCCTTTCTCTGGGAAATCAATGTGGTCTCCTCATCATTGACGAAGTGCATCTATTGGCTGATGAACGTGGTGCTGTCATTGAATCTGTGGTTGCTCGCCTCAATCGTGTAATGCAGAGTCGCCAAGTTCAAATCCGTATTGTGGGACTTTCTGCTACTCTCCCCAATTATCAAGATGTGGCCACATTCCTACGCGTGCCTGAAAGGGCTCTCTATTTCTTTGGACCAGAACATCGTCCCGTGCCACTGCAGCAACAATTCATCGGAGTCAGGGGGAAGCGAAAGGGCGACATTGACAATGCAATGAACTCTGCTTGTTACGAAACAGTTGTTGACTCCTTGAAACGCGGATATCAAGTCATGGTCTTTGTTCACTCAAGAAAAGGAACAGGTGATGCTGCTACAGCCTTGGCTCAAGCCGCTATGGAGGCAGATGAGCAGCGCTATTTTGTACCAGATGGTGACGATGGTCCACAGGGTAGGGCGTATTCCAGATTCCTTGACAGGGTCAAGAAATCCCCCAACAGAGAAGTTTCCAACCATTTCTATAATGGTATTGGTATTCACCACGCCGGTATGCTGCGAGGGGACCGAAAGCTCTCGGAGTCTATGTTTGCAGAAGGAGCCATCAAAGTGTTGTGTACAACTGCCACTCTCGCTTGGGGAATCAACTTGCCAGCGCACTCAGTTGTCATCAAGGGGACGGACATTTACAATCCAGAGAAAGGAAAGAACGTCGACTTGAGCATTCTTGACGTCCAGCAAATTTTTGGGCGTGCAGGTCGTCCGCAGTTCGATACCTCGGGTGAAGCTACTCTAATCACAAATCTACAGGCAATGGACAGGTACCTGGACAAGCTTGTTCGAGCTGTCCCAATTGAATCAAGTTTCGTGAAACAGCTAGCTGATCACTTGAACGCCGAGATTGTCAGTGGGACTGTGACAAACATCAAGGAAGCTGCAGCATGGTTGGAATATACATACATGTTTGTGCGAATGACAAAAAATCCATTTGCCTATGGCATTGGGGAAGACACGCTCGATATACCTCCCTCGCATTTGCGTTGTATCGAATTGGTGGAAAGTGCTGCCAAAGAATTGAGCTCTATTCAAATGGTCACATACCACCAGGAGAGTGGGAATATGAGTATGACAACGTCAGGACGAGTAGCCGCTCACTACTACATCAAGGCAGAATCAGTTGCAAACTTTGCCGTGGTGGTCGAAAGGTCAGAAACTCCGACAGATGTTCAGCTCCTCCGTGTAGTTGCTTCGGCGACTGAATTTGAGAATGTAAGAGTGCGACAAGAGGAGATGACGGAGTTAGATTCACTACAGGCGAAATGTCAGCTGGAGCTTGATGGGAAGGTTTGTGACGCTGTTTCCAAAACTAGCGTTCTCATGCAAACTTACATTGCGCGGGAGCGAATCAAGAGTTTTACGCTCACATCAGATTCTAACTACATTGCAACCAATGCAGGTAAGAGTGCAAGTCAAGTTGTATGCAGTTGGGCCTCTCCGATATGACTAAATCTCCTCATTATTTCAGGGCGTGTTGCGAGGGCTTTCTTTGAAATGAGTTTGCTTAGAAAGAAGAAGAGAAATGCTACAATGACATTAAAGCTGCTGAGACTTGCAAAAAGTGTCGACCGTCGTTTCTGGTGGTTTCAATCACCTCTGCGTCATTTCGATAGCGAACTCTCACCTCGTGTAATATTGTCGGTTGAAAAACATGGTTTGTCCCCTTCTGATATATTGGAAATGACCGCATCGGAGATCGATCAAATTTGTGGATCGAATGGAATCAGCCACAAAGTGAAAAACTTTGTGAAGATGATCCCAAACCCTAGTATCAGTTGCAGGGTTACGCCTGTTACAGATCAAGTTCTCAGATTCTCCGTTGATATTGAACCAGGATTTGATTGGCAAGGCCGTTGGCATGGAGGAGCCGTCGGCTTCTGGCTGTGGGTCGAAGACTCTCGGGGTGTCATGTACGTATTCTGGGACAATTTCCGCTCGTTGTGATATCACAAATTGTTCTCTGACATGTTTGTATTTGTAGCATACACAATGAGCAGTTCATGTTTACCAAGCAGTTGCATCCAAGTCCTGTCACGCTGGATTTCCTCGTCCCCATTTTTGATCCGAATTCGCAATACTTGATCCGTCTCACGGCTGACTCTTGGGTTGCGGTGGAAGTTCTGCACCCTGTTTCTCTCACCGACACGAGATTGCCGGAACGGCCTGAGAAGCACACTGAATTGTTAAATCTTCGTCCCCTGAGGCCGAGCGCATTGCAAAATGCTGCTTATGAGGAGCTATTTTCGAGAATAGGGACATTCAATCCGGTTCAGACTCAGATGTTTCACGTTCTCTATCACTCGGACACCCCTGTTTTCCTTGGAGCCCCCACAGGGAGCGGGAAAACAATTGTTGCGGAACTTGCGATCCTTCGAATGAAGCTTCTATCGAAGAATGGGATTTGTGTATACATTGCCCCCCTGAAGTCCTTGGCAAGGGAGAGACTCCTCGAATGGAAGAAACGTTTCGGTGGAGCCCCCCTAAAATGGAATGTTGTGGAGTTGTCTGGTGATGTTCGCAATGACCGTCGTGCAGTTGAGACTGCGGATATACTTGTATGTACTCCAGAAAAGTGGGATCTCGTTTCGCGGGGATGGTTGGGCAATCGCTTCGGAGAAACCCGCACTGACGAAAACAATGGTGGATTTCTTGGTCGAGTCCGGTTGCTTGTTATCGATGAGATTCACTTGCTTGGAGAGGAACGCGGAGCAGTTCTAGAAGCCATTGTCAGTCGAACAAGGTTCATGTCTCGTCATTTGGGACAGAAACTGGAAGAAGGCTCGAATGACGGAAAGGAGCTAGTCCGCATTGTTGGACTCAGTACTGCCATTCAAAACCCGACTGATTTAGCCGACTGGATTGGTATCGATACAACTAGTCAGGGACCTTCTTTGAAGCAGGGTCTTTACAACTTCTCGCCGAAGGTCCGACCTGTCCCGACTAAAGTGCATGTGCAAGGATATCCAGGGAAACATTATTGTCCAAGGATGGCTACCATGAACAAGCCTTGTTATGCGGCGATCAAGAATCATGCTGAGGGTAGGCCGTCACTAATTTTTGTGGCATCTAGGCGGCAAACCCGGCTAACGGCATTTGACCTCATCAGCTATGCTGCGGCGGATGACAACCCGAAGATTTTTCTTGGATGCGATGACCTGTACATTGACGAGGTCACAAAAACACTAGATGACGATTCTCTCAGACACACTATGTCCTTTGGTATTGGTCTACACCATGCAGGCCTGAGTGTCAAGGATCGTCAAGTGGTTGAACAGCTCTACTTGAACGGAGACATTCGAGTCCTTGTGGCCACTGCCACACTGGCATGGGGTGTCAACCTTCCAGCAAGGTTAGTGATTGTGAAAGGAACGGAATATTTTGATGGGAAAACGTCACGATACATTGATTACCCTTTGACAGATGTGCTGCAAATGATCGGAAGAGCAGGACGGCCAGGTTTTGATTCATTGGGTGAAGCGGTGGTAATGGCAGAGGAGTCGAAGAAGGAATTCTACCAGGTAAGCTTTTCAGGATTCCACGAGCACCAGGCAAATCAAAGCGACCTCACTTTGTTGCTAGAAATTCCTTTACATTTCTTTCCCTGTCGAGTCTTGCTTGCGAGGACGCATCTGCGAAAACTTGAATGCTGAAATTGTAACAGGGACCGTGAAAACTGCGCTGGACTGCTTGGGATACCTGACGTGGACATTTTTTGCAAGAAGGGTGAGAGCCAACCCTTCACACTATGGTGCGGCTTCATCGTCAAAGGAGGACGTTGAAGAATTTCTGGCTACTGTGGTAAAGGACACCATACTCAGGCTGGCCAGTCAAGGTTGTATCATCGTTGACGGGGACCTGAATGAACTGGATTGTGCGCTTCGTGCCACGTCGTTGGGGGACGCCACGTGTGGTTTCTATCTAGTGCACCAGACAGCAAAACAAATGATGAGTGGTATGGAAGATTGTGCAAAATTGGCACTGCTGGAAATTTCGAGTCAGAAGGAGTCTTCTGGGAGTTACATTCAATCGCAACGCTCCATCGAAACCGCCGTCGCTTGGTTATTGTATGTTCTGTCGTGGACAGTTGAGTTTGACGAACTACCAGTTAGACACAACGAGGATGGTTTGAATGTGGAACTTAGCAAATCCCTCAATTGGGGTCCAGATGCAAGAAATTTGACAAAAGTTCCGAGTATTAATCGTGGCCGTGATCTCGAAATATTCGGAGACAGTCACACTAAGTAAGCAAAGAAAATCAGAGCCCATTGGCGCCACGCGAAACGATGTTTTCTCTAACGTTTTTGTCAGGTGTTTTCTCTTGATGCAGGCCCATCTCGAGAAGGCGAGACTCCCTATAAGCGACTACGTCAACGATTCTAAGATGGTTGTTGACAATACCCCGAGACTCTTGGCTGCAATGTTACACATTGCTCGAGCAGATAGTAACACGGATGGAATGTTCGAAGTGACTTGTCACCTTCATCGGACCAAACAGTATTTCTCTTTTAGAGGCTCGGTATGTATTCCAGGTGTGACCTCTTGTGAGTCAGGCACAGTATCTCACCGCTTCTGTATCTCCCAGCCAAGAACACATCCAGCCAAGTTGGTTCTGGGAATGAACCAAGAAGCTATTCCGATGTTGGCACGTAGTCTGGAAGGGGCAAGTGTCCACCACAATTTCCCTATTTGGGCTCTTCGCAATCTTTCAAGGGACGATGCCGCCGGAGTTTTGAAGAAAGTTCCTCGTGGACGCCTAGGTACATCAATTCGGTCAATTTTGGACTCTCTGTATGGATTGCCCAATGTTGTGATCCTCGATGCTAATGTGCATCGAAACCCCAACATTGCGTCAGGACAAGGAAGCGGTATTCTTTCTCTGCAACTAGAAGTTGAGGCCCCCAATCGCAAGGCAAACTCACAAGATGTACTACCAACCCTTGGTATTGTTTTAGGTACTCATGGCGAGAGGCGGCTCCTGGCTGAGGTCGACATGACGTTGGTTGGGGGCGGTGACAACAATCGTCGTGTAATTCGCAACGAAGTGCAATTCGACTGGAGTCTTGTCCAAGAAATTGATTCATCAGAAGTTATCTTGCGATTGTTTCAGGATAGTATTCCTGGAATGGAGGTGGAAGTTCGATTAAGCTTGGGTTGAACCCCAGCCTCCGATATGTTAGATTTGTTAGTGCAACTAATTCAAACAAGCTAGCAATTATTTTGAGGTCGGATGTGTCGGATCGAGTCGTGGTTGTCTCCCTGCTGCCAAGGATCCAGCCGTTGCTTGCCTTTACTCGCTTTGTTAAACCGATGAGGGCTTGGTACGATTTCGTCTTTGACAACGCCTACAAGGTGGACGCCCAAGAGGCTGAGTCAAAGCTACGCTCCAAATACCCGCATCTGTTGCATGCAAACGAATCTGTTGAACTTGCCTTCAAGGATCGCGGGGGAAAGGGAAGGGACAAGGAGTACTTCACATCTCACCGAATCTTAATCAAGGATGGAAAAGGTATCGGAAGCAAGAGGAAGAACTACAAAAGCATCCCATATGACACTATTTTGGCCTTCAGTGTGCAGGTACGTCACAACAGTTCATATGTCTATACTGGTGACTTGAATTTCCAAAGATGACGATGTCTCACTCTCCATGACGCAAAGTCCGCTGGAAGCTTGCTGGATGATGATTGTGAGTTACAAGTTTGGTCTAGCGGAATCCCTGTGATTTCCATTGACTTTTCTGCTTCGAACGTGGATATTTTCCAGATATATCAGTTGCTCAATGTCAAGGTACCCTGGTCTGCTGATAGAGGAACAGCCGATTTTGTCGACCCAGTCCCTCCCAACATGGATGTCAGACAAAATTACACAGAAAACATTATTGATTGGCTTGGCGACAACGCAAAGCAAGTCGATGCTAGCGATGTTGAAGTGCTTTTCAAAGCCAAGTTCCCAATCCTCTTGGAGGACGAGAAGGTGGATTTTGCGTTCAAGAGTGGCCGCGACACAAAAGCCTTCACCAACCGACGAATTCTCTTTGTCGATGTCAAGGGATTGGTGGGAAAGAAGATTGAATTCTTATCTATCCCGTATAGCTCCATTCATGCGTTTCACGTACAAACAGCTGGAGCCATGTTGGATCGCGATACCGAGCTACGATTGTACACGAACATGCTTGGCGAACACTACCAGATCAACCAAGACTTCCATCTTGGAAAGGCCAATCTCTGGGCAATCCAAAAGGTTTTGTGCAACCATATTTTGGGAGACGACAAGGATCCACTCCCAGACGTTGATCGATACGAGGGCCACCAAGACTCTGAGGGAGGCCTGTTTGGGTTGATCACTGGCCTTCGTTTCCATGAGCGGCCCATCGATGCCGTGGCTATGGATCGGGCCCTTCATAGCCACCCCCCTATCTTACAAGGCAGTGAGCACGTGGAGATGGCATTTCAGGGACACCGCGACGTGACGTTGTTTACTACAAAGCGGTTGATCACCATAGACAAGAAGGGTTTGTTTGGCCACAAGATTGAATACTTCTCTGTTCCGTGGGAGAGATTTATCGCATTTGGGGTACGCTCTGCAGGATTTTTGATTGATTTCGACACTGAGGTAATGCTCTACACTGCGTTGGCATTCTATCCAGGAGAGCCTGGAGAGCCGGGCGATGAAAACACTCCTCCGATTCCACCAATTCCTTCTCGTCCTGAGGAATCTTGTTTGTAAGTCTGAATGCACCATCAAAAGTGCAATTGATAAAGTGTGGATATCCACCTAACCATTTTCTGATCACACGGAAGTGAACTTGATTTCAACAAGAATTGCGTTGACATTTACAAGATTAAGTACTACCTCTCCCGTCGCATAATGGAGATTAACCAACTCGAGTGTGGGGCGCCAATTGACTTGAAAGCACTTACTAGTGCCTCTCCAGGTCCTAAGGGTTTTGAGCGATTGTTTCAGTGGTTGGGTGGTGATCAACGAGAATTGGATCCGAGAGATCTCAACAAAGAATTTCATAAAAAACCAAAAATCCTTCTCGACAATGAAACGGTGTTGATGGCCTTCAAAGCGGGACGTGATGTCACTTTGTTTACCAACATCCGTATCATGATCATTGATGTTCAAGGCTTGCTGGGGTTCAAAGTCGAGTACACTTCTCTGCCATATCGTAGCGTACGTGCCTACTCTGTCCAATCGGCTGGAATTTGGGATCGTGATAGCGAGCTGAGCCTTTACACCCGGAATCGCTGGCATCTAGCTAAGTTGGATATGGATTTCCGTTCCGGAAAGACAGACATCATGCAAATCCAGAAGCTTCTGACTGGCTTTGTAATTGGCCTACCCACCGATTCCAAGATCCACTTTGGCCCAAAGAATTATGGGAATCATGAACAGACACCTGTGGCATTGAATAACGTGGCTGCTGTTTTTTTCGATAACTCAATGGAGGTCAACGCTGGTGAGGTTGATTTGAAGCTCCATTCCGACATTCCTCTGATGCTTCAGGAAGAAACAGTCCTTCGTGCATTCCGTCAGGCCCGTGACATGTACGTCTACACAAATCGACGATTTATCATCATCGACACCAAGGGATTATCTGGACAAAGAGTGGAATACAAGTCAATTCCATACAAGTCGATTGACGGGTTTGAGTTTGAAACGGCTGGTCACATGGATCGAGACGCCGAAATCTATTGCTATACGACTGTGTCTGACATTCAGAACAATGGTATTCCTCGGTCAGTTGGTGTACTTCAGACGAAGCAAAGCATATTGGTCAAGCATGCAGACATTTATGAGATGGGAAAGCTTATGCTGGATCACACAATCTTTGGGACAAAGACAGAATTGGATCATGAACCAGAAATCGAGGTTACTTTCTAATTTTTATTTAGCATTAGCAAAAAATCATGCTCATATTGGGCAATCCATACAGTTAGTACATGAATAAATATACTAACATACCTATGTTCGTTTACTCTACCATTTGCTTTGAGTCATGACGGGATTCACTGTCAACCACAAAAAATGTCGTGAAATATCTCCAGCCACCACAACAACAAAGAAGATGCAACCAAGAAGCAGTGGAGCAAAGTATGTCAGATTTTGTCTTGCCTGGCTATGAAGCTGGTCTATCTGAGAGTGGAGTCGCGCATTCCATAAAAAAGCTAGATGATGCATCTCATCGGTTCCCCCCTTGGTTGGCTACAGAAGTGAAGTCGCAGCCCTGTGCTTCCGAGTCCGAGACTTGGACATATCGATGCCGTTGTACCTTTCAGCTATTGCAAGAAAAAAATGGATTTCAGTATGCCATGAGACACAAGGGTGTCCCAATTTCACTCCAAGCTACAGCTTTTCCAATTGCCACCGCGAGAATTCAAAAGGCGATGAGAGAATTGCTGGAGGTGTCACATTTCGAAGAATTCAATTCCATTTTTGTGCCGTCCTTGACAAGCTGCTCGTTTTCTTCTGCTTGGGAAGATATTCCCACTTCGGATTGCATAGTCACGCTTTTTTATGGAGAACCTATCGAGGACACCGAAGCCTGGCTGTCCTCCGCTGCAAAGCTATGTGACCAACTACGTCTACGACAACTCTACGGGCGTTCAAAAAGTTGCTTGTTAGCTGGTGTTGAAGATGGCGACAATGAGAATTCGACAACTACCATTCGAGATTCCGTGTTTCTGACGCGTGTTTCCCCTACTCAATGGGGTGTTGGCTTCGAAGGCTCCGACTCTACGAAGCAAGAACTGGAAGTGCGATACGAAAAGCCTGAAACTGCTTTCTATCATCCAAATGCAGGTGCTATGATCAAAGCTCTTACGTGGATGTTGCATCGAGTTTCAAGCATATCGCAGTCGGGGGATAGCTCTATGCTTGAAATGTACTGCGGTTGTGGCGCCCACACCGTAGCTCTAGGGAAAACGGGGTTGTTCAAAGAAATTACTTCTGTGGAACTTGATCATCGCCTAGTCGAAGCGTGTATGGTCAATGTCAACCTGAACAATTTGAAGGATATGGTTCAAGTTGTACAAGGCGATGCAGGAGTCTGGGCCAAACGCAAATACAAATGGTCGTCACAGTCGTACGATGTTTTGCTGGTCGATCCTCCGCGGGCGGGACTGGACAACAATGTTTGTCAAATGGCTCTCCATGGATCTTTCAATCACTTTATATACATATCTTGTGGCCACAAAGCGTTATTGAGAGACTTGGAGGTACTGGTTGAAAAGTTTGACGTGGTTGATATACAGCAAATGGACTTGTTTCCTCGAACTGATTCCATTGAAACTTTGGTCCACCTGAAGCGGCGTTTGTAGCTCAATACTTCTCAGCAGGTTATGCGGTCGCTTTGTCCAGCGTTGACTGCTAATACCATGGATGTCGTGGCGTAGTCCATCACAGGATAGCATGATCCAAGATCCAAGAACAAATTTTTTGGACACTCTAGCGAGGACATCCAGTACCGCATTGGTACTACCGGAAGAATGTACAAGACGCTCACTCTAGAGAGAGGGTACTATCGTTTGAGTATACTTAGTAGTACAACACAAACTACTACTTTTTGAATTTATCCAAAACACATCTCCTTCTAGTAATAATTCGAAATTCTTCATTGACATGCTAAGTGAGTGACACAGTACCGTATTCGATCATTCCAACATTATTACTGTTGAACTTTTCATCATCCTAGAGAACCGATTATCCCATCTTCCAACCATTTTCCCAATATATATATCGATCCAACGGTTCGTTGTCGCGTGGTCTTGACGCCAGCCTGTAGCACTCCATTGAATCAATTATGGCAACCGAGGTTCCGTATGTCAATACCGGATACAAGCACCAGGTAAAAGTACCGGTATCATCCGTCTTGGATCTTGGCTCATACTTTTGCTGTTGACAACAATGGGAGTCTGGTACGATTTCGTTTTTGACAACGCCTACAAGGTGGACGCCCAAGAGGCTGAGTCAAAGCTACGCTCCAAATACCCGCATCTGTTGCATGCAAACGAAACTGTTGAACTTGCCTTCAAAGATCGCGGGGGTAAGGGAAGGGACAAGGAGTACTTCACATCTCACCGAATCTTAATCAAGGATGGAAAAGGTATCGGAAGCAAGAGGAAGAACTACAAAAGCATCCCGTATGACACTATTTTGGCCTTCAGTGTTCAGGTACGTCATGTTCGTGTTGGAGATTATTGTTCTTGACGAAGTCTCAAGTGAATTATGTTTGAATAGTCTGCTGGAAGTTTGTTGGATGAAGATTGCGAACTCTACGTCTGGTCTAGCGGAATCCCTGTGATTTCCATTGACTTTTCTGCTTCGAACGTGGATATTTTCCAGATATATCAGTTGCTCAATGTCAAGGTACCCTGGTCGACTGATAGAGGAACTTCTGACTATGTTGATCCGGTCCCTCCCAACATTGACGTGAAGCAAACAACTGCCGGAAATATCATTGATTGGCTTGGCGACAACGCAAAGCAAGTCGATGCTGGTGAGATTGAAACTCACTTCAAAACTGATTTTCCAATCCTCTTGGAGGATGAGAAGGTGGAGATTGCATTCAAGAGTGGCCGTGACACAAAAGCCTTTACCAACAGGCGAATCCTGTTCGTAGATGTCAAGGGGCTGGTGGGAAAGAAGATTGAATTCTTGTCTATTCCATACAGCTCTATCCATGCATACCATGTCCAAACAGCGGGTGCGTTGTTGGACCGCGATACCGAGCTACGATTGTACACGAACATGCTTGGTGAACACTACCAGATCAATCAAGACTTCCGTCATGGAAAGGCCAACCTCTGGGCCATCCAAAAGGTTTTGTGCAACCATATTTTGGGAGACGACAAGGATCCACTCCCGGATGTTGATCGATACGAGGGCCACCAAGACTCTGAGGGTGGCCTGTTTGGGTTGATCACTGGCCTTCGCTTCAATGAGCGGCCCATCGATGCCGTGGCCATCGACCGGGTCCTCCATAACGACCCTCCTATCCTTCAAGGTAGTGAGCATGTGGAGATGGCATTTCAGGGCCACCGCGACATCACATTGTTCACCACAAAGCGATTGATCACCATAGACAAGAAGGGTTTGTTTGGCCACAAGATTGAATACTTCTCTGTTCCGTGGGAGAGATTTGTCGCGTTTGGGGTACGCTCGGCCGGTTTCATGATCGATTTCGATACGGAAGTGTTGCTCTACACTGAGTTGGCATTCTATCCAGGAGAGTCTGGAGAGCCGGGCGATGAAAACACTCCTCCAAAGCCACCAATTCCCCCTCGTCCCGAGGAGTCTTGTTTGTAAGTACAACGCTGCTCTCGCTCCGGTGTAGCTGGGTTGATCATTCACCATGTATACTCACTTCAATCGTTCCTCTACTATTTTCTAGTGAACTGGATTTCAACAAGAACTGTGTCGACATCTACAAGATCAAATATTACCTTTCTCGACGTATCATGGAAATCAATCAACTTGAACGTGGCGCACCGATCGACTTGGTAGCGCTAACCAGTGCCTCTCCCGATCCGCAGGGTTTTGAGCGATTGTTTCAATGGCTGGGCGGTGATCAACGTGAGTTGGATCCCACGGAGTTAGATGAAGAATTTCATACAAACACCCAAATCCTTCTTGACGACGAGACTGTGTTGATGGCTTTCAAAGCGGGACGTGATGTTACTTTGTTCACCAACATCCGTATCATGACAATTGATGTCCAAGGATTGGTTGGGTGCAAGATTGAATATACTTCCCTGCCATACCGAAGTGTTCATGCTTATTCTGTCCAATCGGCAGGAATCTGGGACCGCGACAGCGAGCTGAACCTCTACACTCGAAATCGCTGGCATCTTGCCAAGTTGGATATGGATTTCCGTTCAGGAAAGACAGACATCTTGCAAATCCAGAAGCTTCTGACTGGCTTTGTAATTGGCCTACCCTCCGATTCCAAGATGCACTTTGGACCCAAGAACTACGAGAACCATGAGCGCAAGCCTGTTGGATGGAATAGTCTAGCTGCTGGTTTTTTCGATAACTCCAAAGAGATCGAAGCCGGTGAGATTGACTCCAAACTCCACTCTGATATCCCTCTGTTGCTACAGGAAGAAACAGTCCTTCGTGCATTCCGTCAGGCCCGTGACATGTACGTCTACACTAATCGACGATTTATCATCATCGACACCAAGGGGTTGTCAGGTCAGCGAGTGAAGTACAAGTCTATTCCATACAAGTCCATTGACGGATTTGAGTTTGAAACGGCTGGTCACATGGATCGAGACGCCGAAATCTATTGCTACACGACTGTGTCTGATATCTACAGTAATGGAATCCCCCGGTCTGTTGGTGTTCTTAAGACGAAGCAAAGCATATTGGTGAAGCACACTGATATTTATGAGATGGGAAAGCTTATGCTGGATCATACTATCTTTGGGCCAAAGCCACAAGTGGATTATGAACCAGAGATTGAGGTCATCTTTTAGTTCCGCTGAGAATGGCTGTTGTCAATCCATTTCCCATCCCACGGAGCCTCATGGGTGCCGTAGTGAAATAAGATGTAGCATCCGATTACATAGGTAAATGCAGTTTTTACCGCCCACACATTTCCAAGTCCCACATTACAAACAATGAGCCGGGAGTCAAACGCATGCAACACGACTACAACATTTTCCGAGCAGAGGCCCGCACAAGTTTTCAAAGTCTTGAATCATTATGAAGAGTCAACGTCCATGTCCTTCTCGCTTAAAAAGTCGTTGCCTTTTGTTGCGGGACCTTCATGTTGGATGCAACTTTGATGCCGTTGACTTTCTTGTTGTAGCGTCGGTTGCGAAATTTCGAATAGGTGACTGTTGCCCAATCCAAAATGGAAGGACGGGTAATACTGTTTTGAGCTGTTTGTCAAATCCCTGGCGGGAGGGTTCGAACTCTTTTATACTGAATATACGTTTTTGAATAATGAGTCCCATGACTCATACCGTAGTCGATAGGTAATTTCGCTTATGGAACGACACGAATGTGGTATCTGCATTTAACGCCCACGGGATGAAATATGCCGTTGGTTTGAAAGCCCTCACACATTCCATTTCAAAAGCAAAACAACACCGAGACTCAACGCCCAACAGTATTTTGAACGAAATTAATACTGCCACTGTCGATCTCACAACGTGGTCTGGCAACAGCCATCACAAGACCAACGGTTCATTCGATGCTATTGAATACAACTACAAACAACATGGACCGTGTTGAGGGATCGAAGTCTAGTGCTGCAGTTGTAGTAGAAGGTGGCTGTGGGGTAGAGCAACTCGGAAGTGAAGGACCACAAACGTCTTTCTCACAACTTCATGCCAGCTCCCGTGAACCCGTTCTTGCTGGTGAACCGAATCCCAATAATCCCAAAACTTTGCCAGCTTACTCGGAAATGGAAGAGCTACAATGTCAGTTTCCTGATCTCTGGTCGGAAATGTTTTCATCCTCTCCTCATGGTATGTCATTCTTGTACCCACATTTGTCTTGTTCTTGCCCCCGACCTAATGAATTCTTGTTGCTTTAGAACCGAGCGATCTTCCCGCTATTGAAAGCGATACTCCCTTTCGATTTCACCGGAAGATGCTACGTAGGCGGCATGTCCGCAAGCAACAAAAACAAAAGCGACGCATGGAAATGGAAACTAGTGAGCGGCGTGCTATGGAGATGCCACAAGCTGGTGAAACCTGCGAAATGAGTCCTGGTAACTCTAGCCAAGATATTCGCTGTATTGGGAACGAGTCAGGACTACAGTCCAAAACACCATCTTCTATGAGGGACATCAATTTTTACAGTGGGTGTTGTGTAGTGCTTGACACACTATTTTCGCGTATTCCACTTTCACCGGCATCTGAACAAAACATCGAGATGGCTTTCCGTTGCTCTACTCCTCTTCGTCCTAGGAAACGAAGTCGAATTACTGTATAGGGGGCTCTTGCAACGATATGCAGGATGTAACCCCAGACTGAACATACTTCTGTCAATTTGGAGGTAACGAAAGCAGAAATCCTTGGAGGTAGTAGGGGTCATGCTAACTACTTGATCTAGGGACAATTCTTGAATCCTGTAGTGTATCAAAATGTATGGCAACTTATCGCTTTTTACCTGCACTAAAAGCAGCAACAAGGAAAAGAGAAACAGATGCAACGACACCAATCGCGAGGCCACTCTCCAGTTTCTCCAGAGTGTCCACGCTGATTGACGACAACATGTTGGGGCGGCCCTCAGTGTCTGGACTGGGAGTGGAAAGGGGACGTTGTTCCTCGGTGGATGCTGCCCTTTTCTCACTCTTTTGGTCTCCACTGGAGTCGCCTCCGATGGTGTCTTCGATATCCTTGGGAGTGTCTGGGCTGGATTTCTCACTCGTAGTTTTCTTGACTAGTTGCCCACACGCACTGGCAATATCGGCTCCCATAGTCCTCCTAATGGTGCAAAACGTTCCATATGACGCTACAATGTCACGAAACTTTTGCATGTGCTCTGCGGAAGGGCATTGGAGCTTGTCCTTGACATCTGTGGCGTTGTATGGAATCAAATTTACCACCAAGTGCCTATTCTCACAAAGTTTCCCCAGTTGGTGAGCGCATTTGATCGACGATGATTCTCCTTCCACTGTGTACGCAACAAGAAATTGAATGAGTGAGACGAAGAACTAGTCATACCAATGAAAGAACCATACTGCAAAGTACGTACACATAACATATTCAATCATGGCTCGTCGGCGGGTGCTTTCTTTGATGCGTTCTTCCGTTGTGAATTTGCCGTCAACAGACCTAGGTTTCATGTACGCCATCATGTGATTGTCCAAAGCATCGATCAACTCTTCGATAGGGTATCGTGTCGCAGTTGGAACAATGGCAGTTCGTGCTTCTTGGTTTGGTGCATGCAACGACAAGGCCAGAGACACTTCCGGAAGCTCCTTGGTCAATTTTCGAATTTGAGAAATGAGCCCAACAGTGGACACTGTGACACGACCATGAGCCAAATTCCATCGCTTGCGGTCCATCATGGCACGACATGCCCCTACCACGTTGCTGTAGTTATCCAGTGGCTCTCCCATTCCCATGAAAACAACATTTCGAACCAAATCCAATTTCTTGGACTTGTCCTCTCGCTCCTGATGTTCTTCCGCCAAAATTCCGTTTGCATGAATCATTTGTTCCAAGATCTCTGCTGTAGTCAAGTTTCCAAACAGTCCCATTGTACCTGTGGCACAAAACGTGCATCCCATTGCACATCCAACCTGGGAACTGACGCACAAGGAGGCTCGTCCAGACCCTTTCTTGTCATAACGCATGAGTACACTTTCTACGACTTTGCCATCATGCAACTCAACAATCAGTTTTGTTGTCGATCGATCTGCAGAGGTCAATTTTTGTTGAACCTTGGAAGTGACAGTGACGAAATCAGGCGTCTTCAACAGGAATTCCAGGAAGGGCTTGGGCAACTGCAATCGATTGCGATTCTTGCGATTGCTCACTGCATTCTTCAAAGGTTTCTCAGCGGCTGGATCATCGGCTTCAATTTCCTTGCGTTCATTTTTGTAGTAGTTTTGTACAAACTCTTGCAGCTCGGGGTAGTGCTGACGATGCAACGATTGGTAAAAGCCGTCAAGGTGCAACTGCTTCAAGACAATGCCTGCACTTTCTAGGCTCTCAACCAAAGCGGCTCGATCTAGCACTGAATTCGGATAGGGGGCCTTGCGGCGTTGCTTTTTGGGTTTGTTGTTGGTAGTGAGTCCCATTGTGTAGAGATGACCAATGCGTCGGGGGGAGGCTCCAACTTGGAAGTTGTGTGATGGAACAATATACTCGCCTTCCAGCTTCCAGGTTTTCAGTGGTCAACGACTGGGAAGAATGAACGGTCGCCGGACGGTCGCTGGAGACAAATTCCATGTAGTCTGTTTAGTCATTTTTTGTCGAGCAGGGGCTGTGTCGTGCTGGCACGTCGCTGAGTTGTCCACAATCACGCTTAACACGTTTGGGGCATATAGCCGACGTCCTCCTTACATGACTCCCAAAAATGAGATCTCTAGCTACAAAACGATTCGCACACTACTTTCGTCTCACAAAATTCCTTCTCGACCAGCTTCCTTGTCAACAACAACATGTCTATCAGTGTTCGAAACTACTCTGAAACGCCTCACTGGGTGGTTTCCCCTTCCAATAGTGATCACAACTACTATGGATCTCCTGCTACCAGTCCTGGAGGGTGGAACGTTGCATCTCCTGTCTCTGCCACCGGCTTTCCGGGAACTCCCCCCGCCGTTTCTCCCAATGGGGCAACCAACACCCATGACTTCCTTGGCTTGCCAGAGGATTCTGAAAAGCCTGCCAAGCTTGAAAAGGATGACTTGGATATTCGGAGGGAGAAGATTGCGCATGCTCGGGCTCAAAAATTGATGGCCAGGCATGTAGGGGTGGATCAAGTTCCAACTTCTCCAGTTTCGCCTGCTTCGTCGACGTCGTCGGGGTTGGATGACAACGGTTATGCCATTCGCCAAGCTAAAATTCGGGAGTACAAAGAGAAGAAACGTCAAGCGAAGGTTGAGGGGAGCGGAGCAACTTCTCCCCCTCCTGCAACATCGCCTCGCCCAATGACACTGACGCCGCCTGGGTGTGTTGTCAGACCACGCAAAGAATGCTTGGCAACCACAACCAGAAAGAAGAAAGTTGTCACTGCCGAAGAGGAAGTGGAAACAATCAATGACTACAAGTGTTCATATGATTTGGATAGAGAGAAGGAAGCAAAGAAGAGGGCTTTGAAGCTCCTTGAAGAGCTCGGCTACTAAGTTGGATAAAGTGATCCGACTCTTTTGACTTGCATTGCTCATGAAACCATAGGCTTTGTTCTATTGCACACAACCCACAGACACCACCACAAATACATAGCAAATATCCTCTATAGGAAACTTTATTTCTACCTTGGGTTGTTCAATTGTCCCAACATTTCGAACCATTGTCGCAATGCATCACCAAGCACCTCCGGAAGAGTAGTCATGTCTTCCAGCACAAGGTAATATGGGAACGGGTAATCCTCGATGAACCTCTTCACCACTGGCTTTCCCTTTTCAAACGATACCTCTTTCATATTGACAATACTGTCCTTCTTCTTATGTTCACCCTCAACAATGATCATCGCTAGGAGAATATTCCGCTCCATCATTTCTCTGACAAGTCTCTTCAGTGTGTCGCGACTGTCGCGTTCAATGCGACCGTCGCTGATGAGGAACACCAACTGCATCGACGACGATCCCCCCATCGAATCTAGGGCATCAATGGCACTCTGGACACAAAGTGATGTCCTGGTTCGTTGCTGGTCAAATTGGAAGTTCATTATCATGTCCGTTCCAGAGTCTGCAGTGAATGGCATATTGAAGGGATGCAACAACTTCATGTCTTCTCCAAAACTAGCAATGCCCAGTTCTCCAATTTCCAATTGATTCATTCCGACAGCCAAAGTGGCAAGACTTCGGAGTGCCATATCACCTGCTCCACTCTTCTTCATACTCTCGGAATCATCAACGGCTAAGAGTACTCTGTAGTCCCGCTTTGCAGGCTTCGTTCTCCTCAACCAGATCTTGTCCTTTCGATATCCACTTGCGATATAGCCAATTACACGCTTCATGTTGATACGTTTTCCTGACCTATAGTCACCCCGTAGTTTTGAAGCAACGAGTGGTTCCATAACCAATCGTAGCTTTTCACAGAGGCGACGAGACAATGCAGACGTATCGCCTTGAATTTGCAACCACTGTGATCGAGCTCTGGTAACTTCGTTGCTGTCTAGATGCAACACGACATCTTCCACTACCAATGGCCCCCCTTTGCCCAAAGTTGGCAGGTTTTGCGAACCCGCTGACCTGTCAACGGCCTCAGAAACCACAAGATTTCCAATACGCTCAGCAACAACCTCTTCTTCATTTTCTTCCTCGTTAGCACTCTCTGATTGCTCAACGGTTTCTTCATGTTGATCTACTTCCATCAAATTTTCATCTTCATTCTCTTCATTTTCAGGTGACGCGCTTTCAGAAGCGACCTGTCTCTTCTTCGGCTTGCTCGTTGGCGCGTCCTTCTTTTCTCTTGTCTCGGTTTCATCTGTTGCTGGTTTGCTCTTTTCCTTCGCCTCGGCACCAGGCTCTTCCTGCTCGGGTTGATCGAGTTCAACCGCATCCTCATCCCTTGTTTCACCTAGTACCTGTGTAGTGGCTTCCTCCGAGGTGTATTGGAACTCTCCGTTTGCTGGTTCATTGCTGGAGTCACCCATTTCCTCGTCTGGTGTTTCTCCGGCGTGTTCCTCTTCTGGAGAAGGATCAACAACATTGAGCTTTCGATGCCAAAACTTCGATGCATCACCCGGGTTCTTAAAAGGATTAGGCACCTGGTCCGAGGATGTGGCATCTTGGGTGTCGGGACTGTTGTCTCCAGAAACATCTTGCTCACTCACACCAGTTCCTGCGTTGGAATCGCTCTGGGCTTGATTTGCCTGGGCTGAACTAGTTGCTTCTCCCGCGGCCTCAACGTCATCTGCATTTCCACTATCATCATTGTCCATGTCGTCTTCGTTGACAGCATCTTTGCCACTCTCGTCCCTGATACCATGGCCTTGATGTTCAGGTTGGGCATTTGGAGGAAGTTCAAGTGGAGTTTCGTCAGCTTTGTTGTCTTCTTCAGTTTCGGGTGCTTCTTCTTCGTTGTCAACCGCTTCAGCGACTCCACTTGGCGCCGCAACTTGTTCTACTCCTTCATCGCCTGCAGAGTCTTCTTCGTCTACATCCATTCCTTGGTTCATTTCTTCTCCTTTGCCGGCGTCGTCTCCATCATCAGCATTGTCATCCAATCCATCGGGAGACTCATTTGGATCGTTTGCATCATCCGCGTCCTCTCCATCCAAATTCAGGTCATCCCCAAGATCCATTTCGTTCTCGGGTTCCCCATTTGCATCATCATCGCCATCGTTTTGTACATCCACACCGTGTTTCTCTTCATATCGCTCTTCGTTGTCTTCGTTGATATCACCACCTTGTTCTTCGTTCGCTTCCATTTCTTGGGCGTTTTCTTCCATTCTATCCTTCTTGTCATCGCCAGATTCTCCCTTGTCAATTTCTTGGTCGTCTTCCTTGGTTCGAATGGCACCGTCGATGGCCTCACCTTCGACGCCGCTATCTTTCTCGAATTTCTCCTCCTCTTGATTTCCCTCCCCTTCATCGTCGCTGTCATTCCACATCTTTTCATCAACGACCTGGTCATCCGGGCTTCCATCCTCGCCCATTTCACGGTCGAGCTCCTCTTCGCCTTCGTCTTTACTCTCTTCGTTGTCGGGCCGTTCGGGTAGGTCATACATGTCACCTTCGAAATCTGCCTCCATTTCCATACCTTGGTCGGCTTCTTCTTCGTTGAGTTGCCTTTGTTGGTGATCTTCCTTGTTGTCGTCATTGCCATCCGATTTCAGCCCAGCAATTTGTTCTTCGCTCTCCAGCTGATCGGTGACATCCTGTCGGCCTTCACCCTCGCCCATACCCGTTCCGTCATTGTCGTCACCGAACGTCATGCCATTGACATCGCCGCCTTCACCGTCTGCGTCATCCCCCGCGGTCTCGTCAGAGCAAAATCCCTTCGACAATAGAACTCGAAATACACGAATAGCTATGTAGACTAGCTTGGCAGCTTTGGCATAGAACAAAACCATCTCATCCAGGAGAACCTTTGTTTGATCTTCCACAAAAGCAACCAGAAGACCCAAATCTGCTCCCAACCCCACTAGAACGGATTTTTCAATGGCCCCTTCAACATTCGAATCATGAATTGTTCGCAGTTTTTCGAGGAAGCATTCAAGTGCGGAATTCAGAGATTCCAAGTTGCAGTTTGACCAAGCTCGCACCATTTCGCGGTGACATTCCCAAATGGAGCTCTCGTCGGGATTTTCTTCGGATGTCGTAGGATAAAAAACATTTCCGGAGTCTCCATCTGGTACGAAGTTTTGAAACGTAATCAAGGTTCTTTCTACCGCCTTCTCCAAAGCCTCGAAGTAATCCGCATCGACGACATCCGATTCACTAAACTGCGCCCCTGACTTCTTAGATATGGCAATGGCCTTTGCCATATACTGAATTGAAGCATCAAAACAATCAGTTGGCAAGCACCTCAACATAGCACAGGAAACCTTGCATTCTTCTACGATCCCACAAACCTCACTTAAGACATCAGCCTGAGTAGTCATGGTCTTAAGATCAGAAATGGAAACAATACCATGAAATTTTCGGTCATCACTTGAGACGTCGGAAAGCCTTGCAACAGAGCTTTCAATCTTGGCGACAGTGTCCCTTGCCCATTCTATCTTCGCTGAGCTATCGAGCAGATCTTGTGACAATGAAATGAACAATGACACTTGGCGAAGACTTTCCAGAGCACTCTGGAAGGCTTGGTAGAAATCTTGATGGTGAATTCTCCTGGATTTTTGAGGCACGGGAAGTTCCCTATTCTCGAATTCTAACATAGAGGCATATCTCTTCAGCACAGAATGTTGGCGCAGTATCACTGAAACAGCAGTTCGCTGCTGAGCGACGAGAAAAAGCCCGCTTTCGCAAAATCCCAACATCTTCTCAGAGTCTGACTTGGTCATGTGCTGACTCCCCAGACGTTGTGACTCACTTCGGAAGGTGGTTATTTCTGCAAGACATTTTTGATAGTACTTCTCTGCCTTTCTCAAAGTCCGAGAGCAACTTTCATCATCATTGTTCATGATTGGACTTGGAAGTTGAAATAACTTTTCAATCTGTTGAGTTTCTCGAGGAACACTCCACTTCAGGGCAGAAAAACCATTCTTGCGCAGCTCACGAAATAATTCCACCAACGCTCTTTCTTTCATTGGCCGAGTCGATTTTGTTCGCAGTGATTCAATGCGGTCAAAAATAGCATCACAAAAGTCAACACATGTATCGACACCCTTTTGGCCCCATCTCAGTTGCTTCTGTGGTAATGTGTTCAGTTTTTGTTCCATTTTTTTGGCATACTTCTGCATTCTCATGCTGTGAGAACCCTGCGGTTGAAAATCAGCGATGATAGACCACTCGTATCCTTCCTCAACGGTTCGTTTGCCTCCGACAACCACGTGCTCGGTCGTTTCATTTTCATCACGAACATACGGAAACAGAAGCGTTTTCGATGGAATCGATGTGGCAACTTCACCGCTTGATTCGGTAGAGGAGCGGACCCCTCGAATATTTTCCTCTTGGATCAATAGGCCAACATTGTGTTCTAGACTCTCATCCACTCCTGCCAAAATCTTCATTAGCTTCCTGTGGTTCCGTTCCGTTGAATCTGCCATGGCATAGTATGTTTGCTCGTCCCATTTAGCAAGTTTTGCCTCGTCCTTAAGTTTTGATTCGAATGGTGTCATTGCGCTAGTAATTCTTTCCTCAAACGTTGGCTCAAACTGCGAGTAGTATGCATGCACCGAAACAAGAGCTTGGTATTGCTTTTGTCGCCTTGAATCTTGACTTGCCAGGTGTTCCTTTTCCAGTTGCAAGGAACAATTCCTTAACATGAGCAGGCGTTCGCTGAATTGACCCAACGTAGACGTTAACATGAACGTATCCAGCAGTTTCGTCAATTCCGAAACTTCGTGCTCTACATCTTCTGATACTTCGTCTTTTGAAACTATTGGTTGTTTCGATAGTCCCTTCCAAACCCAAGCTGGCACAGGAATGTTGGACACTGCCTGCGAAACAGGCGTATCGAGGTGGTGCTCTTGACTTGAATCTACACCATTGAGAAAACACAGAGCGCTCTGAAGATTCATATAATGTCTGAGTACCTTGCGTTCCTGACGCTGTCGTCGTGCCCTGATCAGTTGAGGCCAACTCTCCAGTTCCAGTTTTCGCCACTTTGCAACGATCCGTTGTACTGCGGTCAATGGCTCGCCCAATCGTACTCGATGGCTAGCGTGTTGCTCCCATTCCTGAGCTTCACGAAGCAAAACTTCCAAGCCTGTCAAAACCTTTGCAAGGGGGGTGGTCATGACATCAAGTTTGCTGACCTTGTCACATACTCGACAAATTCCAATCAGTACTGCATGTCCAGGAAATGCAGCAAGTAGTTGGGTTGACCTCGCCATGAGCCTGAGGAGGGGTTCTTTTGCTGTCACCACTTCAGATGGATTCGGGTCGTTCTGGAAGTCCACTACGTTCCATTTGCGGTACCTGCAGGCAGCTGCCCTGATTGTGTTTTTTTGGGGTGTACTCATCGCCAGAGCTAGAATATGACCACTGAGTGTTTCCGTGTGACTTTCCTTCATTGCGGACGGATCCAACTGGCAAGCGGCACTGTAGTTCGCATGGAACGTGAGTGCTCTGACTCTGTTCGACGATGTTGTTGCGCCCGATTCTTGGAATATTTCTTGCAAAACTGAGTACAGGAGCTCTAGTTGATCTGCGGTCAATTCAGTTGACAAAGAGCCCTCTGGCTCATTTTGTTTTTCTTCCTCGTCGTTATCCTCATCTGTTGGTTCGAGCAATGTGTTGAAATCACTTCGGTGATCAGGAAATTGCTCTCGGAAAGTTTCGTCATCGGTAGGCAGAGTGCTCTTCACAACTTTCCCAGTGTCGTGCTGACGTCCGCCAAACAATTGATCAATAACTCGTCGGCATCGAAGGACATCGCTGAAAGTCATTCCCTGTGTTTGTGCTTTCAATGCCAACTGCGCCAAAACACTGTATCCAATAGCAAAAGATTTCTTATCCTTCCCTGTGGAATTGTGATCATGACCAACCAGCGACAAAAACGAGTCAAATGTCGCAGAAGTGGCATCACTGGTGGCAAGAAAAGGATACTGGACAAGTTGTTGAGTCACGCTGACGAATTCAGGAGGCCTAGAGGTCTTGCTGTCGCTGGCAAGAAATTCCATACCGTCCTGAATTCTGCGAATAGCATTCTGGAGGTTAATCGTCACATCCTCATATTCAGGATACTCGTCGGACAATTCACGGCAGAACGACGTGGCAGTTTGCTGCCAGTTCTTCACCATATTGTCTAGGTCGGTTTGGTGTGGTCTAGATGAAACGGATTCCGCCATGTTGAGAATTTGCTCCATTGGCAAAACTTGATTCACGAATTCTGAGACTTGCCGGAACAGTTGTGGGAATGGAGCTGCTCCAGAAGGTCGCTCGACCACTTCTTGCTTGAGACTATCTCGTGCCTTGAGGTAACTTTCACCACGGTCAAGAAGACATTTCAACTGAACAGCGGCAAAGTCGCCGCTCACGAAGCCACCTTCAAGGCGTTTGGCCGTTGCATGGACGCGAATTTCGTCCACTCGTCGGTCAGTTAAGGCAATTTTTGCAATGGGAGCTTTCCCTGGATCTAACGGTGATTCGGGCGTCGAGAGTCGCACCTGTAGTAATCCTAATCGAATGCCGGCGAACGCTAGGTCCCTGGAATAGCTCTTGGATGACAATTTTAGGATCCAACACTCCCGGAGGTGTTTCATCAAGGGTGATATGTAGGAGAGGTATAGATTGGCGGCTTCTTCAGAGTGATGCTTGAGTGAATCATCGAGGACTGTAAGATCCGTTACAATCAAATCCTGAGGCTTCTCCACAAGCTGTCGCAACTCGATATATGCCGGCCAGTTCAACCCCCTTTGCAAGGCAGACAAAATTTCGAGAAGTTGCCACTGGATAACGTGAAGTTCTTCTGCTGACTGATCGTTTGAAGGAGTGTTTGAGAGGATGTTAACAATAGAACCAAACTGAGAGAGACGATGTTGATAGTTTTCCACAGTGAAAGATCGACTGTGGTGATCTCGTCCAGAAACCACTACTTGGGGGCTTAACAGGGACATCAAAAACTCACTTCGAACATGCTGACGGATTCTTGTCGAGCCAAATGTGTACCCCTCCTCGTTTCGGAGTGCCTTCTTTTTCTCTTCAATTGAGCTGTCCTCATTCCATAAACTGGGGACGTCCAAGCGTGATGAAATGGATCCAAGCTGGTTAAAGGAATTCACTGTGCTGTGATAGTTCCAAGAAGCCAGAAGAGTGGGCATCAGGAGTTTGACATTGTCCAAAATGAGGCTTCCTGACTTGTCTGAGTCAATCAACCAAAGGAGTTCCTGGTATACCCGGAGCTCGCCTGCAGACCACACATACGACGACAGTGCCAATTGCATAAACCCAGAAATGTCCGAGCTGAGTTGAGAAAGTCGCTGTCTCAAGACACTCCCATCACCGTCATACTGGTTGACGAGGACACTGCAGATATCTCCCAGAAGCTTTCCTTCTGCAATAGCAGCTGCGTATTCAACCAAAGGAGAAACTTGAACACTGGCAAAAGCAGAAAGCAACTGCCCCATTGTATTTACAAACGCATCAGCTGACCTTTGTGATTCTTCCGAGGAGAAATCCAGCTTTTCAAGGTATTCAGAAGAAACTTTGCTCTCGACAGCTTCAACGACGGGATTGTACCTCGTGGTGGACAGGTTGCGGACAAAGAGCAGCTTTTGCTTGTTCAATGTTTCTGCCATCTTGTTGTCAAGAGAGCTATCCAGGCTACCCCCTATTGTCGACGAAGATGGTCTGGAACCCCATGCAGTATTCAGTGTGGCAATCAATGCAATCAAGTCCTTCTTGAATTCTCTCTCGACGTACAACGAAGGGTGACCCTGTTCACAAAGGATTTCCAAGTCAATCATCGGAGCACCATCATTCAAAGGGGAGAATGTGGGATATTGCTCCAAACTGCAGGATGACGCCATGCGTCGGATTTTTGAAATCGTTTCCCAGCGTCGAGCTTCCCTTGGAATGTCCGGACGTGTTAAGTGCTTCTGTACCGAATGTATCAATTTTGATGGTTTTACATCACCAAACACGGCTTTGTCGATGTAACCTACCGTGGTTTCAACAGTGTTGAATGATAGATGAAGAACAAGATGATTCTGCTTCAACCGAATCAGAGCCTGTTTTAGCCACTTCCACTGCACAAGAAACTCAGCTTCGTCGAAACCCAGGAACGATGATGCCATAGACATTTTTGTTTCGCGAAGCAGGTTCCAGCACTGATCTCGCTCGAAGAAGACATCCCTTGCCAAAAGAGACAGTTCCTGGTCTTCATCTGAACCAAGACGAATGCTACTCGCAACTACGTCTCCCATCAGGCTCTCCAGTTGTACAAAGAAAGGGTAAAGAACTGGCGTCACTGGACAGGAAAGAGCTGATCGTTCCATGATCGACTCGTGAATTAGAATCGACGCATCGAGGACACTTAGGGCCGTAGACTGTTCCATCAACCTGTCATGACTGGTAGTCCATTCTCGAGCCCAGGCGTTCTCTCTCGCGACCTGGTCAATACGGGCTGCTGCAATGGAAACAGTGTGTCGCTCCATGAACAGCACAATCGGTTCTTCAAGGAAATTCTTTCGGCATGCTCGGAATAGTGATGCAATTGCTTGTTTTAGGTACTCGAAGAATACAAACCCACCGCTTGTGTACCTATGGAAAAACTCCATGGTAGCTCCTATGTTTGAAGGACAGCTCTCCAGCAAAAACGACTTGGAAAGGACCTCAAACAGCTTGCGGGGGTCCACATTCTGAATGTCGAGCAACATGGAGTGAGAGTATTTCACAAGCTCTTCGCCGTTGACCAGTGTCAAAATCTGAGATCGCGCTAGAGTGGACGGCAACTGATTTCCTTCACCTTGGAACATACGAAGATGCCTGGATGCCCATTTCGCTGACCCCATCACGGAATCTACTAGCCACAAATCGCGCACGGATCCACCTTGTACGAGAGGGGTCCACTCCGCGGAGCCATGTTGATCCAAAAATTCTTCCACTACGTCCCTCGGAGCACCGTTTGGACGTTCGAATGCAATTTGAATGAAATCTACCAATACCTGGAAGCCTGAAACACCCATGGAGAGCATACTCGTTGCCATTCCAATCGCTAGGGCCACAGTACGGATGCTGGGATATTCAGCAGCTCGAAATGCCATTTTCTGGCACTCCGCCACGTGTAGACTGGAAACCAGATTGGCAATCTCAAACATGCGCAAACCCCTGGTGTGCAAGACGCTCAAAATGTCTGCAATGTTGGAGGGTCGTAACGATACATGGGTGTCAATCGCCTGGGACAATTCCACTTGTGTTGGGAAGAAAATTTCAATACATCGGTTCCTCATGGCCCGAGAGACTTCTCCCTGGGCAGCATCCATACAAAGAAATACTCGGAAGTTCTGGTGAGGTTGGATGATCCTGTGACTAGTCGATCCGTTATCTTCCAACGTTCCGCACTCCGACAAGACAAGCTCGCCGTTCCTCTCCATGACTGAATTCAATCGGTCCAAAACGGACGACGGACAAAGGTTGACGTTATCCAGAAGTAGCCACTCCCCTTTTTCCATGGCCTCCACGAGAATGCCATCACGCCATTGAAAATGCCCAGACTCTTCGTTCCCCTTTCCTTCTGCTTCAGCTTTTCGGACCTCTAACTCTTGCAGACGAGCATTGAGCAGTGGACTTGAGCTCTCCTCAGAGGATACCACTTGCTGCAGCATGGACAGTAAAGCTGAGGCAACGGATTTAAGTGAGGTGGAACTACCGTCCGAAGAATCTAGGAGGATACGTTTGAGCTCGTTGTATTTGTCCCAAAGGCTCGGCAACAGAGCTGACGACAGTCTGCTTCCCTTCAAAAACTCATCCACAATACCACATACGTCCTCCGCAAACAACCTAGTCATCTCATTGGTTTCCACTTGTTCAAAACAACCAAGCAATTCGGTAACATCTGAAGTCGGGGATAGCGATTTCTGAACCAAATTTGCATTGCACAGCTCCGCTAGCGTTGCAACCGTGGAGGTTTTTCCACTGGCTGCAGGTCCTATCAGTAGACTAGGCCAGCGATACGCGATACAACGGGCAATGGCTTCCAAGTGCGAGAGGGACGACAAATGAAGCTCGGGCGCTGCATGGAGCGGTGTCTTGAAGTTATCTCCCTCTTCAATTGCCTTTCGAGGTAGTCTAGTGCCACCAATCTGCACATGCTCATCAGAAACCACAAAGACTGGTGGAGCTTCCGACTCAAGAGAAAGACCGAAGTGCTCCATAAAGGATTGGTTGACATGTCGCCTGTCAGATGCATTTCGAAATCTCTGGTAGTAAATGTTGCGGGCACTGGACTGTACAGACGCCGAACCACGCTCCAATAGTTGACACCAACGGAAGATATCTCGAAGGTTAAACTCCCATGGAGCCCCTTCTAGGCCGTACAATCTCTTGTCCACAACATCGGATTGAACAGCCTTGTTGAAAGCAATCATTTTGTCCACGAGCGACGCATCGATCGATCCAAATTGAGAGCCAACAATGACCCGCAAATCCGAGTCGGCCAACGCATCCACATACACCTTGGTGAAACGGTTCAAGAAGGATTTAGGGAGTCCCTTCCGACCTCCACCCTGACCCAAGGGATTTTGTGCTCCAAAGACACGGAAGGTAGGAGGACATTCAAAGGTTTTTCCTAGCTCGGGGATGAACACTGTCCCACGGTGATCCAAACACGAGTTCAACCCTTCCAAGACCGACTGAGTTGCCAGGTTCAACTCGTCCAACAACACCCAACTGCCTTCTTTGATGGCCGTGAGGAAGATTCCATCGCACCATTCAAAGGAAGCGCCGCCTGCTGAAGAACTTTGTACTGGTAAATCACTTCCCATCAAATCGGCAATGTCGGTCTGTTCCGAGAGATTGATTCTTACAAGTTTGTTACCAGAAGCGGCAGCTAACGCCGTAATCAAACTATTCGAGGAGAGGGGTGGGATGGTGAGAAAATGGTAACATATGAGGACCTTCCGTTGGCGATATTTCATACTGCGTACCTTGTCTTTCCCACACCCGGTGAACCCTCCAGGAGGACAGGTTTGCGTAGCTGCATGGCTCTCAGCACTCGGAACGCATTGGTTGCAGTTGTCGGTGCCTTGAGATCAAACTGTGATGCGGGGATGGGTTGTTGGCCAAGAGGTACAAAGAAGGGCTCCGCCCCGAACCATCGAGGTGGCAGGGTTAGAAATGGCCCGGTGTTTGTGGTATTGACTAACATGCCATCATCAAATTGCTGGGTCAGATATGATTCGGCTTGGGTCTTGAGCTCGGCGGCTTCTTCCAACGTAAAACCTGAACCCAGACCCAAACCATCCAAATGCATCAACGCTGCTCCATGAACATAGGCATCTCGCTGTAATAAGCTGCGGCTATCACTGCCCCCAACTGCCGACATGAAACGCGCCCACGATAGAACATCACGAAGACTCAAGGACACTCCTGAATTTGAGGTGGTCGTCCCCTTGCAAACGTTATGATTGAACCATTCCACATAATCCAACATTTTCTGGAGTAGTGGCAAAAGATCACCTTCTCTCATACTAGGAGCAAGGGTGCGACCAAGGACGAGCTCGAAATCTACCCTCTCAGTCACTGCAGGAACCCAAATCTCTGTGAAACGACTTCGGAGAGCAGGACTCAATTCCCTCTTTCCAAAATCACCACCAGGGTTCATTGTGGCAAAGATTCTGAAGTCGCCATGCGCCACAACGATGCGACCATCATCTCCTACCGAACCATCATCACCCTTTTCGGCAAGAACCAATGTGCGGGAGGGTTCCAACACGGAGTTCAAACGCTCCAATACTGCATCTTCTGCCAAACTCATCTCATCCAAAAGAAGCATTTGCCCCTCCTTCATCGAGTGAACCAACGGACCATCGGACCATTCAAAAAGAGAATTGTACTTCTTGGCAAGGCCATCGAGTTCGTCAACCAGCGTTTGGGCGGTAGCACTCACAGACGTGGTTGTTGGAACGCTCTTAGAAGTGGTGGGTGAAGTCTTTCTCTTTTTGGGTGGTCCTTCTCCACTTGTATCGGAAGATGCCTCCACCGGTATTCCCTTGGAGATTTCTTGTGCTACTTCAATGATTTGTTCCACGCTCAATTCACGTTCCAACAGAACATCAGCTTCCATTTCGGTGTCTCGTGCTTGGTACAAGGGCATCTGTCTCAACTTTTCACAGAGTTCCTCGTTTTCCTCGTTGACCAAAAACTGATGGAGTTTTGTGTTCATGGTCTTCAACATATCGTCCCTTCCTCGCACTGGGCGCAAACCTCCAAGCAAGTCCGACGTTTCTGTCGTTGCATGACAGTTCACAGCATACAGCGATTTGTTGTAGATGAGACTAAGCAACTGCACCACTGTAGTTTTTCCACAACCAGTGTCTGTCCGATGCGGATGATCGTTAGTGTTATTCCATATAGTTTCCATAGTTGAACTGTGTCTCCTCAGAGAAACTTACCTCCAACCAACAACACGGGTTCTTTTTGCTCCACGCAAGTTGCAACCAAACTAAGCATGCGCAAAAACGACTTGGTTGGTGCAATAGTCTTGAGCAAGGGATTCGTAGCGAGGCTTTCGTTCTTTTCAACTTCTGATAGAAGCTTTATACCTTGTGATTCACTTCCATAGTATATCTCATCCATATCCAGAGATACCTTCAAAGTTTCCTCCAAGACTTCTTGTACCATTTGCTTTTCATCCTCGGAACGGAGTCTCTCCGCCAACAGCATGTATCCCTGTTGGGCCAGCTCTTGCTTGGATGAACATTTGCGCTCTGCCCATCGCAACAGATCTCGAGGGGTGATGAAGCTATCCTTTCCCAAAAATACATTCTTTTTGCTTCTCTGGTATCGGAGAGAAACCATGACATCAACCAATCGCTTTGCTGACGAAGGCGGACACCCACACCTCTTTTCCAAAATGGTTGTCATTTCGTTGCTTGGAATATCCCCCATATGGATCTCAACAAATCGGTTGCGGAAGGCCCGAGACAGAGGCTTGCGACCACCATAGATGCCACTAGGATTCTGGGTTGCAAAGAGACGGAAATTTGGGTGGGGTTTGACAGTTTCATTAGTCTCCGCAAGGAATAGCTCTCTGTTGTCGTCCAAGAGACGGTTCAAGGCTTCCAAAACTTCTGTAGGCGCAAGATTCAATTCGTCCAGAATGACCCAATATCCAAGTCTGAGTGCCTTGACAAGGAGTCCATCTCTAAACTTTAATGTGCCATTTTGATCTGCTGTGAACGATCCGGTGTACTCCTGGATATCTGAAATAGGAAAAGGAAGTCAGAATTTCATGTAGGGCATTCCAAGTGTAGCACCTTTGATGTGAAACGTACCTGTATGCTCATGATTGTTAATTCGAACAACATGGTGCCCACAGCGGGCAGCCATATACTCAACCAGTGTTGTCTTTCCTGCACTTGTGGGTCCTTCGAGAAGCACTGGCCAGGGGCCAGCCGAAAGGGCCAAGGCGAGTCGCCTTAGACTGGTAGCAACAGAAGGTGTCAAGATGAAACGCGACTTTCCAGATTTTGAAGATTCTGACCAGTCTACGGGTTCCTTTTCCCCTGTGGTGATCCAGAATGGTTTGACGAGTACGTAATCCTTGTCGTTTTTTCCGGGCCTCCGGCCGGGATGGTCCAAGTTCTTCTTGGTGTCCTTGTCCATTAACAGTGACTTGAGAATTTTTGTGATCGTACTTTTGGAGGACGAGTCCAGTGCCCCTTCAAACGCAAGTTGAAAACCTTCGAAAATTGAACGGGTTAGTGGAATGTGTTGATGAAGAACAAGAGAATTCGCAGCCCGTAGCGCTCTGGCGAGAGTTCTCAGGGTGTATCTGGGCTTGTGTCCAGACCCATCTGTGAGAACATTTTCTGCCAGTTCCCGACATTTCAGATACACATCAACCACTGTGACAACAATTTCTTTGTGTTCTGGGGGTTGACCATCAGCCGGTAGCACTTCACTAAGATACTGGGCAGCGACGCTGCGAAGTTGAAGTGGGTCAAGTAGCTCATCGACATACAGTTCCGTGAAGCGCGACCTTATGCTAACAGGCAGATCTTTTTTTCCGGCGTCGGTTGCTGGATTCATTGCTGCAAACAAGCGGAAGTTGGGATGTCTAGGGATGGGAGTTGCATCACCTCTCTCAGTCAATGTGATACTGCCGTTTGGGTCGTCGAGGAGTCCACATAGCCGCTGAAGTGTGTCCGATGAAGCCAAGTTGATTTCGTCAAGAAGAACCCTGTGACAAATGTGAGGCAAAATTGCAGAAGCAAGTTGGACACAATTTCATGGACTTACCACTTGCCGGTTTGGATCGCGTCGACCAAAGCCCCCTCGGCAAAAACAAAAGCGAGTCCAACGTCTCCAGATACACGTTGAGTTTCGAACTTTTCCACAGCCACCCTGAATTGTTTCCAGTTCGCAGCTAGGGCGATATTCCGCGATGATCTATCTTTGGCGAGTCTTTCCTTCATTTGTTGTGCACCCATCTTTGCGGCTCTTTGAAAGCACGAAGACAATTGCTTCCAATTTGCCTTTTCGTGGGCAGTTGCGACAAACTGGAGAAACTGCATGTTCTGCTTTCTCGAAAAGGTCGAGACAAACAGGTCTACAAAGTCACGGTATCGATCACGAGCTATGTTCTTGAGCTCCAATGGTTTGAAACCTCCCAGCAAGTCAGTGGAGTCCGTTTGCAATGAAAGGTTCTGAACAATCAAGTCACGTTCACACAGTGCTGCCAAGTGTTGGATGACAGTAGTTTTTCCACATCCAGTTTCTCCGACCAGTAGAATTGGCTCATTTTGTTGCACTGACACACCGATAGATTCCATCAACCGAAGCGCGTGGCTAGTTTGAGCGAAGGTGTCCGACAGCTCTGGAGAGGACCTTGCTCCCTTACCGATATGAATCTTTGCTCGGCCTATTTCAACGTGTTCAGTTCCTGCAGCGATCTCTGGTCGACGTTGGTCTAGGTAGTGAAGCGCTAAGTCGGCAGAAACGCCAAATGCAGGGCCGGCCACTTGAGCACCAAATTCAAGCTTGCGCTCAGCACTGGTGCATGACCCCACAAAAACGTCCACACTTTCTCCCATGCTTTGCGTTCGTTGGGATTCAGTGGCGTAAGTCACATTCCGCTCGAAGCAAAGTCCTGTAGACAATCTGGCAAGAAGTTTGAAAAGATCTCTAACCGATGGGTAGCGCCCACCAGTCCAATACGCGACATTTGTTGTGTCTTGATCCCCCAACAACTCCGTCTGGTTTCCTAGAAAACCTTGCATGAGAGAGAGGGCAGCTTCAACAATTGTGTCTGGGACACTTGGGAACTCTGCCTTGGCAACTTCTTTCATTTCCGACATTTCCATTGGCTGTACATGCACGTTGCGCCACAAAGTGGGGTTCAAGATTCGTTTGCCTCCTCCACGATTTGCGCTGAATCGATAGCTTTCATCGCTTCCGTCCTTTGCCCCAGATGTTGTACAAGTACCAAAAATTCGGAAGTTTGGATGACAAACTTCATGTTTGCCATTTCCAAGTGGTAGCACTCTGTCTTCCATCAACTTCACAATCGAAGCTTGAATTTCAATCGGAACAGAATCAACATCTTCAAGTAGAATCCAACGGCCCTCTCGAACTGCTAGAGTGAGAGCCCCAGGCCTCCATGCGAATTCACCAGGGATATCAGTGGTTGAATACGACCCTATTAGAGTTTTCGAATCCGTCTCCTCATCCATATGGAGTTCCAGTAGTTCTTCTCGTGGTCTGCAGATCCGCAACATCTCTCGAATCAGACTGGATTTCCCGGAGCCATGGGGCCCACACAACAGAATAGGAGGGGGGTATGGCTGTTGACATAGCGCCACCCCGAGAAGGGCGAGGTTTCTGCATGTAGTGTTCGTAGGTACCAATGCCTTCTTTGTAGGGAAATCACCATGCTCATTTCCCTCACCATCTTTATTTTCAACTTCTAGGCTGCCCTGCCGATACACAAAAAGTCCATTCCCGACATGTGACAGGAAATGGGAGGATGGTAAAACGGATGCAACCTCTTCTGCTGTGGGCACCCCAAAGCTCTCCAATGACCACAACGAGACTTCTTTACCAAAACAAGCTACCTGACTTGCCATTTCCTCATCTTCCAAAAACCAAGGATGGATTTCCCAAGGGACCAACTTATTTGCAACGTCGTACTTCTTGAACAACTCGCTCGAAACCTGAGCATTCCAACTCAAAAGCATAGCAAGACATCGTAGCGAATACCATTGGATCGCCTTTGGAACATAAGCCATAAAAGAAAGATCAGTATCCTCCATCATTGGGGAGTCTGTATAGTTGAGTGATCTGAAGAGGAAGGACCAATTCCAACATTGGTGGAGGAAATGTAGTTGTGACCGCCGGGCAAAAAATTTGCACAATTTGAAAGATGCTTCGACGTACAAAAACAGTATATCACCCCGATCGCCTTCAACCAAACTTTCCCAGGGGGCAGGGATGCTTCCGAAAACTTCGGTAATCATTGTTGTCAGATGGGGTGCCACGGGCAACCAGTGGGCGCAAAGCAAAACGAAAGCGCTGCGGACGGTAGGGTCATCACTTCTGAGAACAACATGGCACATACGAGAGGCAACCTGCATGGATACTGGGGAAATCACTCTCAGAAGCAACCGCAGATAGTCAGTTCGACGATTTTGATAAACTGGGGATTTTTCGTCGTCGTCATCTTCGTAATTGTCGGAGATCAACTGGGCAACCTTGTGGATGTCGGGTAGTCCACTTGTACCTGACGCTAGAACATCAGGCTTTCCAGCAAGTAGCAACTGATCAGACAAGACTTCAATGAGAAACGATGGATCTCGATTCTGTAGCGAAGGTTCGTTCTTCACGTTGCCACCCTTGGTCGCCAGCATTGTGGCAGCGTCCACTACCCGCACAAGGAAGCTGGAAACCACATTACTAGCAGCAGTCTTCTCCTCCAAAGAAGCCATTTTCAAGATGAATGAATATCAAATAGTTGTAGGTGTGACCTTGAAAGAAGATAAACTGCGAAATTGGACAATACCTTGCTCAACAAACACGGAATTCTTTCATTTTTCTCGTTTGACTGGATGTGGTGTGGAGAAGTCTGCCATGCGTACGAGGTATGTATTACCGGTACGTACGTAATACAAGTACAATGCATACCACTATCATCAAGAGAAGTTGTGTGTGTCCTATGTTGCTTCCACCAAA
This sequence comes from Nitzschia putrida, assembly GCA_016586335.1. NCBI lineage: Eukaryota > Bacillariophyta > Bacillariophyceae > Bacillariales > Bacillariaceae > Nitzschia > Nitzschia putrida. Next base: position 14,058 of record BLYE01000030.1, on the reverse strand, counting down.
CTACAGTACTGGAAGTGTGAAAGACAATGCCATTGTTGGCGTCCCAAGCTTATGAAGAAAAAATATGCTTCTCCGTTAGCACTGGATCTGAAACTGGCAGAATCACCATCACTACACAACAGAACTAGCTACCCACCCGGGTAATAGTAGTTGCCTGCCAGGAGTACCTATTATCATTGCCTACAACACGACAACGAGAAACTACCGGTAGACCTCTACTCCAGCAAAGAGCCACGAAATAAAGCTTGATAGTAGATTTTGGAGGGGCCACAACAAGAGAAGCGTTGCTGCTCGTTACCACCGTAGTAGGCCAACAAGATATGCCGCCGAGGAGGATGAGCGAGAAGGTCGTACTTTAATGCTGACAATAAGTGCTGTGCATGCTGGTAATAATAAATCAGCAAGTACAAACAGGTTTCTTGGGCGATTCTTAGCACTACAGCAACACGAAACACGAACTTCGTGCCGCCGGTGGTTGGTGGTGCAGGTATTGTCAGTTGTCAGGGGTGAACAAGACCACTATTTACAAGGAAGGCATATTTAATTTCGCTTCCATTATGCAAGTCACTTGGCCCTCCCAAATGCTGGTATTAAGTAAAAGTGGGCGCAAGTGCACAAAGGTACGCCTCTTCTTCTATCACAGTGGGCCCAAAAACTCAACTTCTCAAGATGAAATTGTGGTTGTTGCGGAGTTCAAAAGTTGGACCAACAATCACTACTGCGAACGACCACAAAAAGTTGACGCCTTTGGTAAGCATGATTTCGCATACAGGTAAACGAAGCAGTTGGGATTCCTCGTGCTCAACCGAAGAACAAACTATGGAACATCCAAACAAGAAGCGACGTCCTTCGGTTGGGCTTGGTTCCACAACAGTTCGTCCTCAGGAGCAGCCCAGGAACGCCGAAGAGATGGCGTTCAGTGACCTCCCCCACGAAGTTCTCGGCACGGTTCTCTCTTTTTTGGATGTAGAATCCCTCCTGAGTACCAGGCTAGTAAGTCATTCCTTTCTGAAGCTAGCATCGGGAGCGTCTGTGGGGTGGAGAGACCATTGTCATCGTCTATGGTCGACCAAAGTCCACGTTTGCCCCGCAGCCCGTGCACATCCAGACCCAATGTCGGCATTCCGGTTGTCTGTGGAAGATGCACGACACAGAAGTCACATCAGTATGGAAGAGCTTTTGTACAACCCTCTTGCCAGTTCTGGTACAGTTTGGTCATTCAGATTCAAAGAAGCGGCTGGAAGGGATTGGCAAGAAGCTGACCCGTGGTACAATCATCAACCATGTAGAAAATTGGTGTTCCTGGCCGATGGTTGGGTGAAAGAGTTCAGGCCTTCCACATTTTCACAAGGCCAAGATCCGCGCATTCTGTCTCACCATGTCGTTGGGGAGATCCTGAACACACCACGCCCCATGAAATGGAGACTGGTAACTACACCAATTGATCTACCTCGGAAACAAGCTGGTTCCTACATTCGCTTGTCTGTTGACGGTCGTGATGTTCCAACGTACTGTATTAGGAGGAGCCCAACAAACAACTGGGGCTTCATTATGGAGAGTTGTTGGGGTGTATTCGCGTCATTCGACTTGCCACCGAGGCCTAGGCTGACCACACGGAGGCAGGTTGGTAGAGTTGACACGAACGCGGCAGTGCAACCGCTGGTGGATGAGGAGTCATTCGAGGTAACAAGTTCTGTCCAATGGAGAGAAGCTTTCTTGTATAACATCGGGACACACGTTTTCCCAAATGGTGATGATCCAGCAGCATCCTTCCGGGATGAACACGAACTAGAAACTCTGTTCAATGCCTGAGGTCTACGAGTTTTGAATAACCAGCAACATTCTGACACTTCCATGCAAGTAGCGACACAAACACCGCGTCTGCTTCTTTCTATTCTTCTTCCCTTCAGCATGATGTTTCCGAGCACTTCGGGATGGCTCAAGCAAATTTTTGATAGTAGTGACAAGTGCTACAAATCCGATAGTTTGGAACGAAGTAAAGTAGTATAGTACGAGTACTGTAGTGCTCTGGGGTAAGAGCCCCTTTTACACATCGGTTGTTGCCGCTTACCACTTAGCAATGTACTATTATACTAATATTACCCTACTTGGTACAACTATTAGCTATTACTCCATTAGTGCTACCATAACAACGTGATAGGTATGGAGTACCGTAGTACATCATCTTTTATGTGTGCTCTGGAGCCGGTCGGTTGTGACATTCTTCGTTCCCAACCTTCCCTGATTTGTTCGACGATATAATAATATGACCACACTACTGTACGAGTACTCTTTCCGTTCTAATAACTCCCCTTCATTGGTACCGTAGTAGCAACGAACTGTACTGGAGGGACGACGGTGCGACAGTACAGCAGGGTAGTGCTCCAGTAGTAGGACTTCCGTACCCTTAGTACCGTTCTACTACAGGTAGCATTTTACGAATACGACCACCCCTGCTGCTGCCGCCGATGATGATGATGATGATGATGATGAGTAGAATTTTTAGCGTTCCGTCTCTGAGTCTCGGTTGAAATAAGGCCATTTATTCGCATGGAATGGCAAAAAATCCCGCGTTCGCACTCACCTTGTAGGAGGACCATAATAAGCAATCAACTTGGCTATTTCGCAGCCTTGCGTTTTGTTCTGGATACCCGAAGCCCCATATTCGAGTTTTCTTCTGCCACCTCATTTGGACACTGCCTTGCACTTCGCTTTTTGCCGAAGAACACTTCGCTGAAACGGGGCACTTTGAGTGGCCCTAAGGCTTTGTTAACGAAGAAAGAACTACTTGTACCTCCAGTTCTCATTGAAACTGACAACACCTCGACCTCCTCCCGCAACACCAACAGCAAACTTCAGGCACAAAAAGAAAGTCACAACACTACTGGTACCACCGTACTCGCAAGAAATAGTCAAAATGAACCCCCAAGCAACAAGAATGGGAGAAACCCCTCAGAATCCTACCGCTCCATCATTTCAAGGGAAAGTATCTTGGTGGAAGGGCTTTGACGGTTCAGGCAATGCCTTTGGTCTACGGCCTCCGGGCCTTGTAAAGGGCCCAAACCTGGCAATGATGGATGAGTCGCAGCTACAATCACTCACCGGGGGGCGAAGCACTGGGGGCAAACCTATGGATGGATCCCTCAGGTTGTGGCAGCCCCTTGATTACGATGACACTATCCCATTGCCCATCCAACAAAACAACACACCTGTCAACTTCGCCAACGCCAACCCTACAATTGATTTCCAGCGGGCCGCCACCAATGAACTCCTCCAGAACCAATTCGCGCCAGACCCCATCGCATTGCCCAAAGGGAATGACGATGACAAGCTAAACCAGGAATCTACAGCACGCTTTAGATCTCATCAGGCTGAAAACTGGATGGAGAAGTACGAAGAGCTTCTTGACTTTCGCCTCAAGAATGGCCATTGCTTAGTGCCAAACGCGTTCAAGGAGAATCCGAGTCTTGCTGAATGGGTGAAACGTCAGCGATATCAATTCAAGTTGAGGAGGCTTGGAAGACACAGCACAATGTCGAATGACAGAATTGCAGCCCTAGAAAAGCTCGGTTTTGTTTGGAATAGTCACGATCAAGTCTGGGAAGAACGCTTGAAAGAGTTGAAGGCATACAACCTTGCATTCGGGAACTGCGAGGTACCCAGCAACTACCCTGCAAATCCGCAGCTGGCGATTTGGGTGAAGGTAAGATACGGGAGACAAGCCTGATGTAATATTGCACAATGTCTATTTTCTAACTAAACTATCTGAATAACCCACAGCGTCAAAGGAGGCAGTACAAATTCTTCGCTGAAGGAAAGCCTTCCACCATGTCAAACTACCGCATCGAAACATTGGAACGTCTTGGTTTCACTTGGTGCGCACGCAAGTCCAAGAGCTCTCCATAGAACCCGCATCAACTGTATGAATCAATTAGAATAGACGACCCATCATTTTCACGACACACAGCCGTAGCTCAACAGATACCAAGTAGTAGTGATAATACTTCGTTGTCATCAAGAGAATTGCTCCTTAACTTCGGTTGGGGGGTCTTCTCAGTTGCAACTTGAGGTGTGCCCTCAGTAATATCATCACCTGGCACAACAATTGAATCCGGAACATGGGACGCGAAGGCGGTCGATGCATCACTTCCTGCGGGATCACCCACCATTGCCTCTTCCGCTTCATTTGTTACACTGTCAGCGTCGGCCGTGGTATTAGATGAGGTAATAACGGCGTTGCTGGGTGGTACGAGCGCAATTTCATCCCACGAAGGAACAATTGGACACGATGCCTCTTCTGAATCGACCACACGTTCAGGTTCTGCAACGGACTTTGTGTCGTTAAGCGCCTCCACAACCGATGATACTTCCTCCCCACCAACAGCTGGTTGCGTCGAAGATCTTTGTTCCTTCAACGATTTCCATACCGACAAAGCAAAACTGGATAAAGTAGACCACGTGGAAAGCATGGCGTCTTTGAATGATTTCTCAGGATGGTTGTGCCTCCAATGGAAAAGAGTTGCCCCAACAAGGGCCAAAACGAAACAGAACAACAAGAACTTTCGAATGCGTCTCTTTCGGAGCTTTCGTCTGTAGAGCTCACGTCGGGACCTGGGTCGTACAACCATCGGTGACTCTTCCATCATGCTTCTAGCATCGGCCATGACGGGTGCGGGACCATTGGGATCTTCCCATTGGGTGCGCTTGGTGCGTTCTTCGAAGTAATATTCACGTTGCCTCGATTCGTCAAAGTACACCTTCCATTCCTCGTTGGGATTGGAAGTGGGGTACTTGCGTGGATATTGAGACTTTGAGGTTGTGACGCTGGCCGCAGAGGACTCCTCGGCATTGACACTGACGGAGGCATCTTCTTTAGCGTAATCATCGAGGATTTGTTGCATCTCTCTAACCATGGCTTCCGCCTTGATAGAAGCCAATCTAGATTGATCACCAATAGTACTGCCTGTACTGCTATTTACCATACCGGCACTGGATTGAGTCTTCTCATCCTCCTCATCGAGCATTCTTCGGATTGCTTCTGTTTCAGTCTTGAGGAACTGATCTTTTTCCAACTCAATTTCTTCAATCACTTGTCTCGTCAACTGTGAGTTCATGGTCAATCCAGAAATGACAGATCGGTCATCGTCATCATCATCCCACATGGACCAGTCGCCAGCTCCAGCGGGAACTTCACGTGCAGGCCTCATGGGGTCGCTGGTTTGGGAACCACTCTCCATCTTCTCAATGATATCACGGAAGGAAGCCTGTCCTGCAGTTTCAATCTCTCCCATGGCTAGGAAAGCAGGATCAGGGCGACCTGCATCTAGCACGGCATGAGCGCCAATAACTTGCTCGGGGGACAACGATTCTGGAAGGACGGGGTTGGCAGTGGCCTGTTGCTCCCAATGTTCCCTCACATCCGCGACGGTCCTTGGAATAGCTTCACTTTCATTTTCAGTAGCTGATAGCTTTGTTGGAGTTTTGCAATCGGCAGATTGCTGAACCTCCGATATGTCAGCAAGTTCCGAGAATCCAAGCTGTTTGCCCCCCAAACTCAAATCTTCTTCGGCATGTTCTTCCAATGGTTGCAAATGACGAATTGTTGCAGGGGAAGGTGGCGGAGGAGCTTCCAGCGTGGAAGCATTGGAAGTTGCCGATGGGGAAGGGGACGCAGCATCTTCTCTTGGAACAGAAAAGGAAGGGGTTGGCACGGAAATGTCGGCTTTCTTCCCGTACTTGTAGACGTAGCGTTGATAGAGCAAAATGGTTTCTCGTTCTTTCCGTCGACACTCTGCTCTCTTTCTTTGAAGCTGTACATACATAGAGTCAAAAGAGCTGAGTTCTCCCCCACTGGAAGGAACAAACTCGGAAGTGTTTGCCCTGCGACGCTCCAAGTCTGCCAATGCTGCATCTGCTGCCGCTTTCTCTCTTGCCAATTTCTTGGTGGTGTCGGTGAAATGGCGATTTAGAACTTTGGCAATCCCTCGATTCCTGAGGTCGTCAAGTTCATTTTGTACCTCCATGGGTCGGTCCTGGCTGTAGTCTTTCGCCTTGACAGCCACAGGTGGGGTCACTCCTGACTTCATGGGGGGCGGCATACTTCTTCGACCTCCTCCCATGGTTCTGGAAGGAATTGTTGGTGGTGGGCCGATCCTTGTTGGAGGTAGAAGTGGCAGCTCTTCCTCGTTGAACTACGACGTAGTACCGTACTGCATCCGCGCCAAGATGTTGTGACGCATGGATTATTGGAGAAGATAGATACAGCGGTTATTCTACGCGTAAATCGTAATATGTGTATATTGGTACATGGCAAAATTACTAACAACGGAAAGCCAGACGTTCAAGGGTGGTGCGTGGTATGCTACTGCTGGCAGTACGGACCTCTGGCAGTTTGATCCCGACGACTGGAGGTAGGGGCAGCCGGTCAGAACTGTGCTTCCACCAGTAGAACACGGAGACCTCAAACCTGGCACATTTCAACTACTACCGGTAGTAGTAGTTAGTACTACTGTACGTACTAACGTCAAGCTATGGAGGAGCAATAGATTCAGCGACTTTTAAGATTTCAGTTCCTGTACATTATTTTATGATACAATAGCAATTCTTGGCACGGCATTCCATTGTCGTTAACACTGCACCGTTTCTCTTCATCACTTTCTTGGTGCTGGTGGAGCATCATGATGATGGTTTCAGAAGAACAAGCTGCTGCTTCCTCGACGGGTTTGGTCGGACAAGGAATCTTCAGAGACGGATGATCCGCTTGAGCTCTTGGAGGCCTCCAATTCCAAGTGAAGTTCCGACAAGTATCGTTTTTCGGCATCAGAAAGGGAGTCGAAGATCTTCAGGGATTCTCGCTTGATTAGCTCAGATTCTTCTTGTGTGGGATATCCATGGATATCAAGCGACAACTGGGCCTCTGATGCAAGTCGGCGAGCATCAATGAAGCGGAGACCCAATTGGCGAGTGAGGTAGCTTACAACGGAGGACATTTCGAAGGTTTCTGTTGTTTGGTAGTTTGTCTTGTCAAGGTGCTGTTTGTCAATTTTGTGAGAACAAGCAGCAAGAAATGTATCGTTGCGGCAGCACTTGCATTCCTCTGACACGCCCGGCGGAGTGCCTCTATGTAATTCATAAAGCGAGATCTGGGCGAGATGTTGTGAATCAGATGCCTTGCTAGCTTGGTCTGTCGGACATAGTGTGGTGATGTTATCGGCAGATCTTGGGACACTTGTTCTCCTTCCACCGCCCCTATCATGATAATGTTCTACTACCGGTAGTAGAGCGTTGTTGTGGGTTGTGGCGCGAAACAGGGAGGAGTTTCTACTCGAGGTCCCACGAAGTGGCGTATTTTCGAACGCACCATTTTTAGATGCATCATTTCGTTGGTTGGCTGCGCCTCCACCTTTCTGCACATGGCAGATCATTGTCACGTGGAGATAGCGATCTTTTTATCCCTGGACATATTCTTCTACTGGGAGCTGTCCATCATCGATCGTCGTGGTGCGCATCCATGAACACTCCAGAAGGTTTCCTTGTGCGAAACTCCATCACTCACGACCATGGCGAAACTTGTGGAGTACTGCTCTGTTACTCACTGTCAGCTAGGAGTGCCTCGAGCTGAATAATCCACGAGTACAGTAGCAGTAGCAGTAAATGCAGTTCTTGTCGTTTGATGCAAGAATTCCACCATCCTATGATGTCGTTTTAGTCTCGTTTACAAACAGGAAGGACAAATGCACTCGTACCCGTTTGCAGCAAAGCTCGCACCAAGGCTACGAGCAGTTAGAACAGCCAAATAAATTTGTTAAGCACAGGGGGAACAACGGCTCGTCTAAGAGGATATCAAACATCATTTCCGAAATGCGTAGTATGGTCATGGTTGTAGTTTGCATTGGCGTGTTTCTTTCTACACTTTCAGGTGCAGTGGTACTCGTACTAGCTACTAACGTAGTAGTGCTTAGTACTGCAGTGGCAGAGTCATCGCTCAATTGCATCATATTAGTGGTGGTAGGCACGACAATCAGGAGTCAAGAGATGTTGTGGCAAAGTGATGAAACTGTTTCCATCGTTTGTACAATACTAGTATACACCAGCCTCTATTCAGATTATTGTACACTACTAGAATACTGGTATTATCATGGCATCAAGAACTCCTTTGTTTCGGTGGAGCATGCTGCCTGCGTGCTGCTTTTTTAACAGAAGGCGACAGGTACACGTCTTCCGTCGGTTCAGATGTTGTACAAAGAGGTGCCTCGTCGACCGGTTTGGTTCTTGGACACAAAAGATGATGATGAAACCTCCGAGTCGTCTTCTGAGATAGATGAACTGCCTGAGCTCTTGGAGGCCTCCAATTCCATGTGAAGTTCCGTCAGGTAGTCTCTCTCAGAGTCTGAGAGAGCGTCGAAAATCTTGCAGGATTCTCTCTTGATAAGCTCAGATTCTTCTTGTGTAGGGTACCCATGGATGTCGAGCGACAACTGGGCCTCTGATGCTAGTCGGCGAGCATCAATGAAGCGGAGACCCAACTGGCGAGTGAGGTAGCTTAGAACGGAGCACATTTCGAAGGTTTGGTTGGTTTGTCTTGTCGAGGTGCTGTTTGTCAATTTTGTGAACAAATGAATCAGCAAGAAAATAGCAAGTCTTGCAGCACTTGCATTCTTGTGGTGCCTCTCCGGGTAGGTGGAGAAGTGCTTATGTGTAATCATGAAGCGAAACCTAAAGATGTGATGGTGGGGATGGTAGTGCAGCGAGCACAACGTTTCCTGGGATACGCCGGGCAGGTAAGTTACGAGTTTTGCCATCATTAAGCGAAATCTCGGGGTTAATGTTGTGTGAATCCACCAGTGGACAACCTCGTTGTTGTTGTTCTGCGCGAAAAGTCGTGGTTGCGAGGCGGAGAAAGTTTTTGTTCTTTGGAAACTGCATTTACTAGCGTTAGTAGCGTTAGTACTAGTACTGTAGTAGTTGCAGCATCCCTTTTTTTGTTCTAGTAGTGCGCTTGTTGCGACGACGATGTCACGTGGAGAAAGCTGATCGTTGCGGTCCACCAACGAAGGCGGCATAATTTCCCCGTCTGTCACTCCAGAACAACTAACTGAGTTTTTATGCACTGAAGGAGACTAATCGACAGTTGAATGTACTAACGTAGTACGTTAGTAGTAGTAAAGTGAAAACCTACTTAGTATTGCTTACAGCGTCTCTTCACGTTATATTACACTAGTAGCATATTGAAATCATGACAGTATGAAGACGTCATGACTTTTTAATCCCAATTCCCCGACAGCTCTACTAGACGAGATTATGCATCTCGAGAACGAAACAGCGAAACCAAACTGCTTCGTCGACTTCGACTCTCATGTGAAGATGAAATAGAGATTTCTGACGAAGCGGGGGTTTTTGTGGCTTCAAAGTCCATGTGTAGCTTTTGCAGTGTATTGCGTTCATTCTCTGACATGGAGTTAAAGATTCGAAGGGCTTCTTCCTTGATGAATTCGATTTGTTCTTGAGTTGGGTACCCATGAATGCCAAGGGAGAGTTTGGCTTCGGAGGAGATGCGACGAGCATCAATGAAACGGAGTTCGAGCTCACGAGTCAGGTAGCTTTCAACCGATGATGACATTGTTTGTTTGTTACGAAGATGAGGCTGTCGACGTTGTGTGTTTTTCAGAATTTATGAGATTTGTGAAGAAGTGAGGCAAAACTGCAACGCGAAATGCTATCGCGATCACGGGACATTTTATTTCCCCGAGTTCAACCTGGTGAGGTATAGCGAAAAAGACAGTGTCAGTACCGTTACGCACGAGGATGGCGCTTGTTAATTGCAAAGTGTTGTAAAGCTGTTTCGTCCTTTCCGAAAACAAGAATTTGAATTAATTGATGTCGCTGGTGGTGGTGTGGTAGTGCATCATTTAGCTAGCTACCCGGTAGCTCTCTCTAGTAGAAGTGTTACCAGCGGTAGGAGTGGTTAGTAGCTCTGCAATGATGGTGCTGCACTCGAAGTACTAACAGTAGTTGCGTACCTTGAGTTCTCCGAGCTGTTGTGGCGTATATCCGAGAAACTAAACCTCTTGTTCTTCTTGGACTGGGTAACCAGATTTGCTGAGGCTATTATTTGCAAACTCTGTCACTAGAGCAGAGAGACCTTGTCAATCAGGACATTTTAGACGGGGAAAACGGCTGGTGAGAGGGAACTAGTTGGCTTTTGGGAGAAATTGCTTACATTTTATCTGTCTGGTGGCGCAGGTATCGGTGAGATCTGGTGACTCTGCTATCTAGATTGAGGAATACTTCGTACTAACGACGTATAAAATGAATGCCTTTCATTATTATTTGCTGGTACTAACTACTAGTACTAGTGAACCAGAGCAGCGGCATTGATCGCATAATAGTGTGGAAGGAGCGCCGTCGATTTTCCTGTCACGAACTACTATCGCAAGTGCATTGCGTACAAAGAAAACAACTGACATACCATGAGTATCTAGTACTAAGTGTAGAGTAGTTAGTGCTTCTGTCATTGTAGCCTGCTGAAATTTTCCCGTGTTGATCTGGAATCCTTGTATGTATTTCTCAATAGAATATTGTATTGTTGCCGTGTTCTCGTGAGATTCTTCTATTCCCCGTCCCCAGTAGTAAATCAGATGAGTTTCAAGAGGATCGACGTTCTCATGAGTCTCCTCGCGAGCGAAAGAATGTAGCAATACTGCCTCGACGACGGGAGTGCTGACTACTTCTTGACGATCCATTGGTTGATGTATGGTCCGAGTCACCACATAGAGAAGAAGTAGGAGTCTTGGTAGCTTCAAAGTCGAAGTGCATTTTCTGCAATGCGTTTTGCTCGGATGTTGGAAGGGAGTTGAAAATTCGGATTGCCTCTTGTTTCAAGAAACCAACTTGGTCATTTGTTGGGTATCCGTTAATGCCAAGAGATAGCTTTGCTTCTGCTGTTATACGACGAGCATCAATGAATCGGAGATCGAGCTCGCGAGTGAGGTAGCTTTCAACTGTAGTCATGATGGTGGGTGTTGTTTCGTTGGATTTTCGCAATGATCGAATTTTATGAGCATGTTGTTTTTGGTGCGGGTCGCATCGTCTCCTGTGACGGGACGACGAACGACGACCACGCAACAAGCGCATCAATCCCGTGATTGGGCACATTCTCCTCGAATTAAGTGAAGGATAAAACGTCACGTCTTCATTATCGGAATGCAAAAGTACCAGATGGTACTACTAGTAGATGGTGTAGTACTGGGGAACAAGTTCCGTGCATGAGATATTATTATGATCATTGATACTACTTAGTGACTGGACATGCTTGTTTCGCAAGCAAAGAAGGAGGAGTATATTCCTTATTCCTCAAAGCCGCCTACCACCAAAAACAAGAGGATGGTGGTGTTTTCGGTTGCAACCAGTGTAGTGGAGGCAATAAATCCATGTTGAGCTTAGCTTTCTTCTTCTCTTCATGAGGAGCGAAAGGACAAAATCGGCAATCGTCGGCAAGAAGCTACGTTTTGTCCAACTGTACAACCTTTAGAGGAGTACTAACTTTTTATGTAGCTTGCTAATCCTTGTTGTCATCAAACATCATTGGTCTTGTGTGCTGCTTCCACGAGCAAGTGGTTCCGTTAAAGGAGTTTCAACCCGTCACTGGGTCTCTCCTCCTTTCAAGGTTGGTCGTAAAGAAAGTACTTGTGGAAAAGAGTGACATACCTAGCATCTTGTAAAGTAAAGAAACGTTCTCACAAAGGTGAATATACGACTTGGAAGTGACTTCTCGTACCAGATAGTAGTGCTTGACAATCTCGGTACCAATACAGTACGACGGTACTGCAATTGATTGAAATCTGCGAAATATGCTGGCCCCGGGATGATCTCGCTATTGTGTTTGAGTTCTTCCGGTAAACTACTGCAAACTACTCTTGCTGGGCGGCTTCCTGCCGTAGTTAGGAGACAGCTTCCTCTTTTGACCCAACGGATCAAACAGCCTGTATGTCTGTCCTCATTTTGGATGTAGGGGGGTGATGGATGATTGATGAATGACAAAGATCGCCACATCATCACCGCCGATGCCCAGCGGTTGACACCTCGTTTGGATTTTCGTACAATGAGAACGATGCTTACCATGTGGATGCTCCCCTCGGCAGCATCATTCCGACACGCAAGGTGCTGTGCTGCGAGCTTGAGATCGCTTCAGTTTCCTCGTCAGTATTCGTCTACATCATGCCTTGCGGCCAAGCAAAGGGTAGTCTTTCTGGGTACCCCTGATGTTGCCGCCTCATCTCTTCAACGATTGTATGAAGATTCCCAAAAAGAAGGCTCTACCTATGAAATTGTCAGTGCAATCACCCAGCCACCCAAACGTCGCAAACGCAAGGGGAAAGTTGAACTTACCCCCGTTGGGACGATGGCAGAATCATTGGGAATTCCTCTTCTCCAACCTGAGAAAGTAAGTGCACTTGCTATTGGTCACTATGAGGCTACAAGTTCAGGATTCACAGATCTTTCTCTGTCTACTAGGCCAATGATTCCGAATTTTTGGACGAGCTTCAGAACGTGATTAAACCTGATTTGTGTGTGACAGCTGCGTACGGACAATACCTACCCAAGCGCTTTTTGGCCACGCCAACATTTGGCACGGTGAATATCCACCCAAGTTTGCTTCCCAAGTGGCGTGGAGCAAGTCCGGTTCAAAGATCGCTAGAAGCAGGTGAAAACCCTGTTGGTGTGTCAGTACTGTTCACTGTTTCTGCCATGGATGCAGGCCCAATTGTTTCGCAAGCGTCTCAGGAAATCAGCGACGAGGACACAGCTACAACCGTTCTCCCTCAACTTTTCTCGATTGGAACCGAACTTCTAATTGAGTCAATGCCAGATTTGTTGTCGGGGAAGATCACAATGGAAACCGCAACAGCTCAAGATGAAAGCCAAGTCACGAAAGCAAAGATGATTCAGTCTTCTGAGGCAGAAATTCGACCGTGGGAAGAATCAGCTCGGACCATTCAAAACCGTCTCAGAGGATTTAGCATGTGGCCTGGAGGCTTCTTGTATCTGGTTGTCGGGGAAGGGCAGGCTACCAAGTACAAGGTATTGGAGTCTAGGTTCCTACCAGAGATGACTGCACCCACAAATGAGGTGCTACCTGGTCCTCGACGACGCAACGGTTTGCGCTTGGTTTGTCATGATGGCTCTATTTTGGAAATTATGACCTTGCAACCAGCAGCGAAAAAAGCGGTGGACGCTTTGTCCTTTGTCAACGGATTGCAAGGGCGTTCAGTATTTTGGGTCAAGCCCGAGGAAAACGTTGACGATGACAGTAGCTCCCAACCATAACTGCCGCTGTAACTGCTACGGCACGCATTGTATCTACCTATCATTGTGGGCCACCAAAAGCACCTGTAGGAATTAAGTCTACTTGGTGCAATAGCAGAGTGGAACGATTCGATCTACCTAGTGTCCTCGTGTTTGTAAAAACTTCCTTACTCAAAAATTCTCTATGATACACAAAATATTGGCAGCTGTGTCGCCATTTGACTACCTGGTACAAACCAGCCCTCCTTTCTTCGAGCCAAATCTCTATGCTTCGAAGTGCGATCGGCGGAAGAGGGAGATTAGGTTGCTTCGACGGCTTCGGCCTTCTTCGGAAGAATCTTCGTCTGAGGACTCTCCTGACATGTCAGATGCAACTGAGGTCTTCTTGGCCTCGAACTCCAAATGAAATGTCTGCAGAGCCTTTTGTTCAGACTTTGGCATTTTGTTGAAAATTCGAACACTCTCCTGCTTAATGAATTCGATCTGTTCTTGCGTGGGGTATCCGTAGACTCCAAGGGACAATTTTGCCTCAGATGAGATGCGGCGAGCATCGATGAAGCGAAGGTTGAGCTCGCGTGTTAGGTAGCTTTCGACAGTAGCCATGTCTGCTCAAGGGTGTGTGACTTGCTTTTGACTTGTAGGTAATTGAATTTGTGAGTAGCTCTGTTGGAATTGTTGTTTGTTTTCGGCACTGCACTGTGGTATCCGGGATCTGGTGGCACAATATTTCGTCACCATAATGTCAATATTTCC